>KV001754.1:107652-119332 GCA_001598015.1 Dorcoceras hygrometricum | reverse complement strand
AAGTCTGATACATGGTTGTATTTATGTATGCTTTATTGTTGATTGTTTTACGAATTGGGAAACTTATTTTAAGTATTGTTGTATTTTAAATTATATGTTTAAACCGTCGGGCCTAAAAGCGAAAATTTTACCCACTTTTTGATAGCTTCCGCATGTGTTTATCTGTTGTGAGCACGAGGCCTGACACACTGCTTCCCTGTAAGTTCTTGGCACTGACAGCCTAACATTCATTTTAAACATAGGCTTCAACCCTTCCACGAAGTGACTCAATTTCTCTTCTGGGTCACTTCCTATCAGTGGCACGAAATAGCACCCTCTTTCAAACTTCCGCACATACTCCTGCACGGTTAAACTCCCTTTCTTGAGGGTCAAAAATTCCCTCTTCAATTCAGACCTCTTTCCAGCCGTAAAGTATTGCTCGTAGAATACTCGCTTGAAATCTGCCCAAGTAAGATTAAGCAGATCCACAGACAACTTGGCTCCTTCCCACCAAATCATCGCATCTTCCCTTTGTTAGAGTAGATGCCCAACTAGCCAACTTGTGGCATGTGGGTTTTGCTGACTCTTGTACAAACGATCTTTATATATGATATTCGCATTCTTTCATATGGCATTCTTTACTTTCATTATGTGTGTAATGATTTACAATTATGTTGAGTAAAGACCTAGAATACACTAAAGCGTATGTTAGATGTGATAGTGGGTATGACGGCTATCATGAAACACATCTAATAGTCGCTGTGTATTCTGAACACGTTCCTAGTCGATTGGGCCGTCAAAATGAGGATAAGGCCGCCGGAGTTCGAGACTAGTATCTGCGATGCAAAGTACCATGTTTCATTGGTAAGGAACATTGTGATGTTCTGAGCATACAGATAGATAGTGACCTGGTGATCTATCGAACTACCCTCCTTCGGACTTTCCAAGTGGTTACCATTTGTCGAGTGGATAAGTCCGAGGTCTTGGTTGTACTGATTAGTACTCACGACTCGAAACGTCATTGAGACTCTACATGATAGGCGTCTCACTTTGACCCGTTTGCCGACTCACTTGGGGTCACCAGGCGTCGGGATTGGGTGAGACCCCGATGAATGTAGGAGTCGATGCATCGTTGTCGAAGATTCACCGCTCGCAGACATGCGTGGATATCCTATGCTATCTGAGGGGATAATAGTGTGCAAATCTCTGGCCAGAGTACTACAAGTGTTTTAGGTAAATGTGTTTACCTAGTTACACTCGCGATGTCACTATTCGATCTTCATTAAGAAGTGGATTAGTGGAGTAATTTTGACATTTACGAATTAATGAAGTTGTAGTACGAGCTCGGATTTGTTCTGGAAGTGTTGGATGATTCACGAAGTGTGAAAACCAGTCGAAGTAACCAGACGAGGCGATTTGATAAAATAAGCAGCAGGTTACTGTAGCTCGCGACTGGTGGAGTTTTGAAATTCAGTTGAAGCGTTATTGTTGATTTCAGCTGAAAGCGAACGCGCGAATAGATGGATCAATAAGAGAACGCCACGTGTTAATTACTGTTACGCACAAGAAATCAACAGCAAGAGTTTGTAAGCATCTGCTGGTTTATGTACCTGCTGAGTATTGATGTGTGTCTGCTGGTTATTGTTGTATCTGCTGATTGAGGATGACGTAGGTAAGACGTCGTCGTTTTGATATCTAACGCAATACCAGTCGAAGGGAAATTCGTTCCAACTGAAAGAGTACGACAGCGTTGTAACGTATGACTATGAGCCTTGATACGTCGTCGTTTAGCAATCAGACGAGAGATTTGAAATCAGTCGAGAGATTTTGGTATCTGCTGATTATTCAGTCGAGGGATTAATGCGACACCGTTTTGACGTGCAATCAGCAGCTGGTTCTTGTGATTTACGTAATACCAGCTGATGACATATAACGACGTCGTTGGAATTAGTTAGAACGACATCGTTTTGAGCTTTGAAGTGTTGCGACTGAATTAATGTTGCGACTGGATTACTGTTGTTGCGACTGGTTATACAACAGCTGATTCTTGCGTCTGCTGAAGAACAACGATATTTGATTTGTTCCTGAATTAATTAAAAACATTATTTCTATTCCTATGCTTGATAGAGATGGATATTCTTGTATGTAATTCGATTACCCAGCCCAGCACAACTTTGGCACGCTAGGCTAGGTCACATTTCCCTAAGCAGGATGAACAAGTTGATTAGGAGTGTTTGATCTGTCTTACCGATGATTACTCTAGGTACGGGTATTTGTACTTGATGAAGTACAAGTCTGAATCCTTTGAAAGGTTCAAGGAATTCAAGGCTGAAGTAGAAAATCAGTTAGGCAAAAGTATTAAGGCACTTCGATCTGATCGAGGTGGTGAATACTTGAGTACTGAGTTTCAAGATTATCTGAAGGAGAATGAGATTCTATCACAGTGGACCCCTCCGGCGACACCACAGCTCAATGGTGTAGAAGAATTCAAGGCTGAAGTAGAAAATCAGTTAGGCAAAAGTATTAAGGCACTTCGATCTGATCGAGGTGGTGAATACTTTAGTACTGAGTTTCAAGACTATCTGAAAGAGAATGAGATTCTATCACAGTGGACCCCTCCGGCGACACCACAGCTCAATGGTGTAGCGGAGCGTCGTAATCGGACCTTGTTGGACATGGTTCGATCTATGATGAGCTTCACTGAGCTTCCGACCTCGTTTTGGGGCTATGCGCTTGAAACGGCGGTCATGTTGTTGAACAATGTCCACACCAAGGCAGTGGATAAGACTCCGTATGAAATATGGATGGGCAAACCACCCAAGTAATCATTTATGAGGATTTGGGGATGTCCTGCTTACGTAAAGCAGACAGTGGGAGATAAGCTGGATACAAGATCCATCTTATGCTACTTCATTGGGTATCCAAAGAATTCCATTGGATACTATTTCTACTATCCCAGCGAGACAAAAGTGTTTGTCTCTAGGAATGCCACCTTTATGGAAAAGGAATTCCTACTTGATAGAAAGGGCAGAATAGTAGAACTCGAAGAGGTTCGAGAACCAATTGAAGTACCAAATGAATCTCCCGCACCTACTGAGCCAGTACCAGATATGGTCGCACCTAGGAGATCCGAAAGGATTCCTAGAGCTCCAGAGAGATATGGTTTTCTCCTTGAAGATGATCAAGGTGTGTGATTCCGGAGCCACAATGGTTGTGGGCCCACGGCTAGCTGTATCCCTGAACCATTGAGGGTCACACAAGTACTGGATTCGAAACTCCCACACGGATACTCAGCTCAATGTGTTGAGCACAAGAAGAGGATTTCGGGAAGTGCAACTTCCTAAAAGTCAACAGGGGTCAAACCGGGATTTGACTCTGTTGAGGGGCAAAACGGTCATTTTGCTATTTAGGGTTTGATGATCTGAAAAATTGTTTTTCACATCATAACATTCAGTTTTGGAAACTGAGTCGATCGGTCCGATCTGATCGGCGATCGGAGCTACGATGAAGTCGCAGCGATAGATATCGTCATTTGGACCCGGGCCCGTTGGACCGGCCCAAGTCTGCCTTAAGTCTATTTAATGTTGATTATTGGACTTAATGACTAATAGAATTCATAATAACATCATCATAACCTAAACCTAATAGCTAGCCGCCTCTCCCTCCCTCTCTCTCGCCGCCGCCGCCGCCGCCGCCAACTTCGCCGGAATTTGTTCCGGCCTAGTTTTTCGAGTAGAATCCGAACGTGCTGATCTCGTCAGGACTTCTAATGCAGTCTGACGAAGGAGTCTCGGATCTGGTCGTGGACCGGATTGGCGTAACTACCGCAATCTACCGAGAAGCGTCGGGTTCTTGAAACACCGGTTGGAGCCAGGCACAAGTGCCAGCGAGGTAACACGCCTGAAACACCCTATGTATGTCGATACATGTAGAATATCTGTTCATTCGTATTGATCGCCTCCCGGTTCTATATTTTTGTTCTTCCGCTGCCTGACCGGGGGGCGGATCCGGATCCCCAACACCCTTAACATGTAGATAGCGCACCTTGGCCTATCTAAATCAGACAGTTGGAGGTAATAAAAAATAACCTCCATGGACTTGATCCAACTCTCAGCAATTAGTGGATCAGTAGTTCCACTAAATTCCTTAGGCTTCTGGCGCCTAAATTTCTCTTGGGGGTCATCGTTACTTGGTCCCCTGCTGCTGAAGATTGGCCATTGCCTCTGTTGTTATTCTGTTCTACTAGCGTTCTTAACAATTATGTGATATTAGCATTATTATCACTCTCAGTTTCTTCTAGAGGAATACTGCTTCTAGTTCTTCCTCGTCCTCTTCCTGACATCTTATATTCTATAGCCCGTAATCCACCACATACATATATCAGAACATGCTAAAGAATTTAAAGACAATGCTCTGAAAATAAACTCACAACTTAGAAGAACAGACGATGAACATTGATCCAGCTGATGGTGCGTGTGTTTATCTCAGGAACATTGCTCTGATACCATGTTGTGACGCACGAACCCAACGGGGCCATGAGAATTGGGGTAAATAAAAATTTTCGAATAAAAGAAGGGCTAAAAGATAATTCGCTATAGGCTGTATTTCCTATAACATGAAAGTGACAAAACAAACGACAATCTCAAAGACCAGCAGGTACCTAACTTGCGCGCCAACTGCTAAAAACATTTGCGGAAAAACAGTTTGTATTGATAATTGCAATTGCGATTACAACAGCTGATATTCTAAGTAAATATACAACTGTTGCTACTGATCTAATACAGTACAAAATAAATCAAAACACTACAACTGAGACACGGAAAACGTAGGCCTTGGATAAACACAATGCCACCCAGCTGCTGGTTTCAAGTTTCACCTGTTGTTCCTCCATCAGTTGTCACACCTGCACCATTTTAAAAGCTAGTGAGCCTAAAGGCTCAGCAAGTAGAACCTGAGTAATAACAATTTCAAATATACAGATGGACATCTGTTCAATCATATGTTAAGGAACTCAATGAACAATATCATTTTCGTAAACAATTCAATAAACAGTTCAATGGCAGAAACAGGGGATGATAGCCCAGCTTCTCATCGTTAACAATTTCAATATCATTTTCAGTTGATCATGGCATATAAGTTCTATGTGGTCCGTGTTGCACTTTGATCAAAATGACTCCCGATATCAGTTTTAGCATATAGCTCGTTATGAAATGGCAGTCGACATCTTAGACAACTGCTCACCCTTCTCCTTGGTGACCGTAACCATCTATGCCATAATCTAAAATAGCTTTGTTCCTTAACAATCCTTTCTTTAAACATTCCTTGAAATTCTGTAAATCATCGGGTTCCATCATTTTAAACATTTGCTTCCCATTTAAAAAGCTTTTCTGAGAATCGAATTCGACTTTGGAAACGTATCGTTGAAAGGGAACTGGTGAAAAGAAAACCAGTCGCAAAGGAATGGAACAGCACTTATGAAACAAAACTCTCTACTGTTCGCCAATATTGTTAAAATGAACCAGCTGGAATAAACAGAAACCAGCTACAAGATCTCTTACTAAGACAATCGTATTAAATGAAACGATGTCGTTGAAGTAAATAACAGATAGGATGACAAGACTACCTGCTGATATTTTGTAACTTAAAGAAACGACGTCGTTAGCGCATCAATCAGTCGCAAGGAAAAGCGCTAACACGATTAAATGAATAGTACCAGTCGCAACACTAATACCAGCTGAAATGAACAGCACTTAGAAACGAATAAACCAACTGCTGAACTATCACTATGGAATGCATCTGCTGGTGAACAGTGCATCTGCTGATTTTATGAAAACAACGCAACTGCTGAATTCTCACTGAACATGACTATGTTTCGATGTTGTGAACTGCTGTTATGTGGCTTACGTGAGTTTGCATGCTGGAATTGATTGAGATATGTTTTGATTCACGTATTATAGATTGTATGCATCTAGCATGGATATTGATTTGCATTCATGCATACATCTTGAGCCTGATGTACAGATTTGATTTGATACCTGATTGGGTGCCACGTTGTGACTGGCCGACTTGTGGGTCGTGCCCGAAAAGTCCAACGCTATCGTCGGAGTGGTGACTACCGGATTCGAGTGTCTACCACCGAGCTGTGATGGGCTGACGGGCCCCGATGATCACGGACCGATGATTTCCTGATTGGCTGTGTGTGGTATAGAGGCTTGATTTGAGTTGCCAGTTGATAGAATGGTCTTGCTATCCGCTTTTCTTGACAGCCCTCATGCATTCATAGCATTGATTGGTAGCATGTCGCATGTTTATCTGCTTTGATAGCTCTTCGTACTGAGGCTTGACCTCGTACTTGTTTTCCTGCTTTTGTGTTTGGGTCTGCGTGCCCTTCAAATATACAGGTGGACATCTGTTCAATACATATGTTAAGGAACTCAATGAACAATATCATTTTCGTAAACAATTCAATAAACAGTTCAATGGCAGAAACAGGGGATGATAGCCCAGCTTCTCATCGTTAACAATTTCAATATCATTTTCAGTTGATCATGGCATATAAGTTCTATGTGGTCCGTGTTGCACTTTGATCAAAATGACTCCCGATATCAGTTTTAGCATATAGCTCGTTATGAAAGGGTAGTCGAGCCTGACAACAACTGCTCACCCTTCTCCTTGGTGACCGTAACCATCTATGCCATAATCTAAAATAGCTTTATTCCTTAACAATCCTTTCTTTAAACATTCCTTGAAATTCTATAAATCATCGGGTTCCATCATTTTAAACATTTTCTTCCCATTTTAAAACTTTACTGAGAATCGAATTCGACTTTGGAAACGTATCGTTGAGAGGGAACTGGTGAAAAGAAAACCAGTCGCAAGAGAATGGAACAGCACTTATGAAACAAAACTCTCTTCTGTTCGCGAATATAATTAAAATGAACCAGCTGGAATAAACAGAAACCAGCTGCAAGATCTCCTACTAAGACAATCGTATTTAAATGAAACGATGTCGTTGAAGTAAATAACAGATAGGATAACAGGACTACCTGCTGATTTTGTAACTTAAAGAAACGACGTCGTTAGCGCATCAGTCAGTCGCAAGGAAAAGCGCTAACACGATTAAATGAATAGTACCAGTCGCAAGACTAATACCAGCTGAAATGAACAGCACTTAGAAACGAATAAAGCAACTGCTGAACTATCACTATGGAATGCATCTGCTGGTGAACAGTGCATCTGCTTGATTTTCAACGAAGAAGTGAAACTGCTGTTTTTAACAAGGAAAGATGCACCTGCTGATGAACAGTGCATCTGCTGGAATTTACGGAACACTTGTAATATCGAAACAATGATTGCGCTACCAGCCGTCGCCTATTAAACCAGACTTTATACGGATTCAATTAGCAACTACTGATTACTCAATCATCAAATCCCGACATTACAGCAAAAAGGAAAAACATTCGTAAACATTATTACAATGCAGCTGCTGAATCTTAACAAGGAGATACAGCTGCTGGAACATAACTCGACATTTATAACATCAAAACAACAACTGTGCCATCAGCCGTTGCCTATCAAACCATACCAATGATTCAACTAGAAACTACCGATTACACAATCATCAAATCTTGATATTACGACATTAAACTGAAGAACATTCATAGACTTTCTTGAACCATCGAATTCTCAGTTCTTCGAAACATTCATGACTTTCTGGAAAACATTATGGAAGCATCATAAACATTAAAACGTCATTTTGAACTCATCTTTCCTTTCCTTTTTCATGTTTAAAACATCTTAAAACATGAACTTCGAAACTTACAATAACATATAGGCAAGAAGACTCAAAAACATGAATATATGCTTTAAATGGTGAGTCAAGAACAGCTTTTTACTTGCCTTAACCTTAGCTTTACAACAACAGCTGATCCCTGCAGATTTCTTCCCCTTGAGCAACACACGAACTTCTCTGCAAATTACTTTGAAGAACACAGGAGGATTTCTTTGAAAGTGATAAAGATATTTCTTCAAAAACAGGTTTTTATATGAAAGCGATTAGTGGCAAGCTACTTGTGAAATCAAGCATGACACACTTCTAAACTTTGGTAAAATTCCCTTCATATCATTTTAAATTTGTAAAACAACAAACCTTTTCCAAAAGAAATCATTTCACCTCCTTTAAAACATTTTCCAATCGATTAAAAATTCAGCTCGTGCATCGCTCGCTGGAGTCGTCTGCTGATACCAGCCGCAGCGCATCCTACTTGCTAACATAAATAAGTCAGCAGATACATAACATTTAAAATTGCCAATTTGGCCCATAAAATCAATAAAATGCATAAATGTGGTCCTATGGATTTTGGGGCGTTACACTATGCATACATCTTGGAGATCGAATAGTGACATCGCGAGTGTAACTAGGTAAACCCATTTACCTAAAACACTTCTAGTACTCTGGCCAGAGATTTATACACTATTATCCCCTCAGATAGCATAGGATATCCACGCATGTCTGCGAGCGGTGAATCCTCGACAACGATGCATCGACTCCTACATGCATCGGGGTCTCACCCAATCCCGCCGCCTAATGACCCCAAGTGAGTCGGCAAACGAGTCAAAGTGAGACGCCTATCATGTAGAGTCTCAATGACGTTTCGAGTCGTGAGGACTAATCAGTACAACCAAGACCTCGGACTTTTCCACTCGACAAATGGTAACCACTTGGAAAGTCCGAACGATGGTAGTTCGATAGATCACCAGGTCACTATCTATCTACATGCTCAGAACATCACAATGTTCCCTACCAATGAAACATGGTACTTCGCATCGCAGATACTTGTCTCGAGCTCGGGCGGCCTTATCCTCATTTTGACGGCCCAATCGACTAGGAACTAATTCAGAATACACAGTGACTATTAGATGTGTTTCATGATAGCCGTCATACTCACTATCACATCTAACATACACTATAGTGCACTCTAGGTCTTTACTCAACGCAATTGTTAATCATTATACAACACAATGAAAGTAAAGAATGCCATATAAATAAATGCGAATATCATATATAAAGATTTTTTCATACAAGAGTCTATAAATCCACACGCCACAAGTTGGCTAGTTGGGCATCTACTCTAACAATCTTCCACTTGCCCTAAAGCCAACTACTCATCAGACGCAGTCCCATTGTTTCGCGATGTTTTTCAAACAAGGGTCTTGGCAAGGGCTTCGTAAGTGGATCAGCAACGTTGTCCACAGAGGCGACTCTCTCAACTTCTATGTCACCTCTAGCCACAATATCCCGGATTGTGTGGTATTTCCTCAGTATATGTTTGGATCTTTGGTGAGACCTAGGCTCCTTTGCTTGCGCAACGGCACCAGTGTTTTTGCAGTACACCGGGACTGGAACAACTCCATTAGGAATGACGCCCAACTCTTGGACGAAATTCCTTATCCAAACCGCCTCCTTAGCAGCAGCTGATGCTGCGATGTACTCAGCCTCAGTGGTTGAATCCGCGATGGTGTCTTGCTTGGAACTCTTCCAAGAGACAGCACCACCATTGAGCATGAATACAAATCCAGAGGTAGACTTCGAATCATCCACGTCACACTGGAAGCTAGAATCAGTGTAGCCTTCCAATTTCAGTTCACCACCCCCATAGACCATGAACATATTCTTAGTCCTTCGCAAGTACTTAAGAATATCCTTCACAGCCTTCCAATGTAATTGGCCTGGGTTGGCCAGGTAGCGGCTCGTGACACTCAGAGCATATGCGACATCCGGTCTAGTCGAGATCATGCCATACATAATACTACCTATTGCCGAGGCATATGTCACTCGTGTCATACTCTCTGTCTCCTCATCAGTCTTTGGAAACATAGACTTAGATAGAGTGACCCCGTGGCACTTAGGTAGGTGTCCTCTCTTGGACTCTTCCATAGAGAACCTCTTAAGTATGGTATCAATGTAGGTAGCTTGGGTGAGTCCGAGCATCCGTTTAGATCTATCCCGATAGATCTGTATTCCAAGAATGTAGGATGCTTCACCCATGTCCTTCATCGATCTACTAGACAACCATACTTTAGTTGATTGTAGCATTCCTACATCATTCCCAATGAGTAGAATGTCATCAACATAAAGTACGAGGAATGTCACAGCGCTTTTAACTACCTTCTTATATACACATGGCTCCTCGGGATTCTTGATGAAACCAAATTCCTTAATTGTTTCATCGAATCTCAGGTTCCAACTTTGCGATGCTTGTTTGAGACCGTAGATCGATCTCTGAAGCTTGCATACCTTATGCTAGCTTCCAACAGATGTGAAACCCTCAGGCTGAGTCATATAGATCTCTTCCTTAATGTTTCCATTAGGGAACGCAGTTTTCACATCCATTTTCCATATCTCATAGTCGTACCATGCGGCTGGCTAACAAGATTCTAATCAACTTGAACATTGCGACTGGCGAGAAGGTTTCATCATAGTCAACACCTTGCCTTTGAGTGTAACCTTTCGCGACCAGTCGTGCCTTGTAGGTCATTACCTTACCATCAGGCCCAAGTTTTCTCTTGTATACCCATTTACACCCAATAGGAACAATTCCTTCGAGAGGATTGACAAGAGTCCAAACTTGGTTAGCATGCATTGAGTCAAACTCAGACTGCATTGCTTCAAGCCACAAATTAGAATCAGCATCGGAAATTGCCTCCTTGAAAGTTCTTGGATCAGATCCAACAACTTGATCACCTTGATCATCTTTAAGTAGAAAACCATATCTCTCAGGAGCCCTAGGAACCCTTTCGGATCTCCTAGGTGCGACCATTTCTGGTACTGGCTCTGGAGGTGCGGGAGACTCACCTGGTACTTCGATTGGATCTCGAACCTCTTCGAGTTCTACTATTTTGCCTTTTCTATCAAGTAGAAATTCCCTTTCCATGAAGGTGGCATTCCTAGAAACAAATACTTTTGTTTCGCTGGGATAGTAGAAGTAGTATCCAATGGAATTCTTTGGATATCCAATGAAATAGCATAAGATGGATCTCGTATCCAGCTTATCTCCCACTGTCTGCTTCACGTAAGCAGGACATCCCCAAATCCTCATGAATGAGTACTTGGGTGGTTTGCCCATCCATATCTCATATGGAGTCTTATCCACCGCCTTGGTGTGGACATTGTTCAACAACATTACCGCCGTTTCGAGTGCATAGCCCCAAAACGAGGTAGGAAGTTCAGTGAAGCTCATCATAGATCGAACCATGTCCAACAAGGTCCGATTACGACGCTCTGCTACACCATTGAGCTGTGGTGTGGCCGGAGGGGTCCACTGTGCGAGAATCCCATTCTCTTTCAGATAGTCTTGAAATTCAGCACTCAAGTATTCGCCACCTCGATCGGATCGAAGTGCTTTAATACTTTTGCCTAATTGATTTTCTACTTCAGCCTTGAATTCTTTGAACCTTTCAAGGATTCAGACTGTGCTTCATTAAGTACAAGTACCCATACCTAGAGTAAGTCGTCGGTAAAGGTGACGAAGTATGTATGACCGTATTTAGTACCAATACTAAATGGGCCGCACACATCCGTATGGATTAAATCCAATAGGCCTTGAGCACGCTCACCCTTGCCCTTGAAGGGTTGCTTAGTCATCTTTCCCTTAAGACAGGATTCACAAGTCGGTAGGGAGTTAATGTCTGACAGATCAAA
>KV001754.1:49517-60472 GCA_001598015.1 Dorcoceras hygrometricum | reverse complement strand
TGGAGGAACAGCAGGTGAAACTTGAAATCAGCAGATGGGTGGCGTTGTGTTTATCCAAGGCCTACGTTTTTCCGTGTCTAAGTTGTATCGTTTTGAATAGATTGTACTGTATTAGATCAGTAGCAACGGTTGTATATTTACTTAGAATAGCAGCTGTTGTAATCGCAATTGCAAATTATCAATACAAACTGTTTTTCCGCAAATGTTTTTAGCAGTTAGCGCATAATTTAAGTACCTGCTGATTCTTGAGCTTGTCGTTTGTTTTGTTCTTTCCAAGTTATAGGAAATACAGCCTATAGCGAATTATCTTTTAGTCCTTCTTTTATTCGAAAATTTTTATTTACCCAATTCTCGTGGCCCCGTTGGGTTCGGGTGTCATAGTGAACCTCCTCCTGTTCACTGTCACTTGATGAAGAGCTTCTGCTAGAGGAAGTGTCTGAATCAGTATCTGCCAAGCTTTTGGTGCTTTCTTCTGCCACCAGCACCTTCCTGTCATTCTTTATGTTGGGCCTTTTGTCAGATCTTGTTCTCATCCTCCTGTCCTTTGACCTTTCCTTCGATCGATCATCTTTCTTCTAGTCCTTATTGTATCTGTCATCAGTTCTCTTATCATCCCTGGATCTGTCCTCCTTCTTTGGCCTATTGCAATCAGCTGCAAAATGACCTGGACGATCACAGTTATAACATTTCAAATCAGTACTGACTTTTTCAGATTTGTAAGCATTATTATAAGAAGTAGAAGGGTTGTAAGATCTTCTCATGAATTTCCCAAACTTCTTGGCGAGGAGGGACATTGCGTCGTTGTTGATTTTCTCTGCTGATTTACTTGTGCTAGGAGAGAACTGTTCAATGGTTGTGGTTGCTGCTAATGCTTTTGTGGGATAGGATTTCAAGGGTCCAGCTTCTGCTCTTGTTTCCAACTCAAACTCATAGGCTTTAAGGTTGGCAAAAAGATCATGTAGCTCTAGCTTGTTCAGGTCATTTGACTCCCTCATTGCCATTGTCTTTACATCCCATTATCTGGGAAGTGCTCTCATTACTTTCAGAGCCAACTCTCGGTTGCTATATTCTTTGCCCAAGCTCATCAGCTCTATGACAACAGCACTAAATCTCTCATCGAATTCAGCCATGGTCTCTCCATCCTTCATTTTAATAGATTCGTATTTTTGTTGAGCCACTGTCAACTTGTTCTCCTTAGTCTCGTCATTGCCTTCACAAATCTGTGTCAATTTTTCCCAGATCTCCTTGGCAGTAGTACATGTCTTGATCTTGCTGAACATGTTCTTGTCCAGCGTCTTATAGAGAATGTCTCTGGCCATATTGTCCAGATTGGCTTTCTTTTTATCTTCATTGGTGTACTCGTGTCTGCTCTTTTCCAAAAACTAAGGCTCGCCGTTGGTAATCGCAAATGCTAAGTTTGGCTTCATTATTTTCAATGGCCCTTCTGTGAGAACCGAACACATATCATCATCTAGGGCAGCCAGATGCGCCTACATGAGAATCTTCCAATCATCGTAGTCCTCCTTGGAAAACATGGGAATATTGTTGTGAGAAGTTGACATTTTAATATAGGATAACGTACAAACAACAACTGTTCAATAACTGAGATGCGCAGGCTCTGATAACAATTGATAGGATCAATATGGCACGAAAACAGGCCTAGGAGTTCAGAAAGGGGGGTTGAATGAACTCCTTGGTAATTTTGAATTTCGAAACCATTTAAAAACTATTTTTACAAGCACCGCTTAACTTAAGTCCGAGTTACCACACTTAAGGTATCTCAGTTTAAATGGCTAATTTCTCGGTTAACAAAAATTGTGCGGAAAGAAACCGATTAATCAGTGAATAGTATAAACAATAAATAATGCGTAATGTAAAGAGTTAGGGACAAAATTTGTTTCTGGAAGTTCTGATATAAATATCCTACGTCTCCCCTTCTTTCTTTTCACGAAGGTTCCACTAGAAGATTTGATGCGTGTAGTCCTTCTACAAACACCCGATCACCGAGCCTCGCTCCAGGTGAACTCCTAGCAACACCACAAATAGAGCAGTCACAACTGCTGTTCTACAACACAGTAATTTTCTCCAACGGCTTTTTAAGAGCACGTTCGTTACAGACTCAATCAAGAAGATCAACAATGAAAAACAATATCTTGAGACTGTAAATTCTCTGGTTTCTAAACAACGAAACTTGATTCAAAGGATTGAACTAGAGAATGACTCTAAGGTAAAACTATGGAGATCAACACTTGTGTTCTTCGAGTCTTTGTGAGCTTTTTGAGAATAACTTCAGCAGAGGGAAAGCTCGTGAAGGAGACGAAAATGGCAGAGTAACAGCAAAATAGCAATGGCGAAGAGAGTTTTCTTCAATTCAAAACTCCTGCTATTTATACTCTTCGCTCAACGGTCATTAATTCTGTAAGGAAATAAAATCCCTTTTGAAATTCTGATAATCATGTAACCGTATACTCTGCTCCACTACAAGGTAAATTTCACACTGTCAGAGCAAGATTGTCGCCTTCCATATTTGTGCAATAACCGTGTAACAACCTCTGTAAATATGTACTATTTACCCAAAATAGTACTGAGCTTGTTTCCTTAATTCCAGGAAATTGGTAAAATTTGATTGAGACCAATATGTGGTCCCGTTGAATCAATTTAACACTTGCGCCTGAAATCTTTTCTGTTGACGGATATATCTTTCTTGAAGATAACTGAATAGTCCATCGCTGTTCGAATACATATCTGTCACAGTTAAAGAATATTTGACCATTTACAATTTCAGAAAGTCCAAATCTTTTCTTACTTTTGTTATCACCAAAACTATAAATTTTATCCTAACAGTATGAGTTTGAGTCAAATCGTATTTTGATTATGAATATTTTGAATGATGATTTTGAGTTCAGACCCAAATGATTTCGAAAAATTTTTAAGCCCTATTTTATGATTCTGCTATTATGTGCTTATTTGTGCTATAATCTTGAGTGATTAGCACGGGGCCTAACAATGAACTTCCGGTAGTGTCCTGCTAGTCCAATAAAGCTGCGGATTTCAGAGGCTTTCTTTGGTACTGACCATTATTTAACAGCTTCTACCTCGGATGGATCCACCTCTACTCCTCTAATAGAAATGATGTGACCAAGGAATGTCACTCTCTCCAACCAAAACTCACATTTGTTGAACTTTGCATACAACTTCCTGCCTCTCAGCACTCCCAAGGTTGTCCTTAAGTGCTGCTTATGCTCCTCCTTGATCCTCGAATAGCTGAGGATGTCATCAATGAAGACGATTACAAAGTGGTCTTGATACGGCTGAAACACTCTGTTCATAAGGTCCATGAAGACTGCTGGCGCATTGTTAACACAAAAGGCATCACTAAGAACTCATAGTGGTCTAGCGAGTCCTGACGCTGTTTTATGTACGTCTGACTCTCTCACCTTCAGCTGATGGTACCTAAGCAAAGATATATCTTAGAAAATACCGAAGCTCCTTGCAGCTGATCAAAGTGGTCCTCCACTCTAAGCAAAGGGTACTTGTTCTTGACTGTTACTGCGTTTAACTCCCTGTAATCGATGCATATACGCATGCTACCGTCTGTCTTCTTCACAAAGAGTACAGGTGCGCCCCATGTGGAAACACTAGGGCGAATAAATCATTTGTCTAGCAGCTCATGAATCTGCTCCTTCAGCTGTTTCATCTCAGTAGGAGCGAGTCTATAAGGTGCCTTGGAGATTGGCATAGTTCCTGACATCAGCTATAGATGCCTTGAAGATTGGCACAGTTCCTGACATCAGCCAAATGGTAAACTCCACATCTCTCTCTGGTGGAACTCTAGCTAGGTCCTCGGGGAAAACATCTACAAATTCCCGTATTACATCTACGTCTGACAGCGAAGGGCTTTCTGGTACTTTAGTTGTAATACTGGCTAGAAATGACGAGCATACAGCCTCAATAAGCTTCCTCGCCTGTAGGAATGAGATGAATCAAGGCTTCCTTGTGCATCTTTCTGCTGTGAAAACAACTGGCTCCCCTCCAAAAGATCTAAGCTGCACTGTCCTATCTTGGAAGTCTATCACTGCCTGGTACTCAGACAACCAATCCATTCCAAGAATGATGTCAAACTCTGGCATAGGGAAAGCAATCAGATCTACGAACACTGTGCAGCCCTGAAACTCCACCTCAAGGTTCTTGACAACGCTGGCTGTACGTAGCTCCTCTCCAGATGAGATCGTCACCATTAGCTGTTCGGACAAGCTCTCCTGAGCTATATCCATCCGTCCTACAAACTTCTCCGAGATAAACGAGTGCGTCGCTCCTGAATCAACTAGCGCTCGGGTGGCTTCCCCTAATATAACTACTCTACCTACGGCATATCACGTGTATAGGTTTCTAATCGTACTATTAGCAATTTATGTTCAGATCCTAATCGCTAAGCATCACCGGTGTACTATTTAAATCCCAAAAATCCGAAAGGTAGGTGCAAGGTACCTGTGATTAGAGTAGTATCTGTTGGCGACAATGGCGGGTCCGGATCCCGTTTCCCGGGGGCACAGCGGAAGTTTAAAATTTTTTTGCCCCGAGATACGTTCAATACATAGAAATCAATCAATAAACCATTCATAGGGCGTTTATCGATTGTTACCTTGCTGGCGTCTAGGCGCCTGGCTCCGACCAGTTTCACGAGGAAACCGGCACTTCAAACGGTAGGCGGCGGTAGATCGTCAATCAGGTCCACGACCGGAAGCACGAATCCTTCGTCAACCTGCACTAGAAGGACTGAAGAATTTGACACGAACGGAATCTCCTCGTCGCGGTGATCGAAACAAGTCCGATCACGAGGCGGCGGCGCGTGCGGCTGCTGGCGGCGATGCGTGGCGCTCGGCGGCGGCGTGAGGTTTGTGGAGAGGAGGGGGCGGCGCAAAAGTGGAGGATAGGGTGTGAAGTGTTGTGTCTTGTGAAGCCCTAGGTCTAGCATAAGTAGACCAATGATGGGCTTTCACTAGCCCAATGGACCTGGGGCGGGCCCAGGTCCGTATGAACATTCGTTTCAACCGTACCACCGTGGCTTCATCACAATTCCGATCGACGACTAGATTGGACCGATCGACTCTGTTTCCAAAACTGAATAAAATGATGTGAAAACAATTTTTCAGACCACCTAGACCAAAATAGCAGTTTAGCCCCTCAACTTTTGGGAAATCGCAATTTGACCCCTGTTGACTTTTAGGAAGTCGCACTCCCTAAATTCCTCCTCCTATGCTCAACACATTGAGCTCAGCTTCCGTGCAGGAATCGTGAATCCAGTACTTGTGTGACCCTCAATGGTTCAGGTATACAGCTAGCCGTGGTCCCACAACCATTGTGACTCCGAAATCATAATTTCGTACTGACCCATCGTATCATGGTAAAGCGCCTAGCAACATCTCCCCATGATCCCCTAGGTATCACTGATAGTGCCTGCAAGAACCAGTTGGTCGTGGTTAGCGTACAGTACGGTCCTTTCAACACATATATCCCGATCAGATCAACGACCATTGGTAAATCGAGAGTCGCTAGAGATCCGATAACAATGCATACATTTTGGAGATCGAATAGTGACATCGCGAGTGTAACTATGTAAACCCATTTACCTAAAACACATCCAGTACTCTGGCCAGATATTTATACACTATTATCCCCTCAGATAGCATAAGATATCCACGCATGAGAGCGAGCGGTGAATCCTCGACAACGAAGCATCGACTCCTACATGCATCAGGACCTCACCCAATCTCGCCGCCTAATGACCCCAAATGAGTCGGCAAACGGGTCAAAGTGAGGCGCCTATCATGTAGAGTCTCAATGAAGTTTCGAGTAGTGAGGACTAATCAGTACAACCAAGACCTCGGACTTATCCACTCGACAAATGGTAACCACTTGGAAAGTCCGAACGAGGGTAGTTCGATAGATCACCAGGTCACTATCCATCTGCATGCTCAGAACATCACAATGTTCCCTACCAATGAAACATGGTACTTCACATCGCAGATGCTAGTCTCAAGCTCGGGCGGCCTTATCCTCATTTTGACGGCCCAATCGACTAGGAACGAATTCAGAATACACATTGACTGTTAGATGTGTTTCATGATAGCCATCATATCCACTATCACATCTAATATGCACTATGGTGCATTCTAGGTCTTTATCCAACACAATTGTTAACATTATAACATAATGAAAATAAATAATTATATAAATAAATGCGTATTTCATAAATAAAGATTGTCGCATACAAGAGTCTATAAAACCCACACGCCACACGTTGGCTAGTTGGGCATCTACTTTAACAATCTCCCACTTGCCCTATAGCCAACTACTCATCAGACGCAGTCCCATTGTTTCGCGATGTTTTTCAAACAACGGTCCTGGCAAGGGCTTCGTAAGTGGATCAGAAATGTTGTCCGCAGAGGCGACTCTCTCAACTGCTATGTCACCTCTTTCCACAATATCCCGGATTATGTGGTATTTCCTCAGTATATATTTGGATCTTTGGTGAGACCTAGGCTCCTTTTCTTGCGCAACGGCACCCGTGTTGTCGCAGTACACCGGGACTGGACCAACTCCATCAGGAATGACGCCCAACTCTTGGACGAAATTCCCTATCCAAACCGCCTCCTTAGCAGCAGCTGATGCTGCGATGTACTCAGCCTCAGTGGTTGAATCCACGATGGTGTCTTGCTTGGAACTCTTCCAAGAGACAGCACCACCATTGAGCATGAATACAAATCCAGAGGTTGACTTCGAATCATCCACGTCACATTGGAAGCTAGAATCAGTGGCCTTCCAATTTCAGTTCACCACCCCCATAGACCATGAACATATCAGTGGTTGAATCCACGATGGTGTCTTGCTTGGAACTCTTCCAAGAGACAGCACCACCATTGAGCATGAATACAAATCCAGAGGTTGACTTCGAATCATCCACGTCACATTGGAAGCTAGAATCAGTGGCCTTCCAATTTCAGTTCACCACCCCCATAGACCATGAACATATTCTTAGTCCTTCGTAGGTACTTAAGAATATCCTTCACATCCTTCCAATGCAATTGGCCGGGGTTGGCTTGGTAGCGGCTCGTGACACTCAGAGCATATGCGACATCCGATCTAGTTGAGATCATGCCATACATAATGCTACCTATTGCCGAGGCATATGGCACACGTGCCATACTCTCTATCTCCTCATCAGTCTTCGGACACATAGACTTAGATAGAGTGACCCCGTGGCTCATAGGTAGGTGTCCTCTCTTGGACTCTTCCATAGAGAACCGCTTAAGTATGGTATCGATGTAGGTAGCTTGGGTGAGTCCGAGCATCCATTTCGATCTATCCCGATAGATCTGTATTTCAAGAATATAGGATGCTTCACCCATGTCCTTCATCGAGAATCTACTAGACAACCATAATTTAGTTTACTGCAGCATTCCTACATCATTCCCAATGAGTAGAATGTCATCAAAATAAAGTACAAGGAATGTCACAGTGCTTTTAACTACCTTCTTATACACACATGGCTCCTCGGGATTCTTGATGAAACCAAATTCTTTAATTGTTTCATCGAATCTCAGGTTCCAACTTCTCGATGCTTGTTTGAGACCGTAGATCGATCTCTGAAGTTTGCATACCTTATGCTCACTTTCCACAGATGTGAAACCCTCAGGCTGTGTCATATAGATCTCTTCCTTAATGTTTCCATTAAGGAACGCATTTTTCACATCCATTTGCCATATCTCATAGTCGTACCATGCGGCTATGGCCAGTAAGATTCTAATCGACTTGAACATTGCGACTCGTGAAAAGGTTTCATCATAGTCAACACCTTGCCTTTGAGTGTAACCTTTCGCGACCAGCCGTGCCTTATAGGTCAGTACCTTACCATCAGGCCCAAGTTTTCTCTTGTATATCCACTTACACCCGATAGGAGCAATTCATTCGGGAGGATTAACAAGAGTCCAAACTTGATTCGAATGCATCGAGTCAATCTCAGACTGCATTACTTCAAGCCAGAAATTAGAATCAGCATCGGAAATTACCTCCTTGAAAGTTCTTGGATCACATCCAACAACTTGATCACCCTGATCATCTTCAAGAAGGAAACCATATCTTTCAGGAGCCCTAGGAACCCTTTCGGATCTCCTAGGTGCGACCATTTCTGGTACTGGCTCTGGAGGCGCAGGAGATTCACTTGGTACTTCAGTTGGTTCTCGAACCTCTTCGAGTTATATTATTTTGCCCTTTCTATCAAGTAGAAATTCCCTTTCCATAAAGGTGGCATTTATAGAAACAAACACTTTTTTTTCGTTGGGATAGTAGAAGTAGTATCCAATGGAATTCTTTGGATACCCAACGAAGTAACATAAGATGGATCTCGTATCCAGCTTATCTCCCACTGTCTGCTTCACGTAAGCAGGACATCCCCAAATCCTCATGTATGAGTATTTGGGTGGTTTGCCCATCCATATCTCATATGGAGTCTTATCCACTTCCTTGGTGTGGACATTGTTCAACAACATTACCGCCGTCTCGAGCGCATAGCCCCAAAACGAGGTAGGAAGCTCAGTGAAGCTCATCATAGACTGAACCATGTCCATCAGGGTTCGATTACGACGCTCTGCTACACCATTGAGCTGTGGTGTGGCCGGAGGGGTCCACTGCGAGATAATCTCATTCTCTTTCAGATAGTCTTGAAACACAGCACTCAAGTATTCACCACCTCGATCGGATCGAAGTGCTTTAATACTTTTCCCCAACTGATTTTCTACTTCAGCCTTGAATTCTTTTAACCTTTCAAAGGATTCAGACTTGTGCTTCATTAAGTACAAGTACCTCCATCAGGGTTCGATTACGACGCTCTGCTACACCATTGAGCTGTGGTGTGGCCGGAGGGGTCCACTGCGAGATAATCTCATTCTCTTTCAGATAGTCTTGAAACACAGCACTCAAGTATTCACCACCTCGATCGGATCGAAGTGCTTTAATACTTTTCCCCAACTGATTTTCTACTTCAGCCTTGAATTCTTTTAACCTTTCAAAGGATTCAGACTTGTGCTTCATTAAGTACAAGTACCCATACCTAGAGTAATCATCGGTAAAGGTGATGAAGTATGTGTGACCGTACTTAGTACCAATGCTAAGTGGGCCACACACATCAGTATGGATCAAATCCAATGGGCCTTGAGCACGTTCAGGCTTGACCTTGAAGGGTTGTTTAGTCATCTTTCCCTTGAGACAAGAATCACAAGTCGGTAGGGAGTTAATGTCTGACAAATCAAACATGTCACTCCTAACTAACATGTTCATCCTTCTTAGGGAAATATGACCTAGCCTAGCGTGCCAAAGTTGTGCTGGGTTTAAGCTATCGTATTTCCTTTCAATTGTTGTTGTATGTGTTTCGACATCGCGAGTTGGAACTTGTTTCAATTTTAAGGTGTACAAATCGTTTTCGCGTTCCCCAATTCCAATTAAACATTCATTCTTCTAAATATTGCAAATCGAATTAGCAAACATACAAGAATATCCATCACTATCAAGCATAGAAACAGAAATAATGTTCTTTGCAGGGGCAGAACGCTTATTACCCTTGCGTCTGGGCCCCTTCTTCGCAGAGGAAGAAGAGCCCATAAGGAGGACGGGCTTGTCCTTCTTTATGGTTCCCTCAAACACGACCAGCATGTTAACCACCTCCTCAAGGGTGGCTGCCAGCTTGTTCATGTTGAAGTTGACCACAAAGGGGTCGAATGCAGCGGGTAGTGAGAGGAGAAGCACATCCACAGACAGCTCGTGTGGAAGTGTGATATCAAGGCCCGCCAGCTTTTCAACGAGCCCAATCATACGAACCCCATGCTCGCGGACCGAAGTCCCATAGCGCATGCGGCTCGTCATAAGCTCCTTGACAGCAGTGAACCTCTCATGTCGAGAGTTCTCCCCATACAGTTCCTTGAGATGAAAGAGTATGTCAGCAGCAGACTTCGTCTTCTCAAAGCGCCGTTGAATTTAGTTGGACATCGATGCCATCACATAGCATCGAGTCTTAAGCTCGTCGTCCCACCATTGTTTAAGCGTAATCAGCTCCTCAGTACTGATATCGGCAGGGGCTTCCTTCGGAGGGCTCTTCTCTATCGTATAAAGAAGTTTCTCCGAAGCCAACACAATGTTGAGGTTTCGAAGCCAGTCTTGGTAGTTCAGACCGGTGAACTTGTTGCTATCCAGTATAGCAGCGAATGGGTTTTTGATCAAGACATTATAAAGCAGTTTATACTGAAAAGAAAAACAGACGTGCATTACTAACTATATATGAAAATCGTTAAGACATAAAACAAGGTCATTTAGTTTTATGAATTACCCTCCTACTATTTTAACGATTTCACCACCCTCTAATGAAATCGAGAAAACAAGTTTCCTTAGTGGGTACACAGAGTCCAATCGAGCGATCATGGTCCCAAATAATATCAGCCAACCATGACCCCCAAAAGTTAGAGTCCAATTGCTACCGGTGCAACCTCCATGTATTTTACCTCACGCCCAATCGACTAGGAACATGTTCAGAATATACAGCGACTATTAGATGTGTTTCATGATATCCGTCATACCCACTATCACATCTAACATACGCTTTAGTGTATTCTAGGTCTTTACTCAACACAATTGTAAATCATTACACACATAATGAAAGTAAAGAATGCCATATAAAAGAATGCGAATATCATATATAAAGATCGTTTGTACAAGAGTCAATAAAACCCACACGCCACAAGTTGGCTAGTTGGGCATCTACTCTAACAGTATGAACATTTGTTTCAATCGTATCACCGTGGCTTCATCACAATTCCGATCGACGATCAGATCGGACCGATCTACTCAGTTTCCAAAACTGAGTTTTATGATGCGAAAACAATTTTTCAGACCACCTAGACCAAAAT
>KV001754.1:0-32563 GCA_001598015.1 Dorcoceras hygrometricum | reverse complement strand
TATCCTCATTTTGACGGCCCAATCGACTAGGAACATGTTTAGAGTACACAGCGACTATTAGATGTGTTTCATGATAGCCGTCATACCCACTATCACATCTACCATACGCTTTAGTGTATTCTAGGTCTTTACTCAACACAATTGTAAATCATTACACACATAATGAAAGTAAAGAATGCCATATAAAAGAATGCGAATATCATATATAAAGATCGTTTGTACAAGAGTCAATAAAACCCACACGCCACAAGTTGGCTAGTTGGGCATCTACTCTAACAGTATGAACATTTGTTTCAATCGTATCACCGTGGCTTCATCACAATTCCGATTAGTGTAATCTAGGTCTTTACTCAACACAATTGTAAATCATTACACACATAATGAAAGTAAAGAATGCCATATAAAAGAATGCGAATATCATATATAAAGATCGTTTGTACAAGAGTCAATAAAACCCACACGCCACAAGTTGGCTAGTTGGGCATCTACTCTAACAGTATGAACATTTGTTTCAATCGTATCACCGTGGCTTCATCACAATTCCGATCGACGATCAGATCGGACCGATCTACTCAGTTTCCAAAACTGAGTTTTATGATGCGAAAACAATTTTTCAGACCACCTAGACCAAAATAGCAGTTTAGCCCCTAAACTTTTGGGAAATCGTAATTTGACCCCTGTTGACTTTTAGGAAGTCGCACTCCCTAAATTCCTCCTCCTATGCTCAACACATTGAGCTCAGTTTCCGTGCGGGAATCGTGAATCCAGTACTTGTATGACCCTCAATGGTTCAGGTACACAGCTAGCCGTGGGCCCACAAACATTGTGACTCCGAAATCACAATTTCGGACTGACCCATCGGATCATGGTAAAGCGCCTAGCAACATCGCCCCAGTATCCCCTAGGTATCACAGATAGTGCCTGCAAGAACCAGTTGGTCGTGGTTAGCGTACAGTACGGTCCTTTCAACACATATATCCCGATCAGATCAACGACCATTGGTAAATCGAGAGTCGCTAGAGATCCGATAACTATGCATACATCGTGGAGATCGAATAGTGACTTCGCGAGTGTAACTAGGTAAACCCATTTACCTAAAACACATCCAGTACTCTGGCCAGAGATTTATACACTATTATCCCCTCAGATAGCATAGGATATCCATGCATGAGAGCGAGCGGTGAATCCTCGACAACGAAGCATCGACTCCTACATGCATCGGGACCTCACCCAATCCCGCCGCCTAATGACCACAAATGAGTCAGAAAACGGGTCAAAGTGAGGTGCCTATCATGTAGAGTCTCAATGACGTTTCGAGTATTGAGGACTAATCAGTACAACCAAGACCTCGGACTTATCCACTCGACAAATGGTAACCACTTGGAAAGTCCGAACGAGGGTAGTTCGATAGATCACCAGGTCACTATCCATCTGCATGCTCAGAACATCACAATGTTCCATACCAATGAAACATGGTACCTCACATCGCAGATGCTAGTCTCAAGCTCGGGCGGCCTTATCCTCATTTTGACGGCCCAATCGACTAGGAACGAATTCAGAATACACAGTGACTGTTAGATGTGTTTCATGATAGCCATCATATCTACTATCACATCTAATATACACTATGGTGCATTCTAGGTCTTTATCCAACACAATTGTTAACATTATAACATACTGAAAATAAAGAATGCCATAAATAAATGCGTATTTCATAAATAAAGATTGTCACATACAAGAGTCTATAAAACCCACACGCCACACGTTGGCTAGTTGGGCATCTACTCTAACAGTATCTGGGTCAGTTTCTTCTGCCTGCATCACGTAAACTCTTCCAGTAGCAGGCTGCTTTGCTTCGAGGCACTGGTAAATCATATGTCCCGGCTGCTTGCACCTGTAGCAAACTCCAGATCCCTTTAAGAATTTTCCATCGTGCTATATTCCACAGTTCGGGCATGTAGGCTTCTCTGCTGGAACTCATGGCTTTGGAGCTTGCTGGTTCGGTGGCTTTCCAGCTGTGGCGGCCTTCACCGCTGGCCTCGGAGCTCCTTGGCCTAACTGTTGGCCCTACTGTCCAGAAAATGGCCTCTTGGCCTGAGCTTGCTGCTGCTGAGGCTTCTGAAAAGGCCTCTTCCTTTGCGCCTCAAACCTTATGTCCTTCAGTGTTTGCTCTGACTTGAAGGCTCTTTTAAGCACTGCTGCGTAATCTGTTGGATCTACCATTAAAACATCACTATGAATTGAGGGGTTCAAGCCATCCATAAAGTGCTGCAGCTTCTCTGCAAGATCATTAGCTATCAGAGGAGAGAAGTGACAGCCTCTATGAAAATTCTTTACATGCTCCGCCACAATTATATCTCCCTGGCGGAGATTCCTAAACTCCCTCTTCATCCTGGCCTGGACATCTGAGGTAAAGTATTTGTCATAGAACAACCTCATGAAACCAGCCTAGTCCAAAGTGCCCATGTCCACACTTTGCTCAGCTCCTTCCCACCACAAAGCAGCATCCTCCTTCAGCTGGAAGATGGAACAGTTGACTCTGGCCGCATCCACCAGTTCCATGTATCGAAAGATGGTCTTCAGAAATCGGACCCACTCCTCAGCAACCATCGGGTCAGTGGAGCATGTAAACTCCGAAGGTCCTAACTTCCTGAACTTCTCGTAGGGCAGCTCAATCATTCCTGCCTGTGCTGGTCCAGCATTCTGCCTCAGAACTTGGGCAAGTCCCGCCAAGATCTCCTTGGTAGTAGGTAGGGGTGGTGGAGGTGTTGGCGTGATCATGCGTCTAGGAGGCATCTGGGGGTATAACAACAAATTTCTCACTACTTAGAATCTACATGCCTTAGCTAGGATACCATATATAAATACAGGTCTCCTATCTTAGATAAACTATATCAAATTATCTGTAATGCCCAGAAAAATCCTATTACGTGAGCATGAGTGCATGACTAGGGGAAACATTATTTTTAGAAAATTATGTGCCATTTTATGTGATTAACTGTTAAAGTAATGTTTTAAGAATCATGTCATGTTTTTAGCATGATCGAGTTTCGGACGCGTGGACGAGACTGGGGACGACCGAGGTGTAAATTTATTTAAATTTATTTAAGTCCTCATATTTTTAAGTGCTAAAGTTTATATTTTAAGCAGTATTTATGAAAAATAGGATTTTTATGTATAATTACCGAGGGGAACCCGTTTTTCACCTATACGGGCTATTTTAATGAACTTTTCTATACTTTAAAAATTAGGAGATTTGTTATTACAAAAATTGGGAGTTCAAGGTTGAATTTGTGAGTTTGAATCAATATTTTAAATAGTGGGGGAAAGTAAGGGAAAAATCTATCTTCCTAATTTAAAAATCTTGAAGGGGTCATTTGGATCATAATCCATTCTTTCAAACCGTAGATTCCAAACCCTAGCCTCCCTTTCCCCTTCGTCACGCCTACCTCCCTCTTTCGCAAGCCTCCATCGAATTTTCTCAAGTTGGTGATTTTTTTAAGGATTTGATCGTCCCACCTCGAGTCCGCCGTCCCGGTAACGCATAGTCTACATAGTTCTTCATAAAGACATGCTCAATTATCTCTTTTTCTCACCATTTAAATCATAATATACTAGTTTTTAAATTATGTTGCATGATTTGTATGTGAATTTCTTTGATCTAAATTTTGTATTTGAGATCCATGCATGTATCATGATTTTCAACTCATATTTGATTCGTTCCTTGTTATGCATCGGTCATGGACGGTTCACGGGGCTAGAGTTTGGTCCAAGGATGGTCCGGTAGTTATTCCATCTAGTTAAGAGCACGTGGGTCCAAACAGGGAGTGATTTGGTCAATGAATGAATTAGTTACAAATATTATGACCAGCACGTGTCCTGCCTTGTCGTCTGTACGTTATAGTAGAGTTGTTGGGGTCGGGTCCAAACGAGGAGTGATTTGGTCGAGGAATGAATTAGTTATGAGTTTTATGACTAGCACGAGTCCTGGTAACATTCTGCGCACGGGCAGTGGGTTTGCAGATGTGAGATTGATCGTGTCGGGTATCCTGGTCGGTTATGGTTGGTTCCAGGAGCTAGCTCATCGAGGTAGGTCATGTAGGTCCAGACGAGGAGCGATTTGGTTAGGAAATGGATTTTTAATGAATTTTTATGGTTTAGCCGCTCAAACTGCATTTGTCGGGGCAGAAAATGTAAAGTCCGATTTTAAGCGTAAAAGGGTCAAATCATTTTAAGTCCAACTTTTAAGTCAAAACTTTAAAGCCTAAATCTCTTTATTTATAGGCCTAATACTTTCATCAAATTTTAAAGTCTAATTTTTTTGTCAAGGGGACTTTTATTTTGCCAAAATTCAATGTCTGATTTTAAGTTGAAGGGCCGGGTACTTTTACCAATTTTGAAATGAAATTTTGAGTTTCATGGGTCAAGTTGAGTTTTGGGTTAAGTTTCAGTTTAAGATCAGGTCTAGACTTTTGGGCTTAGAAATTAGTGGGACAGTCACTTGAACCAGTCATTGACTGGGAGGAGAAAATGTAGAAGCCCATAAATATATATTTAATTATATATGTAGTATTTTACGTATATGATTATGCATTTATTTAAAGGAAATTAAATATATATTGATGGGATAAGCCTTTTAAATTTGCATGTTTTACGAAGTACACACATCATGAAAGTTTATGAAATGTTAAAGGTATGCATGAAAAGAAAATATTTTGAGGGATTGAGGTGATTTTTGGCAAAGTAAACGATGAGCGCATCCGGGATACCGGGCCCGGTGAACCTCTGGTAATGTTATAATGAGCTTATGGATCCATGTGTTCACGGCATGATGAAGTGACAACATAGAGTTGTGAGGGATCCCGAGGTAAGGTCTAAATATATTCGATCGATATATTATGTATTATTCTTGTAAAAAATTCCATTTTGAACCTACTGTTCGAGCACTGTTTCAATTCATATTTCTGTTTCGTTCAAACTCTGTTTTACACTGATTTTACTGTCGTAATATGGGTTTGCGGAATATTCCGTACTCTGACTTACGTGATGTAACTACATGGCCTCGACCCCTTAGAGGAGTAAAAATGTGACGCCCATACCCATGGAAGTCACGGAATCGAAGAAAACGAAATATAAGAGAAAATAGAGTTCTGAAATGATAAATGGAACAAGCTGTATTGCCTTGCTCAAATAAAAAAATCGAAATAATAACCGTTGGCGCCAATAAAATAAAATCAGATTCATTACAATTTCGAAGTACCAAAATGCGAAGTTGTGATATTACAACTACTGAACTCTATTTTAATTCATATTTGTTGTAACAGATCTCAATACAGATTTGACTAAGATCAAAGACAACAAAAACCACAAATACAAAATAAACATCGTGGAAACGCAGGCCTTCGATAAACACTCACACGCCGCTACTGGTTCACACTCCACCACCCATCTGCTCCGGCGTGGACTCACCTGCACCAAGAAAGCTAGTGAGCCTAGGGGCTCAGCAGGCAAAACTGGTTGTAACAAAACACCATATATGCAGGCGCAATACATAAGACATCATAGTTAAAAGGAAGGCATTAAAATATCGTTCGTCGTAAACATCTGTTCCGGGAATAAAATCAGATCCCAGCGTTATACTTTTCATTAGAATTATGGCTCAGAAGCTCTACTTAGGTCCCGTTGCACTAGATCGAATGACTACTGATATCAGTTACTATATGGTGAAATCTCACCCAATATGAAGGGGCAATCGACACCCTCGTTTGCTGCTCACCCTTCCAATATGGACCGTCTGTTATCTTTGTCATAAATCGTAAAATCTGAACAATTTCTTCCTTCAAACAACTTCTGGTTAAACTCAGATCTTAACATCGGGGTTCACTTTATTTTAAACTCATTTTTCCATAAAACATTTTCTTCACTGAGCATACAGCTGAATAGAAAAACAGACGTTGGGAAAAACAATTCAGACTTTGGTTGGTCAACTCAGATGTCAACGCAACTTAAACAAGGAATTTCAGACGTCAAACAAAACAACGGCTGAATACAACTAGTGCAATAGCTGACGACGAAATAATGCAACAGCTGAAAACCACCAGCTGATGAAAACAACGCAACAGCTGACGAAGAACAATGAAACAGCTGAAACCCAACAGCTGATGAAAACAACGCAACAGCTGACGACGAAACAATGCAACAGCTGAAAACCAACAGCTGATGAAAACAACGCAACAGCTGACGACGAAACAATGCAACATCTGAAATGGAAACTACTGGCTTAAAGATGAAATTCAGCTGTGGATATAGGAAACCAAAATCTGACTATATCTTAGTGTTGTAAACATCAAAACGACAGCTACACTACCAGCTGTTGCCTATCAAAACAGACTTTATACTGATTCGAATAACAACATCCAATTACATAGCGTCAAATTCAAATGTTACCAATCACCAGAATAATAATTTCGAACTTTTACGATGGACTGGAATCTGAAATGCTCAGTGGGTTAAAATCAACATCTAGCACATCAACTTCATAAAATGCACTTTTTAGTTTCAAACAGAAACCATCTGTGAACCCGAATATCAAACATACACTTCAATATCAGCAGAACATGAAAAAAGACTGATGTTAAACATAACTTAGGCAAGGAATCATGAAACGAAAGAGAACAATACATATGCTTTCATGGCGTAGCAAGAATCAGATTTACTTGCCTTAATAAGAAGAAATCACAAAATGCAGCAGGTCTCACAGAGAGTCTTCTTGAGCACTTCGATGAGCTTCCTATTTTGTTTTATGCAAAATGAGTATTTTCTTGCAAGGAAATGAACTTATAGTTCACAAGGACCATCGGTATGGGAGTCTGATTTGTAACAGGGAGAAACACTTGAGTAGGCATGGTGAACCATGCGTACATCTCAAAATTTTACTTAAAATTCCCTACCATTATTTTGATTTGTAAATGCACTACACAAATCTGAAAATTAACCATTCTCCCATCCCGGCCATTATATTTTTGAGAGATCTGAAAACTGCTCATCTTGCACTAGAGGAGACGTCCAACAGACCTCATGCACCGCGTGAAATCTGAAAATAGAAATAAGCTTTTTGAATAAATAAAAAAATGCTGAAATTTGAAATTAGAAATGGGTCCTCGAATTATAAGGATTAGAATTTGCGGTCCTATGGATTTTGGGACGCTACAGAAGATTTCACGAGCAGAATCTCCTCGCCGGGACGACCGCAGCGAAGTGCGGCGACGGCGGGCGATGAAGCGGCGGCGACGGTGGGAGAAGGGAGATGGGGAGAGAAGAGAGTTTGCTGAACAACTTTTGGTGTGTCTCAAATGAATACCCCAAGCCCCTTATTTATAGATTTTCCATGGGCTTAAACCAGGTTTGTGACGCCCAAACCCATGGTAATCAACGGAATTGGAGTGACAAAATTCGAAATAAATAGAAGGACTAAATTAGAATAAAGTAAGCTGTATTCCCTTACACAAAGCTGAAATAAAGGAATGGCGTCAAAAGTAACAGTCGAAACAGATTTGAGATAAAGACTTCAGATTTGGTTTACAAAAAAAAATCAGATATTACAACTACGGGAACTCTATATAAATTCTCTATTGTTGTAATGGATCTTAATACAGTTTCACAAAAGATCAAAAACAACAACATCTGTGACTACGCGAAAAACGCTGACCATTGATAAACACACACGCAGCCCCGAATCCGGTTCAACTTGCGCCACCCATCTGCCCCCGAGCTGCCTCACCTGCATCGGGAAAACTAGTGATCCTAGGGGCTCAACAAGTAAAACTGAGGATAACAAAACACATAAATGCAGGCATAACTGAGATCTGAATACATAACATTAAGTAAGACATCAGAATCTGAAATCTCGCTACTGAAGAAAACTCTGAACTCGGATCTGATTCGCTTATACTGGATGAATTATGGTCTAGAGGCTCTCTGGTGGTCCTTGTGCATGAAGCATGTTAACTGATCAGTAACTCTCTATGAAGGGATTTCAGTACTTCCATAATCTCGGTCCCTTCTGCTATGAAAGGATTACAGTTATACCGAAACCTTGGTCCCTTCCTAATAAGACCGGGTCCTCTAGAACATAAAACCTCAAATCTGAAACTTCACTTTCTTTAACTGAATTAGATATATACTGGCTCTTGATCGAAATTCGATCATTAAAATCTGGTAGATTCACTTCCATGAACTCATTTTTATATTTAAAAACACTACTGAGTATACAGTTGGACTCGGAGCCGATGATAGCAAGGATCATCTCTGAAGGAACGAATCGAACGTGCAATCAGATGTGGGTTAACAGATCTTATGCGCAAAGGTCAGCTTTGGTTGTATAAACAGATCTTAGGTGTAAATAACAGCTTTGACTAAAGAGAATAGCTAGTGAATGGGAAAACAGATCTGGTTCTTCGAAAACAGATTTGACATAGAGAAACAGATTTGGTCTGAGCAAACAGATTGATTGAGAAAACAATAACAAGAGCTACGGAGCAAGTATTTCAGTTTTGACAGGTTACTCAGCTGTGAGAAACCGACAATAGATTTGACTAAGGACGCATGGAAACAGACTTGGCTACGAAACACGAAATACTGCTTCGACTCAGACAGTCTCTAAACAAACCAACTTCACTTATCCAATTGGAACTTTGCTCCCGATCGAACCAGCGTTGCTTATCCGTTTAGATTCAATGTCCAGAACCTTTGCAATACGTAAGAACCAGAAGAAACTTCTCTCGGTTTTATCTTAACTGGAACCTGTACAACTCAGTATATTTTAAAATACAGTTGTTTGCTAAACCTTCTGGCGAGTTTCCTAAAAACGAAAACATCAAAGCAGTGAATCCATAACTCAACTCAAACTTTAACTGAAACTGAAACATGCAAGCATACACAGGGAACAATGGAGCAATATATGTTTTCCAAATGCAGCAAGAATCAGATTTACTTGCCTGAATGAAGCTCGCAACGTGCAGACGACTTCGGTTGAAATCCTCCATAAGCACACTTCTAAGAACTTCTTAGTATTTTGAAAGAACTTAACGTTTTCTTGCAACCAAAATGAATCCAGAACCTTACGTAAAACATTTTATACAAGGAAGAATGATTGGGTAGTAGGTAGAAACACTTGAGTAGGCATGGTTTCCGTGCCAACTCTTGTCCTGTTTTAAAGAATTTGCTAAAACTCCCCACTACTATTTTGATTTATAAACCTTCTACCATATTTTATAAAAACATATCTCCCGACCGAAATCATTTTATTTTTGTAAAAGAAAATCAAATCTGGACCATTTTAGATTTGTGCTTGGGCGAAATCTTTCCGGAACCTTCTGACCGTTGCTTCGAAGCTGGGAAATAAAAAATCAGATTTGAACTGATATCTGAATACTCAAATCTCAAATCAGCCCTTAAAAATATAGGCTAATCGATTTGTAGTCTTATGGATTTTGGGGCGCTACAACTCTACTCTCCTTAATGGAATTTCGTCCTCGAAATTTACTTACCAAACAGCTCTGGGTAGAGACTACATATATCCTCTTCTGTCTCCCAAGTTGCTTCCCTCTCAAATTGGTTAGACCATTGAACTTTAACCATTGGGATGATACGGTTTCTTAACTTCCTATTCTCTCTATGAAGAATCCTTTCTGGTCGTTCCTCATAGATCAGATCTGGTGCAAGTTGGATTGGCTCATAGCTTAAAACATGCGATGGGTTAGGAACATATTTGTTAGGACCGAAAATTGGAAATTAAAGCAAGCAAGCGCTGCCACTGAAAAATAAAAAATTTTGCGCTGCTATAAAGAGGTGCAATACCTCGGGTTCTTGAACATTAAAAAATCGAGCACCGGAGACAGATCTGGTATGTAATAAAAACATGCGAAAAACACCAGAAATGAATCCTAATTTAAAAACTCAATGCAAGCAGATTTTTGTTACAGAAATCTGCTACTATGCGTGTGTGATAACTGTTATGCGATGCTAAAATAGATTGCATATGCGGAAGTAAATAAAAGAATACAATACATTGATATTTGTTTCTGGAAGTTCGGAGCTCAATCTCCTACATCTCCCCTTCTTCATTCTTCAAGAAGGTTTCACTATAATATGAGTCACCGAGCCTCGCTCCAGGTGAACTCATAGCAACACCAATGTACACCAGCCGCAACTGCGTGCACTCAATCACTTGTTTTACGCCTGTGTGAGAAAGGCTACAGACACAGAGTTTAACGTCATCGTTCTTGGACGGGATCTGATTTTTGTTTGTGATTCACTCGCTAATAAATTTCGCACATCTCTCAAAATATGCGAGTGAATCTGTGTATGTGAGATTTTACAGTGAACGCTCAACTCTCAGAAAAAATAAATCCCACAGACTGGGAAAATGCTCTTCAATAGCTGATTGAGACTCAACATTAGACACTCGTTATGCGCTCCTCTCTAATGGAGGTCGACGGCTTCGTCTCCAATTTTCTTCCCTCTGTAGTCTGCACTGTGTTAATTAATCTGTCAAAATCACTTTCTTCAATAGTGCTTCTTGAATATATATTTTCTTCCCCCAAATATGGCCGTTAGATAAATTCAAATCTATTCTGCGCTTGTTACGACCAATTTGTCTCCTTCCCAAATTGTGTGCAACCATCCTCTGTATATTGTACTGTTTCCCAGAATAGTACAAATCTTGTCCCCTTGATTTAAGGCATTTGCACGACTCAATTTCAGCCATTGATTCTTTCCATTTTGAGCGTTGATTGCGTCCCAACATCTGAATGTATTCCAACAATTTGTTCAACAGCTGTTCGCTCAGCTGTTGTCTTTTCTTCGTCACAACACTTCGCGCAACAGCTGGTTCATCTTCATTTGCAACAGCTGATTCATTAACTTCCAGCAGCTGTACATCAACTTCCAGCAACTAGTTCATTTACATCGACACGCAACAGCTGGTGTAACTTTGTTTTGGCGCTACGGCTGATTCAACTTTGTCTTTGCGCTGCGTCTGGTTTTGATCCTTGATGCGCAACGGCTGGTTCTCTTTTAATTTCACTGTAGCTAGCGACTGGATCACTGTAGCTTGCGACTGAATCACTGTAGCTTGCGACTGGATATAATGTAGCTTGCGACTGGATATACTGTAGCTTACTGCTGAAAACAACTCCACTTCGCCTTTGTTCTTCACGTCTGTTAACAGCTTCTCCTTAGCACTACGTCTGATCCAACTGCTGATTGTGATGACATCACTGCTGACGTCATCATCGCTGATTCCAGATAGTTGTCTGCTGATATTGCTGACGTCATAGTTTCTGGTCACAGCTTCCTTTAATAGAAATGCTGACGTCATGGTTGCTGATACCAGCTCTTATTAACAATAAAAATGCTGACGTCGTGGTTGCTGATTCTCGATTCCTCCAATAGCAACGCTGACGTCATCATTGCTGAATACTTCTACTGCTGAATCCATCTTCTCCAGCTTCTCTTATAGTTACTCCTTATCAGACTTCTCCAGACTTCTCTGTACGCGACACAACTAACAGCAAGTACATCTGTTCCACGTAAGCATATCTGTCCACGCTGGGCTCCACGTAAGCAAAGCTGTCACATAAGCGAAGCTGTACACATAAGCGAAGCTCAACAACTTTGTAGCGTTCCCACTGTTATCAGATTTCTCCTCTTTTTGCATCTCTTTTCAGTTTCTCTTTTAACTTCATTTCAACAGCTTCTGAATGCTTCTTTTCACTATTGAATCTTCTTCATCAACCTTCTTCAACAGACATCTTCAACAGAAAGCTTCTCTAACAGATTTCTCCTGTTATCATCTGCACACTACGTAGAGTTGTTAGAAATACAATAATAAGTTTTGTGTAATTCAAAATTCAATCTGGATCTGTTGACATAGATCCATCAATCTCTCCCTTTTTGATTTACACAAAACATTAAATAACAAATGCATGATCTAACAATATTTCCTCAAAGCTGATACGTGAAAAACATTATGTCAGGCCACGTGCGCTAATACAACAATTAGTCACAAAATAATCGGAAGCATCATAAAAATATGGGCTAAAAATTTTCGAATAAGGGCCTGATCCAATATCATTTCAAAATACATCATACTTAAAATAGAGTTAAACTCAAAACTCAAACAACAACAACACACGATTCCAACATAAATAGAGGCACAGGACATCCCATGGCTCAATATAAGTATCAATACAACTGGGACTCAAATAAAAAAGGGGATCGACCAGCTGAAGTTCCACTCTGTCCAGCTTGGTTACCTGAAGAACCTGCCAAGGCCAACACAAACCAAGGCAGCTCAAAACAGGGAAAATAAACGAGGTCAAACCTCAGTACGAAGAGCACAATAAAAGCATAAATCATATCAGAAAATGCAATATATCTATCGTGCAATGCATAAAAGGGCTACCAAGAATACATCAGCAGCAAAATAGAATAGCACAATGACGACTCAGCTGTGCGACCAGCTGAAGTTCCACTCTGTCCAGCTTGGTTACCTGAAGAACCTGCCAAGGCCAACACAAACCAAGGCAGCTCAAAACAGGGAAAATAAACGAGGTCAAACCTCAGTACGAAGAGCACAATAAAAGCATAAATCATATCAGAAAATGCAATATATCTATCGTGCAATGCATAAAAGGGCTACCAAGAATCATCAGCAGCAAAATAGAATAGCACAATGACGACTCAGCTGTGCAATCTCATCAATCATCATCATCTTGTGATCTTCAGGTACGACGACTCAGTCGACCATCACAAGGCAGTGTGGTATTCAGGCTCAACGACTCAGCTGGCCACCACATCAAAATCAACGTTGGACCTTTCAGGCACGACGACTCAGTCGGCCGATCACAGCATGCAAAGGGATTCAGCTTTCAAAAGAATCAGGCTCAATATGCATGCATGAATGCACAGCAGACTCATGCTTAATCAATGCATAACATTTCACGCACAACACAGATATGAGCACAATCACTCAGCAGTCAATACAAACACAACAGTTAATACACGAAAGAAATATTCCGAAAGCTGATATCGAAGACTGCTTAATATATAGCTCAATTCGTACCTCAAACCTCAACATATCTTACAACAAGAAGGTCTCAGTAACCAACTCAAGTCCACTGCCCTAGCAGCTCCACGGCAACTCATCAAAAGCTACTACAAGCTCGAATCTATCAAGATATCTCAAAATCAACTCAATTCTGAACTCAAACAGCTTAGTACTAAAGCCCAGTAACTTAACTCAGTTACCTACTACAACAGAGCACTAATCAGCTCTCGAAAGAAGCTTAAATTGGAAAAGAATCACTTACCCAAGGCTGTTAAAGAACAGAAGAACTACTGGTCCACAATCACGAAGACACTCAAGCACTACAGCAACTTCGCGTTCCTCAAATCCGATGACTCCAGTCTCCAAACTGGTACTAATCGAAAGCCCTAGAGAAGACGAGCTCAACGCTACCAATCTTGCTCCAAACGGCGGCGAGAAACGATGACAATCGATGGAAATAGGGTTCGGGTGAACAGTAACAATCAAAGGTTATCAGGGAAGAAGATAGGAAATCTAAGGTTCGAAATCCCTAAGTGTCGATCAGCACTTGCATTTAAATCCCCAGTCAGAGTTACAACAGAAGTCATCGGCGAATAATTCAGATCTCTCCCCAACTCAGATCTTGGTACAAAACAGCTTTCATTCTGGCAGAAGTCTCTCGCAACTGGCCTCAGCTATCTCGAATCAGACTTTGCTACTCTCTACTAACGCAACAGCAAACGACGTCACGCCAACTTATCAAAACGACATAGCATCAAGTCCCACTAGCGCTCCTCAGATCTTGGTCACTGCTGAATTCATCAATCAACACCGTTGACCATCGTTGACATCTGAACGACTCTGGACAACAAACCATCGCTGAATTCCTTGCGCAAAAGCTCACATCTGTCCACGCCCACTAACAGAACCCTCTATCTAGCGCCACTTCTGAAAACACAATACGAAGTCGCATTACCTCCAGCAACGCCACATCTGACCAGCGCTCAAAACGACAGTGTTTCTCTCCCTGCTTGCAACAACTCACGCAAACACACAAGGGCACATCTGAGCATCCAGATTCCGCTCAAAACTGAAATTCTAAAAATCACCAAATCCACAAATCTGAAAACCCGATACTCAGAAAATCAATTAGCTAATAAATCTTACTTAGAAAATTCTAATCCTCACACATTATGCACCGAGGACAGATTGGGGGTAAAGCTAGTCTGTAAGCTAGCGTTCTTAATTTGTCCAAGATCTCGTATGGACCAATGAACGTTGGGCTTAGCTTACCCTTTCTCCCAAATATCATTATGCCTTTCATCGGTGCTACCTTTAAGAAAACGTGATCTCCATATTCAAAGCTTAACTCACAGCGTCTATTGTCAGCATAGCTCTTTTGTCTGCTTTGAGCGGTTCTCAATCGGTCTCTTACTTTCTTAATAGCTTCAGCAGTTTGTTCTACTAATTCTGGTCCCAAACCATCTCGTTCTCCTATCTCATCCCAATGAATGGGTGTTCTACATTTTCTGCCATAGAGAGCTTCGTAAGGGGACATCTGAATGGATGCTTGGAAACTATTGTTGTACATGAATTCTACCAAAGGCAGCTTTGAATCCCAGCTCTCCGAAAAATCAATAATACAAGATCTGAGCAGATCTTCTAATATCTGAATCACCCTTTCTGATTGACCATCTGTCTGGGGGTGAAAGCCGTGCTAAAGGTTAACTTAGTACCCAAAGCTCTATGTAAACTCTTCCAAAATGCTGACGTAAACTTGGGATCTCTGTCGGATACAATTGAAACTGGAATCCCATGAAGTCTTACTATCTCTCTTATATACAACTCAAAGTTTTTGCTCACATCATAGGTTGTCTTAACTGGTAAGAAGTGAGCATATTTGGTAAGTCGGTCTACTATAACCCATATTGAATTGTATCCTTGCACAGATATGCGTAAACCAACTACAGAATCCATCGCAATACTCTCCCACTTCCATTCTGGTATTGGCAGAGGTTTTAGCATCCTAGCTGGTCTCTGATGCTCATCTTTGACCAACTGACAAGTCAGACAATCTAAAACAAATCTAGCAATATTGCGTTTCATGCCTGGCCACCAATACATCTTCTGAAGATCTTTGTACATCTTAGTGCTCCCCGGATGTACTGTATATGGGGCTGAATGAGCTTCTATCATCCGATCTGATCTCAAATTGTTCACACTAGGAACCCATAATCTGCCATGGTATACAATATTGCGTTTCATGCCTGGCCACCAATACATCTTCTGAAGATCTTTGTACATCTTAGTGCTCCCCGGATGTACTGTATATGGGGCTGAATGAGCTTCTATCATCCGATCTGATCTCAAATTGTTCACACTAGGAACCCATAATCTGCCATGGTATCTGACAACTCCTCTCGCTGAAGTATAGAGATTACTACCTCTATCTGTATCCTGCACTTAACCCACTTCTGCAGCTGCTCATCTAACAGCTGTCCTTATCGGATTTGATCTAACAAATTTTATCAAATGGTGAGATCTGCTAGAACTGTTGTACTATGACGGGGAATCAGCTCTAGACCAAAATTCTCAATCTCATATGCTAAGGGCCTCTGAGCTGTGATCTGAGTCAGTGCTATCGACTTCCTGCTAAGAGCATCTGCCACCACATTGTCTTTTCCTGGGTGGTAGCTAATGGTACAATCGTAGTCTTTGACCAGCTCTAACCACCTTCTCTATCTCATATTCAATTCTTTCTAGGTAAATAAGTACTTTAAACTCTTATGATCTGTAAATATCTCACATTTCTCCCCATACAGATAATGTCTCCAGATCTTAAGGGCAAAAACCACATCTCTAATTCTAAATCATGCGTGGGATAATTCTTCTCATGGTTCTTCAGTTGCCTGGAAGCATACGCTACTACTCTATGATCTTGCATCAAAACAGCTCCTAAACCTAACTAAGAAGCATCGGTGTAGATCACAAAATTCCCTTGCTCAGAAGGTATGGTCAAAACTTGAGCTTCTATCAAAGCTTGCTTCAACTTCTCGAAACTCTGCTGACAACTAGGGGTCCATTCAAATTTAACTTGTTTCCTGATAAGCGTAGTCAATGGAACTGCTGTCCTTGAAAATCCTTGAATAAACCGTCTGTATTATCCAGCTAATCCCAAAAAGCTCCTCACTTCTGAAATAGTTCTGGGCACAGGACAGTCTCGCACAGCTTCTACCTTAGATGAGTCGACTTCTAAACCATCCTTAGAAATGATGTGACCTAGAAACGCAACTTTCTCCAACCAAAACTCACATTTGCTAAACTTAGCAAACAATCTCCTGTCCTTCAAAACTGTAACACTATACGAAGTTGAGTGGCATGCTCGTAGCTGGTCTTGGAATATACTAAGATATCACCTATAAACACTATTACAAATTGATCCAAAAATGGCTGGAAAACTCTATTCATCAGATCCATAAAAACAGATGGAGCATTGGTTAGTCCAAAAGGCATCACTAAAAACTCATAATGGCCATATCTTGTCCTGAAAGCTGTCTTATATACATCGGCCTCTTTTATCTTCAGCTGATGGTATCCAGATCGCTGCTCCTTTCAACTGATCAAACAATTCCCCAATCCAATGTAAATGGTACTTATTCTTAATGGTAAGCTTATTCAACTCACGGTAGTCTATACACAATCTAAAACTCCCATCCTTTTTCTTAACGAACAAAACTGGGGCTCTCCACGGGGATGTACTAGGTCGAATAAATCCCTTATCCAACAGATCTTGATTTTGTTCTTTCAGGTCTTTCATCTCTGTAGGAGCAAGCCTATAGGGAGGTCTGGAAACCGGAGCTGCTCCAGGCACTAAGTCTATAGCAAACTCTATCTCTCTATCTGGAGGGAAACCACTGATGTCTTCTGGAAACACATCTGGGAACTCGTTTACCACCTCCACATCTGAAAGTTGGGGTTTACTAGAAACGCCTAGGGAGGATAAACTCGCTAGAAACCTTACTCCACATTTCCTCAAACAGCGTTGGGCCTTCAAAGCGGAGACAAGGCGAGGAACTCTATGAAGCTGGTCAGATTTGAACGAAATCTGAAATCTCGAGGACAGATTTAAGACTACTGTCCTGAGCTTAAAGTCGATCACTACTCCATATCTGGAAACCAGTCTATTCCCAAAATCAAATCGAATTCTGGAATGGGAAAAACAATTAAATTGGCGGTAACTACATGTCCTTGAAGTTCAAGCTCTAAGTCACGATATATACTACCAGATATCAACTCTTTTCCTGATGGTACAGTCACGCAATAGTCTATAGACAATATTTCTGGCTTATGTTGTAACTTCTTAGCAAAATCCTCAGCTATGAAGGAATGGGTCGCACCTGAATCTAACAAGGCAAAGGTGGACAAACCAGCAACAAAAATCTTACCCGTAATCACTGTAGAATCGGGGTTAGCTTGTTCAGCTGTCATGACGTAAACTCTGCTGGGCACCAGTTGTTTCGACTGAGGACAGAACCTAGAGATGTGGCATTGAGAACCACACTTGTAACATCCGCTCTGGCCAGCTTTGCATTGTCCCGGGTGGTTCTTATGGCACTTGGGAAAAACCGGCTTACTAAATCCAACTGGTACTACACTGATAGGTTGGGCTGGTATAGGTTTTGGTTCTTGGGGTCGCTGCTGGCTCTTATTCTGCTTCTTAAATGGCCTCGAATCTGCCTGCTGAAAGATTGCCTCCTCTGCTGTCTCTCCTGCTCCACATCTTTCCAGTCCCTTTCCACTCGCAGGGCCTTATCTACAGCTTCCCTATATGATCTGGGTCAGGCTAACCTGACATTTAACTTAAATTTATGTCTCAATCCTTCCACAAAGTGGCTCAGCTTCTCCTCGGGCCCATAAAAGATTCGCCAACTCCACTGACAGCTTTTCTCCCTCCCACCATATCATTGCATCATCTCTTAGCATATAGATAGCGCACATTGGCCTATCCATATCTTGAATCTGAAGGTACTCAAAAATCACTTCCATGGACTTAATCCAGCTCTCAGCAACAAGCGTATCTGTTGTACCACTGAACTCCTTCGGATTCTATCTTCGAAACCACTCCTAGGAATCATAGAAATGTGGTCCCCTGCTGCTCGAATATTGGCCATTGCCTCTTCCGGATTGCTCTACCAACAATTCTAAGAGTTGGGCAATACTGGATTGGTTTCATCTACTGGGGTGCTTCTTCTACCTCTCCCTCTCCCTGACATCTTAATCTATAGCCCACAATACACCACAAAAGAATATCAGAACTCGAAAGAGAAAGAAATCTTAACATAACAATAAAACTCACAATTCAGGAGATGCGGACGATGAAAGCTGCTCCAGACTGGGAAGGATGTGGACCATGCTCTGATACCAAGTTGTGACGCCCAAACCCATGGGAATCAACGGAATTGGAGTAATAAATTCGAAATAAATATAAGGACTAAATTAGAATAAAGTAAGTTGTATTCCCTTACACAAATCTGAAATAAAGCAATGGCGCCAAAAGTAATAGTCGAAACAGATTTGAGATAAAGCTTTAGATTTGGTTTACAAAAAGAAATCAGATATTACAACTACGGGAACTCTATATGAATTCTCTATTGTTGTAATGGATCTTAATACAGTTTGACAAAAGATAAAAAATTTCAACAGTGTGACTACGCGAAAAACGCTTGCCATTGATACACACACACACAGCCCCGAATCCGGTTCAACTTGTGCCACCCGCCTGCCCCCGAGCTGCCTCACCTGCATCGAGAAAACTAGTGAGCCTAGGGGCTCAACAAGTAAAACTGAGGATAACAAAACACATAAATGCAGGCATAACTGAGATCTGAATACATAACATTAAGTAATACATCAGAATCTGAAATCTCGCTACTGAAAGACAACTCTGAACTCGGATCTGAATCACTTATACTGGATGTATTATGGTATATAGGCTCTCTGGTGGTCCTTGTGCATGAAGCATGTTAACTGATCAGTAACTCTCTGTGAATGGATTTCAGTACTTCCATAATCTTGGTCCCTTCTGCTATGAAAGGATTACAGTTATACCGAAATCTTGGTCCCTTCCTGATAAGACCGGGTCCTCTAGAACATAAAACCTCAAATATGAAACTTCACTTTCTTTAACTGAATTATTTATATACCGGCTCTTGATCGAAAGTCGATCATTGAAATCTGGTAGATTCACTTCCATGAACTCATTTTTATCTTTAAAAACACTACTGAGTGTACAGTTGGACTCATAGCCGATGATAGCAAGGACCAGCTCTGAAGGAACGACTCGAACGTGCAATCAGATGTGGGTTAACAGATCTTATGCGCAAAGGTCAGCTTTGGTTGTATAAACAGATCTTAGGTGTAAATAACAGCTTTGACTTAAGGAATAGCTAGTGAATGGGAAAACTGATCTGGTTCTTCGAAAACAGATTTGACATAGAGAAACATATTTGGTTTGAGAAAACAAATCTTGTCAGGCCTCGTGCTCACAACAGACAAAACATGCGGAAGCTTATTAAAAAGTGGGTAAAATTTTCGCGTTTAGGCCTGACGGTTTAAAACATATAATTTAAAATAACGCAATACTCAAAATAGTATCCCAGTTTACAAAATCACTACAACAATAACAATATAGCGTGAAACAAGTATCAGACTCCAATGAACAGATACATCAACAAGCGCAGGGCAACCCCCTGGCTGATTGGACTGATACAATATATATATATGCTATATGCGTCTGGGATACTCTATCCACCTCCCGAGGCTCCACAAGCTGGGTTAAATCCACGCCCAGCTACATTACCTAAAAAACAACATAGGCAACAAAACAAACCAAGCCCCGAAGGTACATGGGGTCAAACCCCAGTACGGAGAGCAACAATAACAGTTAAAGAAACAACATAAGATAAAATGCGAATGAAAAGCAGAAAATCAAGGCTACCACCGAACACCGGGAGCAAACAGATTCCAAAGGCTGCTCAACCAGCCGCAACCAGAGGCCATATATGAGGTGTGAGAGCTACTCACTCCACTCATATGCATACTCAACCTACCGTCGCCCAACCCATAAGGTGTGAGAGCTACTCACTCCGCTCATGGTGGTCAACCATATCGACAGGGAGAAATCACGAGAGGTGTGGGAGCTACCCACTCCGCCCACAAATCTGCACCTTAACACATACCATCCAGGCAATACAAGGTACGGCAATAACGGAGATCTGGATGCATAAAGAAATGCTTGTATGCAAATTAACAGCAGGCAACAAAATAACGGAGATCTGGATGCATAAAGAAATGCTTGTATGAAGTTCTACCTGCTACTGCAAAAATTCACGAACTGGCAGCAACTTCTCGTTCCTCAACTAGCCCACCACAACCTCCAAAAGTTGTATAGGATGAAGGAGCTTCTCGAGAGGAGTCCAACGCTACCTCGCTCAAGCAAAACAACCACCGGAAACGATGGGAATCCACCGAAATAACTCACGGTGAACAGTAACGAGGGTTTGAGAAATAGAGGTCGACTATCGGGGGAAATATTTCTAAGTATGGGAACTAATACTCCACAACGAAGACCAAGTCTTCCTATTTATAAAACTCTCAACTGCTGCTACCAGCAGGAACGCATTTCCACCGACATAAATCAGTCGACACCATCAATCTCCCAAACCAGCAGGTACCAACTAACCAGCAGACGCAAGAACCAACTGCTGATATTCCAACAATGCTAAAACAAATTGCAAAGCAAACTAACGGCTGGTTCTCAAAACGGCGTCGCACCAACTTATTCAAACGACGTCGCATAGAATGCTATACCAGCAGCTGGTCATCCAGTCGCAAGAACAAAACAATGCAACGCTTCTCTCAGCTGGTTCCGGTCGCAACCTCAAAACGCAGCATTGCAACTAACTCAAACGACGTCGCTCCACTGACGTCATCAAATCTGATAGCAGCACTCGCTAAATACCAGCAGCAAGCTACAGTAACGAACAAATCTCTCGCAGCTTGACAATCAGTTGTAACATCCAAACGACGTTTCCTCTCGAGCTACAGGAATGTTGACCCGCGTTGACATCTGCTTCTGCTGAACAACCAGCAGACACACACACGCGATCCCACCAGCTGGTACCAGACGCAACATCCAAACGACGTCGCGCCAACTAAACTAAACGCAGTCTTTTTAGCCCTCAACGCAAATACACTAATGCATCTGCTGATTACAACACGCGCAACCAGACTTCACGCAAACGACGGCGTTTCATACCCTGCGTTACCAAAGCACGCTTCGACTGGTTTTGCCACCGACCAGCTGCTAGCTCACAAAACCAGCTTTTACCCAAAAATCTCAAAAACACGAAAGCATCCAGAATTGTTCTAAGGAGGGAATTCGACCCGAAAACACAACTTAAACATCAAAGCAGAGATTCTAAACCACAAATATCTAAACAACCGATCAATTCCAACGTCTAATCGTGATTAACAATTCCAGGTCTCACAACTCTCCCCCACTAAAAAGGATTTCGTCCCGGAAATCAAACAACAATTCTGAACAAACAACTCAATCAGCAGAAACCAAGACAGCAACTAAAAACCAACCCAAGAACTCGCCCAACACAAGGCCAAGAGTTCAAGATAACTGAGCAAACGATTACAAGAACTAGGGAAAGAAATACAGCAAAACTACAAGCTGCTGGAAAATCTAGCTCAACAGCTACTCAAACAGATGCGGCCACTCGCGCTGCATCTTTTATTCCAGCTCCCAAGTAGCTTCTTCCCTACCATGTTTGCTCCACTGCACCATCACCAACGGAATGGTCTTGTTTCTCAGCTGTTTCTCTTTTCGGCCAAGGATTTACAAAGGATATTCCTGATAGCTCAACGAATGGTCTAGCTCTACCTCTTCAGTTCCAAGCACATGAGACGGATCTGACTCATATTTCCTCAACATCGACACATGAAACACATCGTGAAGAGAGGACAACTCTGATGGCAACAACAAGCGATACGTTAAAGATCCAATCCTCTGACAATCTCATACGGACCAACGTAACGAGGGGCTAACTTTCCCTTACGTCCAAAGAGCATCACACTACGAAACGGAGAAACCTTGAGAAATACACGATCACCAACCCGAAACTCAAGAGGTCGACGCCTCTTATTCGCATAACTGGTTTGGCGATCCCACCAGCTGGTACCAGACACAACATCCAAACGACGTCGCGCCAACTAAACTAAACGCAGTCGTTTTAGCCCTCAACGCAAATACACTAATGCATCTGCTGATTACAACACGCGCAACCAGACTTCACGCAAACGACGGCGTTTCATACCCTGCGTTACCAAAGCACGCTTCGACTGGTTTTGCCACCGACCAGCTGCTAGCTCATAAAACCAGCTTTTACCCAAAAATCTAAAAAACACGAAAGCATCCAGAATTGTTCTAAGGAGGGAATTCGACCCGAAAACACAACTTAAACATCAAAGCAGAGATTCTAAACAACAAATCTCTAAAAACCAATCAATTCCAACGATTAATCGTGATTAACAATTCCAGGTCTCACAAATCTCCCCCACTAAAAACCCACTCCGCCCACAAATCTGCACCTTAACACATACCATCCAGGCACTACAAGGTACCGCAATAACGGAGATCTGGATGCTTAAAGAAATGCTTGTATGCAAATTAACAGTAGGCAACAACATTGCACAGCATACACGAAACAAAATTCAACAATCATTACACATAACCACGCCAGATCTCACACATTATCTCAGCTGATTTCCAAGCTATAACAAGCTCAATCCGTACCTTTCCTGCGCAAAAATTACCACTGAAAAGGATCCCGAAGACTCTGGTAAAAGCCTGCTAAACAACAAGCACAATACTCAGGGATCTAACAGAAACTCACGGCTGGGAGCTACGCTCAACCAACACCGTTTTCTACTACCACAACTTCACAAGGATCTTAAAACGGGACTAGGAACAAGATCTCAACATGAGGAAATGAAGTTCTACCTGCTACTGCAAAAATTCACGAACTGGCAGCAACTTCTCGTTCCTCAACTAGCCCACCACAGCCTCCAAAAGTTGTATAGGATGAAGGAGCTTCTCGAGAGGAGTCCAACGCTACCTCACACGAGCAAAACAACCACCGGAAACGTCGGGAATTCGCCGAAAATCTCACGGCTGAACAGTAACGAGGGTTTGAGAAACAGAGGTCGACAATCGGGGAAAAATATTTCTAAGTATGGGAACTAATAATCCACAACGAAGACCAAGTCTTACTATTTATAAACTCTCAACTGCTGCTACCAGCAGGAGCGCATTTCCACCGACGTAATCAGCAGGAACAACAGTCGACGCTAACAATTTCCCAAACCAGCAGGTATACTAAAACCAGCAGGCGCAAAGAACCAACTAACCAGCAGACGCAAGAACCAACTGCTGATTCTCCAACAATGCTAAAACAAATCGCAAAGCAAACTAACGGCTGGTTCTCAAAACGGCGTCGCACCAACTTATTCAAACGACGTCGCATAAGATTCTATACCAGCAGCTGGGTATCTAGTCGCAAGAACAAAACAATGCAACGCTTCTCTCTGCTGGTACCAGTCTCAACCTAAAAATGCAGCGTTGCAACTAACTCAAACGACATCGCTCCACTGATGTCATCAAATCTGATAGCAGCACTCGCTAAATACCAGCAGCAAGCTACAGTAACGAACAAATCTCTCGCAGCTGGACAATCAGTCGCAACATCCAAACGACGACGTTTCCTCTTGAGCTACAGGAATGTTGACCCGCGTTGAAATCTGCTTCTGCTGAACAACCATCAGATACACACACGCGATTCCACCAGCTGGTACCAGACGCAACATCGAAACGACTTCGCGCCAACTAATCTAAACGCCTACAGTAACGAACAAATCTCTCACAGCTGGACAATCAATCGTAACATCCAAACGACGACGTTTCCTCTCGAGCTACAGGAATGTTGACCGTGTTGACATCTGCTTCTGCTGAACAACCAGCAGACACACACACGCGATCCCACCAGCTGGTACCAGACGCAACATCCAAAAGACGTCGCGCCAACTAAACTAAATGCAGTCGTTTTATCCCTCAATTCAAATACACTAATGCATCTGCTGATTACAACACGCGCAACCAGACTTCACGCAAACGACGGCGTTTCATACCATACGTTACCAAAGCACGCTTCGACTGGTTTTGCCACCGACCAGCTGCTAGCTCACAAAACCAGCTTTTACCCAAAAATCTCAAAAACACGAAAGCATCCATAATTGTTCTAAGGAGGGAATTCGACCCGAAAACACAACTTAAACATCAAAGCAGAGATTCTAAACCACAAATATCTAAACAACTGATCAATTCCAACTATTAATCGTGATTAACAATTCCAGGTCTCACAACTCTCCCCCACTAAAAACGATTTCGTCCCCGAAATCAAACAACAATTCTGAACAAACAACTCAATCAGCAGAAACCAAGACAGCAACTAAAAACCAACCCAAGAACTCTCCCAACACAAGGCCAAGAGTTCAAGATAACTGAGCAAACAATTACAACAACTAAGGAAAGAAATACAGCAAAACTACAAGCTGCTGGAAAATCTAGCTCAACAGCTACTCAAACAGATGCGGCCACTCGCGCTGCATCTTTTCTTCCAGCTCCCAAGTAGCTTCTTCCCTATCATGTTTGCTCCACTGCACCATCACCAACGGAATGGTATTGTTTCTCAGCTGTTTCTCTTTTCGGCCAAGGATTTGCAAAGGATATTCCTGATAGCTCAACGACTGGTCTAGCTCTACCTCATCAGTTCCAAGAACATGAGATGGATCTGGCTCATATTTCCTCAAAATCGACACATGAAACACATCGTGAAGAGAGGACAACTCTGATGGCAACAACAACCGATACGCTAAAGAGCCAATCCTCTCGACAATCTCATACGGACCAACGTAACGAGGGGCTAACTTTTCCTTGCGTCCAAAGCGCATCACACTACGAAACGGAGAAACCTTGAGAAATACACGATCACCAACCCGAAACTCAAGAGGTCGACGCCTCTTATTCGCATAACTGGCTTGGCGATCCTGAGCAGCCTTCATCCGCTGTCTAATAAGATCCACATGATCTTTCATTTGCTGCACAAAGTCCGGGGCAGCTAGCTGCTTCTCCCCGACTTCTTCCCAACAAACTGGCGATCTGCACTTTCTGCCATACAAAGCCTCAAAAGGCGCCATACCAATCGTCACTTGGTAGATGTTATTGTACGAAAACTCGACAAAAGACAACGCGTCTTGCCAGCTACCTCCGAAATCCAACACAACAGCACGCAACATATCCTCCAACGTCTGGATAATTCGCTCAGATTGGCATTCTGTCTGGGGATGATACGCGGTACTCATCGCCAATCTAGTTCCCATAGATGTTTGCAAAATCTTCCAAAACCTAGAAGTAAACCTCGGATCTCGGTCGGACACAATCGAAACGGGCACACCGTGCAATCTAACAACAAAATCCACGTACAGCTTCGCCATCTTCTTCAACGAAAAGGTCATCCCATAGGGAATGAAATGTGCAGACTTCGACAAACGGTCGATAACTACCCAAATAGCATCGCATCCTCTGCTGGAACGAGGCAGATGCGTCACGAAATCCATAGCAATGTGCTCCCAATTCCATTGGGGCACCTCTAAACTCTGCAACAGACCACCGGGTCTCATCCTTTCGGCCTTTACCATCTGGCAATTCAAACAACGAACAACGAAACCAGCAACGTCACTCTTTAGGCCAGCCCACCAAAAGTGCGGCTTCAAAGCATGGTACATCTTCCGTGCACCAGGATGAACACTATGTCTGCTGCAATGCGCCTCACGAAGGATCTCCTCCTTCAAATCAACCAGATTGGGCACAACCAACCTGCCCCGAAAACGCAAACAACCATTGGACGAAACAGAATAGTCCTCAAGTTCGCCAGCCCTGACTTTCAACTTCAATTCGTGGATAGACGGATCGGTCCTCTGAGCTGCTCGAATGCTATAAACAATCCGCGGTTCCACTTGAAAAGATGAAACCATCACACAATCCACAGCCGGGTAGAATCTCCAACCCGTAGTGTTAAGATGCTCTTGGTCCTTGGAGATGTACAACGAAGCAAACATCTCACTAGCCTTTCTGCTCAAAGCATCAGCCACTACGTTCGACTTCCCAAGCTGATATTTAATCTCACAGTCAAAGTCCTTTAGCAGCTCCATCCACCGGCGCTGTCTCATGTTCAAGTCAGGCTGCGAAAACAGTTACTGCAAACTCTTGTGGTCGGAGTACACCACAAACTGCTCTCCATACAGGTAGTGACGCCAGATCTTTAACGCAAAGACCACCGCCGCTAGCTCCAAATCATGAACTGGGTAACGAGTCTCGTGCGGTTTCAACTGCCGCGAGGCATACGCAATTACTCGACCATTATGCATCAACACGCAACCCAATCCATTTAGCGAAGCGTCAGAACAAACCACAAAACCACCTGAACTGGACGGCAGAGCCAGAACAGGCGCAGTAGTCAACTTTTCCTTGAGCAGTTGAAACGAATTCTCACAGTGCTCAGTCCAAACAAACCTCTTATCCTTCTGGGTCAATTGCGTCATCGGATTTGCTATACATGAGAATCCCTCAATGAAGCGACGATAATAGCCAGCCAGACCCAAGAAACTACGAATCTCAGACACATTTCTTGGTCTCTCCCAGTTTAAGACAGCATCCACTTTACTGGGATCCACAGAAATACCATCCGCTGAAATGACATGACCCAGAAACACTACACGTTCCAATCAGAACTCGCACTTGGAGAACTTTGCATACAACTGCTGTTCTCTCAACCTCTGAAGAACAATTTCCAAGTGCTCCTTGTGCTCCCTCGGAGTCTTTGAGTACATCAGGATGTTTCGAAGACTGCGTTTCGTACGAGGTACGGACATTTTGAGTTTTTGGTGATGCCGTTTGGGTTGACAAACGCGCCTGCAGTCTTCATGGATCTGATGAACCGAGTCTTCCGAGAGTTCATAGATCAGTTTGTGATTGTTTTTATAGACGACATTCCGCTCATGGTGGTCAACCATATCGGCAGGGAGAAACCACGTGAGGTGTGGGAGCTACCCACTCCGCCCACAAATCTGCACCTTAACACATACCATCCAGGCACTACAAGGTACGTCAATAACGGAGATCTGGATGCATAAAGAAATGCTTGTATGCAAATTAACAGCAGGCAACAACATTGCACAGCATACACGAAACAACAGTCAACAATCATTACACATAACCACGCCAGATCTTACACATTATCTCAGCTGATTTCCAAGATATAACAAGCTCAATCCGTACCTTTCCTGCGCAACAATTACCACTGAAAAGGATCCCGAAGACTTTGGTAAAAGCCTGCTAAACAACAAGCACAATACTCAGGGATCTAACAGAAACTCACGGCTGGGAGCTACGCTCAACCAACACCGTTTTCTACTACCACAACTTCACAAGGAGCTTAAAACGGGACTAGGAACAAGATCTCAACACGAGGAAATGAAGTTCTACCAGCTACTGCAAAAATTCGTGAACTGGCAGCAACTTCTCGTTCCTCAACTAGCCCACCAAAGCCTCCAAAAGTTGTATAGGATGAAGGAGCTTCTCAAGAGGAGTCCAACGCTACTCGCTCAAGAAAAACAACCACCGGAAACGATGGGAATCCACCGGAATAACTCACGGTGAACAGTAACGAGGGTTTGAGAAACAGAGGTCGACTATCGGGGGAAATATTTCTAAGTATGGGAACTAATAATCCACAACGAAGACCAAGACTTGCTATTTATAAAACTCTCAACTGCTGTTACCAGCAGGAACGCATTTCCACCGACATAAATCAGTCGACACCATCAATCTCCCAAACCAGCAGGTACCAACTAACCAGCAGACGCAAGAACCAACTGCTGATTCTCCAACAATGCTAAAACAAATCGCAAAGCAAACTAACGGCTGGTTCTCAAAACGGCGTCGCACCAACTTATTCAAACGACGTCGCATAGAATGCTATACCATCAGCTGGTCATCCAGTTGCAAGAACAAAACAATGCAAGGCTTCTCTCTGCTGGTTCCAGTCGCAACCTCAAACCGTAGCGTTGCAACTAACTCAAACGACGTCGCTCCACTGACGTCTTCAAATCTGATAGCAGCACTCGCTAAATACCAGCAGCAAGCTACAGTAACGAACAAATCTCTCGCAGCTGTACAATCAGTCGTAACATCCAAACGACGACGTTTCCTCTCGAGCTACAGGAATGTTGACCCGCGTTGACATCTGCTTCTGCTGAACAACCAGCAGACACACACACGCGATCCCACCAGCTGGTACCAGACGCAACATCCAAACGACGTCGCGCCAACTAAACTAAACGCAGTCGTTTTAGCCCTCAACGCAAATACACTAATGCATCTGCTGATTACAACACGCGCAACCAGACTTCACGCAAACGACGGCGTTTCATACCCTACGTTACCAAAACACGCTTCGACTGGTTTTGCCACCGACCGCTGCTAGCTCACAAAACCAGCTTTTACCCAAAAATATCAAAAACACGAAAGCATCCAGAATTGTTCTAAGGAGGGAATTCGACTCGAAAACACAACTTAAACATCAAAGCAGAGATTCTAAACCACAAATCTCTAAACAACCGATCAATTCCAACGATTAATCGTGATTAACAATTCCAGGTCTCACAAATCTGATTGAGAAAACAGTAACAAGAGCTACGGAGCAAGTATTTCAGATTTGATAGGTTATTCAGCTGTGAGAAACCGACAACAGATTTGAATAAGGATAACGTTACGCATGGAAACAGGCTTGGCTACAAAACACGAAATACTGCTTCGACTCAGGCAGTCTCTAAACAAACCAACTTCACTTATCCAATCGGAACTTGCTCCCGATCGAACCAGCGTTGCTTATCCATTTAGATTCAATGTCCAGAACCTTCTCAATACGTAAGAACCAGAAGAAACTTCTCTCGGTTGTATCTTAACTGGAACCTATACAACTCAGTATATTTTATAATACAGTTGTTTGCTCAACCTTCTGGTGAGTTTCCTCAAAAACGAAAACATCAAAGCAGTGAATCCATAACTCAACTCAAAATTTAACTGAAACTGAAACAGGCAAGCATACACAGGGAACAACAAAGCAATATATGTTATCCAAATGCAGCAAGAATCAGATTTACTTGCCTGAATGAAGCTCGCAACGTGCAGACGGCTTCGGTTGAAATCCTCCACAAGCACACTTCTAAGAACTTCTTAGTATTTTTGAAGGAACTTAACGTTTTACTGCAACGAAAATGAATCCAGAACCTTACGTAAAACATTTCAAGTAGGTAGAAACACTGAAGTACGCGTGGTTTCCGTGCCAACTCTTGTCTTGTTTTAAAGAATTTGCTAAAACTTCCCACTACTATTTTGATTTCTAAACTTGCTACCATATTTTTTAAAAACATATCTCCCAACCGAAATCATTTTATTTTTGTAAAGGAAAATTTCTGGACAATTTCAGATTTGTGCTTGGGCGAAATCCTTCCGGAACCTTCTGACTGTTGCTTCAAAGCTGGGAAATAAAAAATCAGATTTGAACTGATATCTGAATTCTCAAATCTCAAATCAGACCTTAAAAAGATAGGCTAATCGATTTGTAGTCTTATGGATTTTGGGGCTCTACAAGGTTAATGGGCTTGGGTCGGGCCCAGACCCAGTGAACATTGGTTTCAAGTCCATCGTTTTGGCTTCATCATAATCTCGATCGAGGATCAGATCGGATCGATCTACACAGTTTATAAAAATAAACATTATGATGCGAAAACAATTTTTCAGACCACCTAATACAAAATAGCATTTAGGCCCCTATAGGCTTCAAGGATAGTCATACTAGTCCAAGCTTAAGGAAATCTCATTTCCACCCCTAGTTAGTTTTAGGAAGTCACACTTCCATCCTTCCTCCTACTATACTCAAAAAATTGAGCTCAATTTTCTTGTCTGCACGGGAAATTGTAAACCAGTACACTGTGTGACCCTCAATGGTTCAGGGATACAGCTAGCCGTAGGCTCACAATTCATTGTGAATCAGAAAACACATCGGACCATGGTAAAGCACCTAGCAACATCGCCCCATGATCCCCTAAGTATCACTGATAGTGCCTGCAAGAACCAGTCGGTCATGGTTAGCGTATAGTACGGTCCTTTCATCTCATATATCCCGTTCGAATCAACGATCATTGATAAATCGAGAGTCGTTAGAGATTCGATAGCCATGCATACATATTGGAGATCAGAATAGCGACATCGCGAGTGCTACTAGGTAAACTCATTTACACTAAAGCACAAGAGTACTCTGGCCAAAGATTTGTCACACTATTATCTCCTCAGATAACATAGGATATCCATGCACTAGTGCGTGCGGTGAATCCTCGACAACAAAGCATCGACTCCTACATGCTTCGTGACCTCAACCAATCTCGACACCTGATGACCCTCACGAAGTCGGTAAATGAGTCAAAGTGAGGTGACTAATCATGTAGAGTCTCAATGATGTTTCGAGTAGTAAGGACTATTCCATACAATCAAGACCTCGGACTCTCCACTCAACAAATGGTAATCACTTGGAGAATCCGAACGAGGGTAGTTCGATAGTTCACCAGGCAAATCATCCAACTGCATGCTCAGAACATCACAATATTCCCTACCAATGAAACGTGGTACTTCACATCGTAGATTCTAATCTCAAACTCGGGCGACCTTATCTTCATTTTGAAGGTCCAATCGACTAGGAACAAGTTTAGAATACACAGTGACTATTTAGATGTGTTCATGATAGCCATCATATCCACTATCACATATAACATACACTATGGTGAATTCTAGGTATTTATCCAACACAATTGTTAACATTATAATAAAAAACAACGATAAAGAATGCCATATAAAACGTGAATTTCATAAATAAAGATTGTTTTAGACAAAGAGTCATCAAAGAGGCCACACTCCACAAGTTGGCTAGTTGGGAACCTACTCTAACAATCTCCCACTTGCCCTAAAGCCAACTACTTATAATGCGTAATCCCATTGCTTCGCGATGTTGTTCAAACAACGGGTCTTGCAAGGGTTTTGTAAGTGGATCAACAATGTTGTCTACAGAGGCGATTCTCTCAACTGTTATGTCACCTCTTGCCACAATATCCCGGATTATGTGGTATTTCCTTAGGATATGTTTGGATCTTTGGTGAGACCTAGGATGCTTTGCTTGCGCAACGGCACCCGTGTTGTCACGGTACACCAGTACTGGACCAACTCCATCAGGAATTACGCCCAAATCTTGGACGAAATTCCTCATCCAAACCGCCTCTTTAGCAGCAGCTGATACTGCGATGTACTCAATCTCAGTGGTTGAATCCGCGATGGTGTCTTGATTGGAACTCTTCCAAGAGACAGCACCACCATTGAGCATGAATACAAATCCAGAGGTTGACTTCGAGTCATCCACATCACATTGGAAGATAGAATCAATGTAGCCTTCCAATTTAAGCTCACCACCCCCACAGACCATGAACATATTCTTAGTCCTTCGTAAATACTTAAGAATAACTTTCACAGCCTTCCAATTCATTTGGCTAGGGTTGGCTTTGTAGCGGCTCGTGACACTCAGAGCATAAGCAACATTCGGTCTGGTCGAGATCATGCCATACATAATACTACCTGTTGTTGAAGCATATGGCACACGTGTCATACTTGTTGGCGCAGCGACGATCCGGATCCCGCTCCCGGGGCACAGCGGAAGTTTAAAATCTTTTTGAGCCCGAGAACGATCAATACACCTAATCAATAATCTAAACATTCATAGGATGTTTAAAGGGTACCTTGATGGCGTCTAGGCGCCTGGCTCCGACCAATTCCACGAGGGAATTGGCACTTCAATGGTTGATGTCAGGCCCCGTGCTAATTACTCACAATTAACACTTAATAAACGCATAAACACGAAAGCTAAAATCAGGGCTTAAAAATTTTTCGAAATCATTTGGGCCTGAACGTAAAAACATACATTTAAAATATCGATAATCAAAATATAAGTTAACTCAAACTTATACAAACCAGGTAACCATAAATCTCAAGTCTAACACAAATCCCAAATACATAGAAACACGGGGCATCCCCCGGTTCAATACATAATACAATATACTGGGACTCATGGGAAAGTGTCAGGCCTCGTGCTCTCAACGAATAAACACATACGGAAGCTAACAAAAAGTGGGTAAAATTTTCGCTTTTAGGCCCGACGGTTTAAAACGATATAAGTTAAAATAATG
>KV001753.1:226438-256037 GCA_001598015.1 Dorcoceras hygrometricum | reverse complement strand
CGCCCCCCCACGTCGCGCAACCATTTGCACGAACAGCGGCGCAGGAACGCGCAACGTCTCGGCCAGCATCGCACAGGAGACGCGACCAGCGCGCGCGACGACGTCCGGCCACGACTCGCAGCAGCGGCGCCAAGCGTCGCCCATCTTCCAGCCGCCATCGTCATGAATCGCCGCGCCATGCGCTCGCCTTCCTTGCGCGGCCGGCGCGCACTCAAGCGCGCGAGAGGGGGGGGGCTCCGCCGCACGTGGCGGCGGCCGATGGCTTCTACCGGAATTTTGGCCCTTTCGATCTGAAAAATTAAAACATATGATACAATCATGGCATTAAGTATTGATCAGATCCGAAAACCCTTGGCTCTGATACCACTGTTGGGATCCGGATCACGCCCCCCAGCGAGGCAGCGGAAGAACAGAAAAACAGGTGCCGGGAGACGATCAATACGATATAATACAAAATCTATGACATTCATAGGGCATTCAAAATCACTACCTTGCTGGAAACTCGTGCCTGGCTCCGACCGGTTTCGTAAAGAAAACGGCACTTCACGGTAGACTGCGGTAGATAATGCCAATCAGGTCCACGACCAGAGACGGGATTCCTTCGTCAGCCTGCACTAGAAGGCCTGACTAGATCTGCGTGGATGGATTCTCCTCGTCAAGATTGGCCGGAAACGATTTTCCGGCGGCACTTGGGCGGCGGCGGCGGCGGCGGCGTATGAGGAGGGGAGGGGAGGCGGCTATCAAGCTCTAGGTTTAGGGTTTAATTAAGTCTTGTGTGTTAACAATGAAACCTAAGCCTAATTAAATAGACTAAGTGGTGGACTTGGACCTGCCCAACGGGCCCGGGTCCAACGGGTGAACATTCAGTTCATACCCATCACTATGGCTTCATCGTAACTCCGATCGCCGATCAGATCGGACCGATCGACTCAGTTTCCAAAACTGAATGCTATGATCTGAAAAACCATTTTTCAGAACCCCAGTGCAAAATGACCGTTTTGCCCCTCAACATCGGCAAATCACGATTTGACCTCTGTTGACTTTTTAATGCCATTTGGACTAACCAACGCTCCTGCAGTCTTTATGGATTTGATGAACCGAGCCTTCCGTGAGTTTATTGATCAGTTTGTGATCGTGTTCATCGACGACATCTTGGTATATTCTAAGACTCCTTTGGAGCATAAGGATTCATTGCGTATGCCTCGTGGCAACTGAAACCGCATGAGACTCGTTATCCAGTCCATGATTTGGAGCTAGCAGCCATGGTCTTTGCATTGAAGATCTGGCGTCATTACCTGTATGGCGAGCAATTTGTGGTGTACTCGGACCACAAGAGTTTGCAGTATCTGTTTTCGCAGCCTGACTTGAATATGAGATAGCGTCGTTGGATGGAGCTGCTAAAGGACTTTGATTGCGAGATCAAGTATCAGCTTGGGAAATCGAACGTAGTGGCCGATGCTTTGATCAGGAAGGCTAGTGAGATGCTTGCTTTGTTGTATATCTCTAAGGATCAGGAGCATCTTAACACTACTGGTTGGAGATTTTACCCGGCTGAGGATTGTGTTGTGGTTTCTTCTTTCCAAGTGGAGCCACAGATTGTTTCGACTATTCGAGCAGCTCAAAGGACTGATCCTTCCATCCACGAGTTGAAGTTAAAGGTCAGGGCTGGAGAACTTGAGGATTATTCTGTTTCTTCTGATGGTTTCTTGAGGTTTCGTGGCAGGCTGGTTGTGCCTAACCTCATTGATTTGAAGGAGGAGATCCTTCGGGAAGCACACTGCAGTAGACACAGTGTTCATCCTAGTGCACGGAAGATGTACCATGCTTGAAGCCGCACTTCTTGTGGGCTGGCCTGAAGAGCGACGTTGCTGGTTTTTTCGCTCGTTGTTTAAACTGTCAGATGGTTAAGACCGAAAGGATGAGACCCGGTGGTCTGTTGCAGAGTTTGGAAGTGCCCCAATGGAATTGGGAGCACATAGCTATGGATTTCGTGACGCATCTGCCTCGTACCAGCAGAGGATGTGATGCTATTTGGGTGGTTATCGACCGATTGTCAAAGTCTGCACATTTTATTCCCTATGGTATGACCTTTTCTCTGAAGAAAATGGCGAAACTGTACGTGGATTTTGTGGTTAGATTGCATGGTGTGCCTGTTTCGATCGTTTCAGATCGAGATCCAAGGTTTACTTCCAGGTTTTGGAAGAGTTTGCAAGCAGCTCTAGGTACCAGATTGGCTATGAGTACCGCGTATCACCCCCAGACAGATGGCCAATCCGAGCGAACTATCCAGACGTTGGAGGATATGTTACGAGCTGTTGTGATGGATTTTGGTGGTAGCTGGCAAGACGCGTTGTCTTTGGTAGAGTTTTCCTACAATAACAGCTATCAGGTGACGATTGGCATGGCGCCGTTTGAGGCTTTGTACGGCAGGAAGTGCAGATCGCCAGTATGTTGGGAAGAAGTGGGGGAAAACAGCTATCTGCCCCAGATTTTGTGCAGCAAATGAAGGATCATGTTGATCTAATTCGACAGCGGATGAAAGCTGCCCAGGATCGCCAAGCCAGTTATGCGAATAATAGGCGTCGACCTCTAGAGTTTCAGGTTGGTGATCAGGTATTTCTCAAAGTTTCTCCGCTTCGCAGTGTTATGCGCTTCGGACACAAGGGAAAGTTGGCCCCTCGTACGTCGGACCGTATGAGATCGTTGAGAGGATTGGCCCGTTACCGTATCGGCTGCTGTTGCCTCCGGAATTGTCTTCTCTACATGATGTCTTTCATGTTTCCATGTTGAGGAAGTACGATCCAGATCCGTCTCATGTGCTTACAACTGACGAGGTTGAGCTAGATCAGACGTTGAGTTATCAGGAGTATCCCTTGCAGATCCTTGGTAGAAAAGAGAAAAAATTGAGGAAAAAAACCATTCCGTTGGTGATGGTGCAATGGAGCAAGCATGGCAGGGAAGAAGCTACTTGGGAGCTGGAGGAAAAGATGCAGCGCGAGTGGCCGCATCTGTTTGAGTAGCTGTTATGCTAGATTCCCAGTAGTTGTAGTTTTGGTTGTAATTCTTTCCTAGTTGTTGTTATTTTCTTGCTCAGTTATCTTGAACTCTTGTCCTTGTGTTATGCGAATTTTTGTTTTGATAACCTGTTGTTGAGATTGTATTTCCGGAATTATTGTTTGATTTCGAGGACGAAATCCTTTTTAGTGGGGAGAAATGTGAGACCTGAAATTTAATAAAAGATTAATTTGGTTGGAATTAATCGAATTGTAAGATTTCTGGGTGTTCAGATTTCTATTTTGAGGTTTCGTTTGCATTTTCGGTCAGAAATCACATTTAGAGCAATTCTGGAAATTTTGATATTTTTGAGTTAGAAATCTGATTTTGTGAGAAATCTGAATTGTTGGCGAGATCTGTCGGATTTCTTGAGAAATCTGGTCGCAGCGCGTTTTGTAGCGAGAGAGCATAATAGCCCGTCGTTTAGGAGAGATCTGATATTTCGTTAGCGCTAGGATCTGATTTGGAATCTGTTAGCAGCGTGTTTTTGTGTTGAGTGTAAAACGCTGTCGTATTGATAAGTTGTTACGGCGCCGTTTGGTGAACGCTTGCGGGAGAGATCTGTGGCCTGAGATTTGCGTTTAGTGTTAGCAATCAGATTTCACCCGTGGTGCTGTACGACGTCGTTTTAGCGATTAGCACGTTTGCTGATTGTTCAGATCTTAGTAGCATTAGTTCCAGATTTCTCTAGCTTTTAATGCTTTGGTTTTCGGATTTCTTTCGCGTGTGGTTTTAGAGATCAGATTTCTCCGTGGTTTTAGAGCGACGTTGTTTTGGGAGTTTTGAGCGCTGTTAGCGCATGCGTGGGATTGCCTATGAAATCTGTTTCAATCGGTGGCTATTTTAACAGATTTCTCGTGTGTATATATTGGAAGCTTTGGTCTTCTATCATTTTAGCAGATCCCATACTTAGTGATTTTTCCTCCCGACTTTCATTCTTCGCTCAAACCTTCAGGTACTGTTCACCGTGAGCTTCTCCGGCGAATTTCCGTCGTTTCCGGCCACCTTTTTGGACGTTCGAGGTACCGTTGGACTCCTCTTGAGAAGCTCTTTCATTCCATACCACTTTTGGAAGCTGCGATTGGCTGGTTGTGGAACGCGAAGTTGCTGCCGCTTGTGCGTTGTGTCGTTCAGGTAGAACTTCGTTCTTTTTACGTTGAGATCTTGTTCCTAGCCTTGAATTAAGATTCCTGTTAAGTTTTATTGGTAGGATTGATTTCTGGTTGAGCTTATCTCCCAGCCGTGAGCTTTGATAGTTGGCCGTGAGTTTCTGTTAGCTTGCCTGAGATCTGTTGTGCATGAGTTTAGCAGGTGTTGGAATCAGATTTCTCAGGCCTGTATTGTGGTAATCGTTGCACATAATTGGAAGGTACGGGTTGAGCTTGTAAATGCAGCTAGTGTATGGCTTGGACAAATTGTAGTTGCTGGATTTGTTGTGGCTGCTGTGTGTAGTTGCCTTGTGAGATTGCTGTTTTGTGAGATGGTCGTGAGTTATTTTGTGTATGCGTGCTGTTGAGGTTGTTGTTTTGCATATGGTTATATGCTTGTTATTCCAGCATGTTTCATACACGTATTATCATCTCATTTCAGCTTTTGCAGCCATTGTTTCATTGTTCTTGCTCTGTTCTTACCAGGATGCGAGGGCGAGCGGCGATACCGCACTATCATCTCCCTGCTGGGTTTGTTAGCCCCTATGCGCCGAGTGGTTAACTACCACAGTTCATAGGTTGGGCAACGGCAGGTCGAGATGTTTGATGCATCTGGTATTCGGGTGTGGTGTCAAGGAGAGTGGCTCATTACCACACTTTGAACACACCCCGTGGCCACTGTTTGTTGCAGATTCCCTTGAGCTGTGCATTGAGTTCTTTGGCTCCCTTCCTTGGTTGTAGCCTCCGGCTGTTGTCCCTGGTCTCATGCATAGCATATGTATTTTATTCTTGCTGTTTACTGCTGTTTTATAGTTGCTCTTCGTACTGGGGTTTGACCCCATGTCCCTCTGGGGCTTGGTTTGTTTTCCTTGCCTATTTTGTTGTTCAGGTTATCCAGCTGGTCGTGGTGCTGACCCAGCTAGAGGTGCCCCAGGAGGTGGTTAGAGTATCCCAGTAGCATATAGCATATTTATATGTATCGGTACAGTTAGCCAGGGGATGTCCTGTGCTTTTGTTGTATTTTATGGTACTCGGTTGTGGTTGTTACCAGGTATCTGATACATGTTTATGATGTACTGTATGTTGTGGGCTTGCAGCCTTATTTGGTTGGTTTTGTAAACTGGGATTGTATATTGAGTATTGTCGTATTTTAAATTATATTGTTTTAAACCGTCAGGCCAAAAGAAAAAATTTTACCCGCTTTTTAGTAGCTTCCGCTTGTATTTGTATGATTTTACTCTGTTGTGAGCACTAGGCCTGACATCGAGGATGAGGTTGACGAATTGGCTGCTCGTGTGAACGATATGGAACTTGTCATGGCGAGGTTTCAGTGTATGAATCCTCAGGTTTTCAATGGGGATGAGTCTAGTGCTGATGCGGATTCGTGGTTGCAGCATGTCACGGGTTTGTTTAACCGTGTGCAGTATGATGATGAACTCAAGTTGAGTCTGGCTACTTTTCAATTGAGGAAAGGTGCGGAGTGTTGGTTGAGAGGCGCTTCGAGGACTTTGGAAGAGACTGGAGTAGGAATTACGTGGGACAGTTTTTTCGTTTCTTTCCGTCAGGAGTATGTCCCGGAGTCCTACGTGAACGCTCATGAGCGTGAGTTCAATAACTTGGAGCAGGGAAGTATGTCTGCTAGAGAGTATGCCCGTAGGTTTTCTTCCCTTCTTGCATACGTGCCGCATCTTTCGGGCCTGGAGAGAGCGAAGAGAACTAGGTTCCTTGAGGGTTTGAACGAGGAGTTGTATTCCTTGGTTTTGGCTAGCTCGCCGAAGACCTATGCAGAGGCGGTGGACAGTGCGATCGACATCGAGGAAGGTTTGAGGAAACGTCGGTCTCGTGGTAGGCCGCAGGTGGCGCAGAGTAGTCGTCCAGCGGTTCAGGGAGCGCAGCCTTCCCAGTCGGTGCAGTCGTCTCAGCCACCCCAACAGCAGCAACAGGTAGCCCAACAGTTTGGACATCAAAGATTTAGGCCTCGTGGTAAGCAGTTTAAGAAGAAGTCTGGTTTTAGTTCTTCTGGTTCTGGCAGCTCCAGCAGTGGTGGTACCAAGGTGGAGTATTGTGGCCAGTGTGGTGGAAAGCACCCTACATCGCAGTGTGTAGGTGTGCAGGGTTCTTGTAATGTCTGTGGTCAGTACGGACACTTTGCTAGAATGTGTCATTTGTCTGGATCGCAGCATACCACAGCTCCACCGTAGGGTCGAGGTAGATCGTCTAGAGGTCGTTCTGCTTTTCCTGTTCAGCAGCAGAGGTTAGGGGAGCCTCATTTTAGGCCGTTTCAGCAGCCTGGTCCTTCGTGGTTTGGACAGTCTTCCCACCCTCAGTTTTCTGGACCTCAGTTTGCCCAAGTGAACTCCATGACTAGGGAGCAAACGGAGGGCACGTCGGGCGGAGGAATTATCACAGGTACTTGCTTTGTCTTTGATTTTCCTGCGTGTGTATTGTTTGATACAGGAGCATCACATTCTTTTGTTTCTGATGCATTTGTGGTTGAGCATGGTTTGCATACCACTACTTTGTGTGATGTTGTATCTATTGCGACTCCTGCCGGTGCGAGCCTGTTCTCCCAGGAGATTTTGTTGAATGGTGTTCTTAGGTTTGGCGAGAGTGTGTTGTTTGCCAACCTGATCACGCTAGTGATGAGGGATTTTGACTGTATAGTGGGAATGGACGTGTTGTCTAGCTATAGGGCCACTGTGGATTGTTTCCATGGCGTTGTGTGATTAGGCCCCAGTCTGGCGAGAAATGGGATTTCTACGACCAAGATTCCCAGTCGAAGATTCCTTTAGTCTCTGCGATGGAGATGTTTAGCCTGTTGTCGCTTGAGAATGCTGGTTTTATGATCTATGCCTTAGATGCGTCTTCTTTTTCAAGCATAGAGCTTAGTAGAGTCCCCGTGGTTCGACATTTCCCGGATGTGTTTCCGGAGGAGATTCCTGGTTTTCCTCCGAGGCGGGAGATAGACTTCAGCATTGAGTTGGTACCTGGTACAGCTTCGATTTCGCGTGCTCCGTAACGTTTAGCGCCTGCTGAGTTGAAGGAGCTTAAGGTTCAGCTTTGTGATTTTCTGGATAAGGGATTCATTAGGCCTAGCATGTCCCCGTGGGGACCGCCTATCTTGTTTCAAGAATAAGGACGGGTTGATGAGGATGTGCATCGACTTTAGGCAGTTGAACAAGGAAACAGTGAAGAATAAGTACCCTTTGCCTAGGATCGATGATCTTTTTGACCAGTTGCAAGGGTATACCGTGTTTTCAAAGATCGATCTGCGTTCTGGGTATCATCAGTTGTGCATCCGAGAGCAGGATGTAGAGAAGACTGCGTTTCGAACTAGGTATGGGCATTATGAGTTTCTAGTTATGCCTTTGGTTTGACGAATGCTCCCGCAGTTTTCATGGATTTGATGAATAGAGTCTTTAGAGAGTTCATCGATCAGTTTGTGATTGTGTTTATCGATGACATTTTGGTGTACTCTAAGACTCCGTTGCAGCACAAGGAGCATTTGATGCTAGTACTTCAGAAGCTTCGAGACTCGCAGCTGTATGACAAGTTTTCCAAGTGCGAGTTTTGGTTGGACCGAGTTGTATTTCTGGGTCATGTGATTTCTGTTGAGGGTATTTCTGTGGATCCCAGTAAGGTTGAGGCAGTGATTAACTGGGAGCGTCCCAAGAGTGTTGCTGAGATCCGTAGTTTCTTGGGTTTGGCTGGTTACTATCGGCGGTTTATAGAGGGATTCTCTAGTATAGCTAAGCCAATGACGCAATTGACTCAGAAAGACAAGAGTTTTGTATGGACTGAGCAATGCGAGAATAGTTTTCTGTTGCTCAAAGAGAAGCTAACTTCTGTGTGATACCTGTGTTTTCGCAATCAGGTGTTGCTGGGTTGAAACCAGCTGGTAGTAGATGTGTGTGTTGAAGTTATTGAATTTGCCTTAGTGTTGGAATCAGCCGTTGAGATGTTATCACATGTCGCGGGAGAGATATTTGTTCGGGTTTTGCATCATCGATGAACGATCGCGTCAGCTGTTGGTATTTCAGATGTTGCGTTTTGGTAGAAAGCAGCAGCAATGCTGACATGGATTTCAGTTGTTGTTATTTTAGTTGAGATGGTCAGCAGAGAGCGCTAAGGGACTCTGAAGCGACGACGTTTTGTGAACAGGAACCAGCTGTTGGTTTCGTTAGCGTGTTTCTTAGTGGGTATCGAAACTACGTCGTTTTGGATAAGTTGGAACGACAGCGTTTTGGCTTAGCGCTAGGAGTTTCAGCAGTTGGTGTGTTATCGCGTATTCAGCTGTTGCGTTGTTTTATTCAGCTGCTGGTTTGTGAATCAGCTGTTGGTAGCGAGGTGACGTGTCCCTCTGCGACGTCGTTTGGTTAAGTTGGTGCGACGCCGTTTAGCCTTAGCGTTGTTTGAGAAATTCAGCTGTTGGTTGAGATAACAGCGATGACAACTGTTTTTGTCGGTGGAATCTGTTCCTGTTTCTGTCAGCTGTTGAGAAGTGTATTTATATAGAAGCTTTGGCCTTCGATCATTTTATCAGATCCCATACTTAGCATTATTTCCTCGATTTCTTTTCTTCGTCGCGAACCCTAAGTCACTATTCATCACGGTGGTTTTTCTTCAATTCCCGGCGATTGACAGATCTGTTGGAAGTAAGAGTTCGAGATTTAGACTCCTCTTTCTTCGGTGCATCGTTTGATAGCTCGTTTGGAAGCTGTGGTTGGCTGGAGCAGAAACCTATTATTTTGTTTCTAACAAATCTACTTAGTGTACAGATGATAACTATCGAAGAAAAATGTCAAGAAGCAGAATCTGTCCAGTCGATGGTTTACAAGATAAAGTTCACAGCTGTTTTGGCTTATCATTTAGATGGTAGCTGGATTAGCAATGGAGACGTCCAAAGTTGAGTCAGTTGTTCGTAATCAGGCGGAGGCCAATTTAGACCAGCAGCTATGATATTCGCTAAGGCTGGAGAAAGGCTCGAAGAAGAAAATGAACAGTAGAAGTCTGGATCCAGTCGTGAAGAGAAATCTGGAATCAGCGATGATGACATCAGCAGTGATGTCATCACAATCAGCAGTTGTCAAGAAGCGCAAGAGCTGGATCAGTGATGATGAAGTCAGCAGTGATGTCAGCAATCAGCAGAGAGCTACAGTGCAACCAGTTGACGATACTTGAAGTTAGCGATAGCAAAACGATGTCGTTTGGATAAATGGATACGACAGCGTTTTGCCTTTGCGTTGAGGAACTAGCAGATACTTCTTCTAAGGAAAACCAGTCGCGAGCTACAGTACATCCAGACGTGAGCTACAGTGCATCCAGTCGCAGACTACAGAGAGTTACAACCAGTCGACAAAGAATCCAGTCGCAAGATGATGTACCAGTCGCAAGCTACAGTGCACCCAGTCGCAGGCTATAGTGTTTTGCTTATCCAGTCGCAGGAAATCCAGACGCAGGAAAAGCAGACGTAGTGAAGAGTTGCAACCAGTCGCAAAGAATCTAAAGGAAATAACCAGTCGCAGCAGTTGGAGATACAACCAGTAGCGAAGCAGTTGACGAATTATAAAGATTCTCAAATCTGAATGTCAACTGCTGAACTTATTTCAAATGTTGAAGACGACAAAAAGCCTGCAAAAGAAAGGACACAAAGGACAATCCCTGTCGGTACTTTAAAGAACACATTTGAACGGGAAGAATTTGTGTCCAACGGATTTAATTTGAACAGAGGCTTTATATACGAGAAGAACGCCATTTAAGAGCTGTGCTGAGGCTGAAGAGTTGTTGTTGCACATAAAAGATAAAATCAAAAGGAGACAACAATCAAAGGCAAAAAGAACCAGAAGCGAAGCTGTCAACTATCATTCACAGAGGATCTTATTGCAGTTGACAGCTGAGCTAGAATCAGCTTTTGTAGAAGCAACTTCCCTAGCGTGTGAGAAATAGAGAAACAGAGAGTTGAGCGCTTCATTGTAAAAATCTCACACACACAGAGATTCATTCACATTCATTGTATAGTGAATGAATCTCAAAAACCCAAATGCAAATCAGTTCCCGTCCAAGCACGATGACGTGAAACTCTGTGTATGTAGTCTTTGAACAGAGACGTTAAACAAGTTCTGAGTGAACAGCCGAGGGCTGGTAGAGTCTAGGAGTTCTCGCAGCTGATGGTTGCGGGATTGGGTCTGTACACGTTGTATAGATCAAATCTTCTAGTGGAGCCTTCCGAGGTGGAAGAAGGGGAGACGTAGGACATTGAAGTCCGAACTTCCAGAAACAAATCATTGAGTATTGTATTCTGTTATTCATTCCGCATACGCATTCATATTTATTTAGCACGCATACAATTAGCACCCTTGCACAGTCGAACAGATTTATGTTGTACATAAATCTGTTTGAGTTGTTTTAAAATATTAGGATTCAATTCTGGTGTTTTCCGCATGATTTTAATTCATACTAGATCTGTCTCCGGTGCTCTGTTTTCAATGTTCAAGAACCAGAGGTATTGCACCTCATTCTCTAGATAGCAGCGCACAAAATTTTTTTTAATGATCCATTTTAGTAACAGCGCGTGCTAAGTACATTTGATCCTTTTAAAAATCGGACCCAACAAGTGGTATCAGAGGCAAGGTCACGGGTTCGATTCCCATTGATATTTTTGAGGTGCAATAATTGCCCCTGCTAGGTAGAGCGATTGAAACGTGGCGCTTGTGTTGCTATACGGTTTAAAAGATTGGAGTTGCACCGTTACCACCAGCTATAGATTTTGGTAAAGCGGCAAGAGCTCGATCCAACAAGTGGTATAAGAGCAGGTTGTTCTTGAACGAGCACTCATTTTAAAACACATGTGCTATGTTTCTAATGCTTTTAACTGTTTTGAGAAGCTTTTTTTATGAAGGCCAGATAATTTGTTTTAATATAGAACTGGTTTTCTCTTATTGAACTGTCACGGGTTTAACAAGTTCTGAGTGAACAGCCGAGGGCTCGGTAGAGTCTAGGAGTTCGTCACAGCTGCTGGTTGCGGGATCGGGTCTGTACACGATGTATAGATCAAATCTTCTAGTGGAACCTTCCGAGGTGGAAGAAGGGGAGACGTAGGACATTGAAGTTCGAACTTCCATAAACAAATCGATTGAGTATTATATTCTGTTATTCATTCAGCACTTGCACATTTTATTTAGCACGCATAACAGATATCACACTAGCACATAGCAAACAGATTTCACATACTGGTTTTAACAGAAATCTGTTTGCGCAAAGTTGTTTTAAAATATTAGGATTCAGTTCTGGTGTCTTCCGCATGATTTTAATTCATACCAGATCTGTCTCCGGTGCTCTGTTTTTTAGTGTTCAAGAACCAGAGGTATTGCACCTCATCTTTGTAATAGTAGCTCAAAATTTTTAATTCTTGACAACAGCGCCTGCTATCTCTTTAAACCGGTCCTAACAGCTGCCTCGTTCGTGTGTTGTGTATTTCAGGTAGCACTTCGAATTATTCGATGAGATTTTATACCTAGCCTTAATTTAAGCTTCCTGTTGAGTTTATTAGGAAGGTTAGTTGCTGGTTTAGCTGTTGCTCCCAAACCGTGAATTGCCGTGACCTTCCATTTAGTTCCTGAGATATTGTGCGTGTGTTTAGCAGGTGTTGGTCCAGATCTCTCGGGCTTGTTTTGTGGTAATTGTTGCACAAAATATCGAGGTACGGATTTGGAGCTTGTAAATCAGCGTGTTTCTGGCTTGGGTAATTTGTGGTTGCTGGTTATGTGTGAATTGCCGTGTGTGTAGTTGCTGTTGTGCATATGTTATATGCTTGCTGTTTAGCTAATTTCATACATGCATTGGCATATCATTCCTTCAGCTGTTACAGCCATTGTTTTGTTGTTTCGTTGTTGTTTCTGTTCTGTTCTTACCAGGATGGGAGGGCGAGCGGCACCGCACTCTCATCTCCCTGTTGGGATCTGTTAGCCCCTATGCGCCTAGTGGCTAACTACCATAGTTCATAGGTTGGGCAACGGCATGTTGAGCTGTTGATGCATCTGGTAAGGATGTGCGAGTAGGGGTGAGTGGGTAGCGCCCACATGTCCTACACACACCGTGGCCACATATCTTTTGCAGATTTCGTTGAGCTATGTTTGAGTTCTTTGGCTCCCTTGTTCGATTGTAGCCTTCGGTTGTTGTCCCGTATCTCATGCATAGCATCTGCATTTTATCCTTGCTTATTATTGCTGTTTTATAGTTGCTCTCCGTACTGGGGTTTGACCTCAATGTCCCTCTGGGAGTTGGTTTGTTTTGTTTGCCTGTTTGTTGTTCAGGGTTCCCAGGTTACTCAGATGGTCGTGGAGTTAACCCAGCTGGAGGTGCCCTAGGAGGTGGATAGAGTGTCCCAGTTATGTATATTATTTATATGCACTGGTATCACTGCGGGTGGGATGTCCCGGGTGATTCTTAGACCTATATAGTTGGCAGTCTATCAGTACTTGTGTTGTATTCAGTTGTGGTTGTTGTCAGGTACTTGGTGCATGTTTTATGCTATACTGGTTTATTGTGGCTTGTAGCCTTTGATTGTTGTGTAACTGGGATATATTTTGAGTATTGCCGTATTTTAAATTATGTTATATTTCTGTCAGGCCAAAAAAAAAAATTTAACCACTTTTTAGTTTCTTCCGCTTTGTTTTGCGTGGTTTAACTCTGTGTTGAGCACGAGGCCTGACATTTTTGGTATCAGAGCTTAAGCTGGGATAAGCTCGATTTCTTTGATCACACTTGAGTCTAGGCACAGTGTCATGTGTTTCTTGTGCTTGACTATATGTTTATGTGCTGCATATTGCTGCCTTATAAGCATGTTAGTCTGCTGAATGAGCTCGAGTTGATCTGAATCCCCTCAAGATCATATACAATTCGATCTTATCCAAATCTTGAACTGAAAACACCTCTGTTGACATATCAAATGCATGAACAATTGCAATTATTTTTAAAATATTATTTGGAACGTCTTTTAAAATTACGTAGGATATTTAATTTTGAATCCCAAACGTCCTTCAATCACAACTTGACACGTATACTGTCTATGCGTGTGATACGCCACCATTTGTATATATACATATTTGTGCTATGTTTTATCTTCTATCACATACTCTTTGAATTTTACTTTCTTTGCTTAGTCTTTGCAAAATACTATGTGCTTATCTTCTTTCTAACTCAAAAATCACTAATGAGATCTTCTTGAGCAACGCCTTTCAGATAAATTTTGACGTTGTATTTTCTCTTTAGGATGAGGGGATGGTGACCATGTTCAAGACTCTGGAGTAATCTAGACTCAGAGGCTTTCTGGGTTTTTTGGGCTTGTGAGAACTGGAATTATTGGATGGTAATTTCGAGTTAACCAGATCAGATAATGTTTAATCCAAAGAGATACTTCAGCTGGATAAGCCACTGGTTGCCAAGATGATTTTGCAAGTTGTTCAGGTTTTCAGTGTGAATTATCTTTGGTTTTAATCATGGTTTTGAGCACTGGTGGTTAGAGCTGGTTGATGAGTTATCAGTGGGGATGATACAGCTTGGAAATTTGGGTTGATATGAATCAGTTTTGATACCAGCTGGTGTGAGGTTTTGCCCGAACTGGTTGAAGTAAACAATTTTAAGTCCAGTGTAATATGGTACCAGCTTAGAGGTCTGCTGGTGGGTTTGAAGTTAGAACAAGACCAGTTTTGGGTGTAAGATGGTTGGACAGATGAGTCCTGAGCTGGACAGTAGGTCTAATTAGATGATCTAGATTGGATTCCTACTGTGAGCTGGTTTTGGGGATACCAGCTTATAGGGAAACAAATTAGGGATTTCCTGTGTTTGTGGGAGCTGGAACCAGCTTAGAGATGTGTTGGGTGCTCCGTATTGGTCTGAGCATCGTAGATCAGATCGGGTTGGTATGAGTGGTCTGAGCTGGATGTGTGTTGCTTGAAGTACCTGAGCTGGTCAGCAGAGCGATGTGCTGGTTGAAAACAGCATAACTCCCTGAGCTGCTTTGTGTACCAGAGCTGGTACAATAGTAAAGTCTGAGCTGGCTTGACTTTACTGTAGCTTTGACCGGGAGTATAAATATAAATGTTGACCAACACTTAGTCATTTCTATGACACACATATCCTATTCTTATCTTCTCCCTAGTATCCCGACACTTATATCTTCAAACCCTTGTTGCTACTATTCACCCGAAACCTTCTTATTCTGACTTTCGGAGATTGGCGGGTCAGATTTGAGTGAGGGTACCTCGGTTGGAAACCCCTATTCGTAAGCTACGCTCTTGTACTAGTTTGGAGTCGAAAGGAGGTCGGATAGAGATTATAGCTGAGAAGCTGCGTGAACTGGGTTTCGCTATTATCCGGCAGAGTTGAGCTTCGATTCAGGTAACCGTGATCTCTTAGCTTCAGTCCATTCCTAGCTTTGATATTTGAGCTGAGTAGTGCTCTATTAGCTAGATGTAGTTGAACTGAAGTATGAGGCTTTAGGCCGTGAGCTGGTAAGCTTGAGTAGAGCTGATTTTCTTGAGTATCTTGGCATATTAGATCTTATCTTGTGGTTTTTTCCTGAATTCTCAGCAGAGACTTGAGCGTAACTAGGAAGTGTGTTCCGCTGTTAAGCCGTGATCTGTTCTTGTAACTGTAGCTCAGAAGTGAAAGGCATAGATTGAGCTATATTAATAGCTTTGACATAAGCATGAGAATATGTCCAACGTGAATTGATTGCTGTGTATGCGTGCTGGTCGTAGCTGAGTTTCGTAGCCGTGCTGTTCTTGATGACTACCTGTTTGCTTATGCTTGAATTATATGCATTGTTTGTGAGCATGATTCTGCCTTGCATTCATGCATAAAATATTGAGCCTGTTCATTTGAGAACCGATAATCACTGATATCAGACCAGAACCGACGTGGCTCTAACAAGGGACATCAAAACAGCAAGCCTGGAAAAAAGCTAACTAGTTGCTCCAAATGCTTAAAACAGACCAAAGTCAGCACGACACTTATCTGTCAGCACACAAAGCACAACAATGTTTCTAGAACTGCTTTGGACATACCCAATGTGAAGACTCTTCAAGTCATTCAGGTGTGGGTCCTGGAAAGGCTAATACGACCTGAATGCAAATAGATAAGGGTACCAAATGATTTCTTCTGTGTTGTAAGGACAATGGGTCGAGTTGTTGAAAAAACATGTTTAATTTCTGATTCAACTAAATGTTGTTTATGGCATAAACATATAAATCTTACAATTTTTAAAACATTTGCGTGTCTGAATAAGCATGCTTTGGTTACTGGGCTGCCCAAAATTCATTTCTCCAATTATAAAATTTGTTTGGCAGCTTGGAAAGCAAGTGAGGTGTACTTTTAAGAACAAATGTTGTAACTCATCCACCTAAAGCCTGAAGCTTTTGCATATGGGAGTTTGGTCCAAAACCTTTGATGAGTTTATGGGGAATGAAGTACATCTTGGTATTAATCAATGATTACACAAGGTTCCCTTGTGTAATATTTTTAAAAATTCAAAGAGTAGAATGTTGAGCAGCTAATTAAAAGTTTGAAACGTCTTCAAAATGAGAAATCTTGTTAAATCAATAGGATTAGGAGTGATCGAGATACTGAGTTTTTAAATTAAAAATTATCCTTCTATCTTGATAATCAAGGAATCGGACTTGAGTTATATGCAGCTCGATGTCCTCAACAAAATAGATTTGGTGACCGTAGAAATCATACTTTAAAGACGCTGCAAGAACAATGCTTGCTAATTCTGGGATTTCTCAAAAACACGCTGCAAGAACAATGCTTGCTAATTCTGGGATTTCTCAAAAACTTTGGTCCAAAGCAATGAACACAACATGTTACACTCACTACGGATCAATGATTAATAAAATTTATGGAAAACCACTGTATGAGATATGGAATGGTAAACAACGTGATATTTCGTATTTCAGGATTTTTTGAAGCAAATGTTTCATTCATAATAATGGGCATCAACATTTATTGCATTTGATTCTAAATATTATATAGGTATGCATTTTGTCTATTCAGCTGTTAGTCTTTCTTATCATGTTTTTAATAAAAGAACACTGATAGTTGAAGAATTCATACATCTTGTATTTGATGAATCTGATTTTAGTTTGAACTCTACTGCAAATATTAATGATTTGAGTAACAGACTAGATGCTACTTACCTGGTTGATTCCAACGATGATGAAGTACATGTTAGAAGATCTGTTGATCCTCAGATGGGCTGAATATACCAATCAACCCAGTTGTCCAGCTGATACTCCAGCCGAAGATCAACCCGTACCTCCAGAAACCAATCAAGTTGAGGTTGTTCATGAGATCAACGAAGCAGATCGAGCTGATCTTGTAAAAGCAATTTAAGCGATTCAAAACAGAAAACAGATCAAGATGACTCAAATTCTCTTGGGCCTAGTTTCTGGTGGAATAAGAATCATCCACATAAACTGGTCAATGGTAACTCTGATCTTCCTCTTAGTACACGAGGCTAGATGATACATGAATATTTTGACTCTGCATTCATATGCATATAGAACCTAAGGAGATATATGAGGCCTTAGTTGACCCAAACTGAATAGAATCAATGCAGTAAGAACTCAGTAATTTGAAAGAAAAAAACTTTGGAGATTAGTTCGTAGATAATCTAATCAATCTGTAATTTGAAATAAATAGGTCTATAAGAATAAACTTATTTAGAAAGGCATAGTTGTTATAAATAAGTCTGGGCTGGTAGAACAAGGTTTTTGACAAGAAGATGGTATAAACTTTGATGAAACCATTGCGACAGTAGCTAGAAGCCATCAGAAGTTTTCTTTCATATGCGGCATTCAAAGATTTTGTCTTTCAAATGGATGCCAAATGTGCATTCCTGAATGGCATTTATGTATATAAGCTGGATAAAGCTTCGTACAGTCTGAACAAACACAAATATCTTGGTATGATACATTGTCTAAGTTCTTGATTGATCATGATTTTATTATCGTAACAGTGGATAAAACTCTGTTCAATTTAATAAAGATGATCATGTATTCTGGTACAGATCTATGTTGATGATATTATATTTGGCTCTACCAATCCCAGATTATATGAAAAATTCTCTAAGCTGATGCATAAAAAAATTGAGATGAGCATGATGGGTTAAATGACGTTTTCATAGGTTTACAAGTGCACAACTTGAAAATGGTATATTCATTAATCAAGATAAGTACGCCAAATAACTTCTCAAGAAGTTTGGAATGGAAAACAGCTTAACTACTCCTACTCTAAAGAGTGCATCCATCAAGATGGAGAAAGATGAAGCTGGAACTGTCATTGAGGTATCATTTATCTAAGAATAATATGATCATTGCTTTACTTAACTGCTAGCAGAACCGTCATATCATGGTTGTCGTCTGTACGTGTGCTAGATTTAAAGTTGATCTGAAATAGTGTCATTACATCGCTGTTAAAAGCATTTTTAAATACTTAAAAGGCACTCAGAACGTGGTTCTTTGGATGACTCTAGGTTTAATTTTGTTGGCTAGTTAGATGCAGATTATGTAGGGCTCAAAATTGAAAGGCGTAGTACAAGCAGAACTTGTCAATTATTAGGAGATAGATTGATCTTTTGTTTAGCAAGAAGTAATCGTCCACATAAACATCAAAATCAGAGGCCGAGTACTTGGCAGCTAGCAGCTGTTGTGCTTAACTGCTCTGGTTCAGCAACAGCTGAGAGACTATGAAGTTGATACAGGTGAGACGCTCATATTCTTTGACAACATGAGTTCAATTGATATCGCTCAAACTCTGCGCTACATTCAAGAACCAAGCATATTGATATAACATATCATTTCGTTGAGACCATATGCTTAAGAAAGACATATGACTGAAGCATGTTTTAACAGATCAAAAAGTTGTTGCTGTCTTTACAAAGCCTCTATTAGACTCTAAGTTTATTTTGGAAACATTCTTGATCTATTTATATGCCTTAGTTCTGTTTTTCATTTCAAATGGATTATCGATTTTGGAAACATTCTTGATCTGTTTATATGCCTTAGTTCTGTTTTTCATTTCAAATGGATTATCACTTAGGGTGAACATCAATGCAAGATAATAAGCATGTTAGTCTGCTGAATGAGCTCGAGTTGATCTGAATCCCCTCAAGATCATATAAAATTCGATCTTATCCAACTCTTGAATTGAAAAAACCTCTGTTGACACATCAAATGCATGAACAATTGCAATTATTTTTAAAATTTTATTTGGAACGTATTTTAAAATTACATACGATATTTAATTTTGAATCCCAAACGTCCTTCAATCACAACTTGACACGTATACTGTCTATGCGTGTGATACGCCACCATTTGTATACATACATATTTGTGCTATGTTTTATCTTCTATCGCATTCTCTTTGAATTTTACTTTCTTTGCTTATTCTTTGCAAAATACTCTGTGATTATCTTTTTTCTAACTCAAAAATCACTAATGACATCTTCTTGAGCAACGCCTTTCAGATCAATTTTGATGTTTGATAGGATTAATAGGATCGAAAGTAGAAGAAAAATAAGCCCAAGAGTTCAAAAGGGTGAGGGGGGGGGTGTTGAATGAACTTCTTTAAATTTTCTATTTCAAATCCTTTAAACACGATTTTACAAGTCTGTGCTCAACTCAAAGCTGAGTTACCAGCTTAGAGGTTCTCAGTTCTACTCTATTTTCTCGGTTAACAATATAGTGCGAAAATAAACCGATTAAACAGTGAACAGTAATAAAATAACGATTCAAGTAATTAAATAGAGAGAGTCAAGAGTTTGTTTCTGGAAGTTCGGAGCTCAAAATCCTACGTCTCCCCTTCTTCCTTTTCAGGAAGGTTCCACTAGAAGAATTTGATGGTTACAGCATCTGCAAACACCCAATTCACTTAAGCCTCGCTTAAAGTGAACTCCTAGCAACCAAATACAAGGCAGACTCCTCTACTGATTACAAACGAAAGTATTTTTAGAACTGCTTGACGTAGCAAGTTCTTTACAGACTCTGATTTGAATATTTCAACAAATACAAAACGAACAGAGTTTGTAAAACTTCTGGTTTTTTATACAATAAGACTAGTTTTCTAATGTAAACCAGAAGGAAATCTCAAAGGTTAAGAACTGAAAAACTTCAAGGATTGTTCTTCGAGATTGAGAGCTGAGATTAAGTCGAAAAGAGAAGCAGAAGACAAGAATCAAGAGTCCAGAATAAGTCACTGCTTGAACCACTTCAGCTATATGAAGATATCCATCTTCAACGGTCATTAAATAAGTCAGTAGACACAAACATTGTTTGAAAACCTTTATTGTACTGATCATTAATTGCATCATTAATGTTGTGTTGAGGTTTGTCTGCTGTTGTCAGATCTTAGTAGACTTTAGCCATATTTGGTAAACATCGATTGTACCAACTCTGCGTTCTGTACAATATACTCTAAATGGATCTGTTCTTGAATAACTTTAATCCAATTTTTCTTAAAGGCTTTATACGTTGTAATCTTGATCGTTGAATCCTCTGGAACAAATAGCTGTTAAGATCTGAAGCTGTGATCTGAAATCTGTTTCTGAGCTGAAATCTTTTTCGGCTCTGAACTGGAATTAGCTCTAAGCTGTTTCGTATATATAAGCTTCAAGATCTTTCTCCTTTACGAATTTTTCCCTTTTTCTCCCTTTATCCGTAACTTCGTCCGATCTGTTATGTTCCTTAGAAGCCTCTGATCGGGTCTGATCTGTAGAAGAAGCCTCTGAGCTGAACTGTATAGATTCTGTCCTGATATGAGTTTCTATGATCTGATATGTTATATAACCCTCTGACTTGAACTGATACGCTTTGATCTGATCTGTTATATAACCCTCTGAACTGAACTAATACACTCTGATCTGATCTGTAAGAGACGCCTAATCGGTTAAGTCCTTAACCCGATTACTTATAGTACAAATATGATAGCCTTAATTTATCTTGTTTGTGTTATCACCAAAACTTATAATTTTATCTTAACAATTTCCCCCTTTTTGGTGATGACAAAACTTAGCAGCTTACGACTTAAAAAGAGACAAAATAAATTGCTCCAAATATTTGCTATATTTTAAATTAGAACGGCTAAGTACAAGAGCTTTGTACAAGAACTGATTAGGAAAAACTACTCAAGAAAACCAACGACTAAAACCAGTTCTTCTGCTCCCTCTTCCTTTGTATGATCCACGTCCTTTCTTAGAAGGTTCACTGCTGCTTCCTCCAGGTCTGCTTCGATCATCAGGCTGCGGACCACTACTATCTTCCCCCTTTTTGTCATCACACCCTCGATTGATATAGGAAATGATTTCTGAAAGTTGAGCACGAAGAGTAGCAAGGCCCTCCTGGGTTTCCAAACCGAATGCGGTCATTTCTTGAGTCAAAGCAGCCTTTTGAATCTGTATCTGCCATCGGACGTCATTTATTAGAGCCCTAAAAACCATTTCCTGGTGTGAGGTAGATTGTGCAAGAGCGATCTCAAGACTTGTAATCTTCTTTGTAAGTTCAGCTTTGAGATCGTCTACACTTTCCCTAGTCTGCACCTGCTCAAATTGAATATTATCAATAGATGCACGGAGCTGTGCAGTGGATTATGTGAAGTTGATAGGAGTAAAAGCAACAGATGGCATATCAATCTGAGGAAGATCATCTGAAAAGTGCATATAGGAATCACTGGAAGAATTTGAACTGGTAGAAGTTGAGCTGTCTGAGCTGAGCTGTACAAAGAAATCAAAAAACATTCAGCACTCTGACCGTGCTGAACTGCATCAAAAACTCCTGTAGGAATGGCATCTGAACTCAAAACTATATAAATGGGAACTATATCTGTGCACTTATTAATTGTTGAGCCCACTGGCTGTAGATGGCCGAAAAGAGAAAACTGAATGATGTCTGTACAAACTGCCGCCCAGTTCCTCTGAAAAATTGCGGAATAAGGTCTATGAGAACTGGTGTCTTGGACCGGAACAATGTAAAACACAGATAGGGGCAAGAGCATCCACGAACAGCCTCTACGGTAGCTGCTTCTCTGAATTGAAATAGTTGGCAAAGCTAACCTCGCAGGCTTAGGATCTGCACCCTGTAAAATTGTCCAAGAACCATCGATAAAGAGTAGAGACCTTACCCAGCTGGTAGACAAAATACTCGGATAAAATTGCGAGTGAATTCCTCCACTCTGTACATCAGCTCCTCCAAACAAATTTGAGCTAGATGGCCGTGTCCACTTCAGTTTGTGTAGCCTCAGTTGCTCCAGAAATTTAACAATGCGATGCGATGAGCTTCTGACAGCATATCTAAAACTTGAAGATCAATTTCTGAAGTGGGCGTGCCAGATACAAAATTTTGATGCCTGGCCTCCAAAAATTTTCTAAGCAACATCTCTCTGTATTTGCCTGATATATAGTCGTCTCTGTACTGCCGTCTGTAAGGAATCAGTCTCGGCCCAATTCAGCAGCTACTCTTCTTTTGATGCTAAATCTGAAACGGACTTCATTGCTGATAGGCTATGAATGCTGAAAGAATGAAAGAATTTAGCTATCTCTTTTATTACTGCATATCTAATCTGTACAAGAAAATTTACATCCACAGAAATCAAAGCAAATATCTCCTTGGTCGGATTTCCTTTTATCTCTTCCACAAGGGGCCTTTCCCCTTGGCAACAAGGTCAATCTTTGAAAGGGTGGCCTTGTACCAATCCACTTCCCTGAACTCTACTCCTTGACTGAATAAAATCTTTGTAGGCTCCTCAGCCGAGATAGATGGAGGGAGCATATCGTCAGGAATATGCTTCAAAATTTCATCAATAGACATTGACTCTGCATCAGACAATGATGTCTCAGTATGCTTTAGTACCTTGCTCAAGGGTACCATGTCCTCAGAGTCTGTCTCCTCCTCTTCTGTCTCCTCCTGCAAAATCAATTTGCGTTTGGGAGCGTTGCTTGTTTGGACTATGGGGCTCCCAGCAGATACCATAGAAATCGGCACAGCCTCTTGTACCACTGGTACTATAGAGAGATCCTTCACTGTGTGAGCAGCTCTCCCAACAGTGGTTCTCTTCTTCTTGGCAACAGGTTCATCAGCGGGAGCTGGTCTCCTCTTCGCTGCCGCCGTAACACCCTTCTCCACCACTAACTTCTCCTTCACCTCTTCAGATGCTGTCGACACAGATTTGTTCTTTGCTATGTAGGCGCCGACAGACTTAACAGTAAGAATCTTCAAAGGTGGGAGAGCCTTCAATTCTCCCAAATACAGACCTGGGAATCCCTCTAGTATTAGACTGAGTTGAACTGAAGACCCTCGGGCTTGCTTCGAGGAGGGAGTCACCATTTCCTTTAGAATATCAAACAGGAATTGGCTCCAGTTGATCTTGATTCCACAGTGGATGGCCGCCATAAGCAGAAACCTTTCCTGGGTTACTGCATCGAATGAACCAGCCTTGGCTGTAATAGCAGCCTTCAATTCTCCCAAATACAGACCTGGGAATCCCTCTAGTATTAGACTGAGTTGAACTGAAGACCCTCGGGCTTGCTTCGAGGAGGGAGTCACCATTTCCTTTAGAATATCAAACAGGAATTGGCTCCAGTTGATCTTGATTCCACAGTGGATGGCCGCCATAAGCAGAAACCTTTCCTGGGTTACTGCATCGAATGAACCAGCCTTGGCTGTAATAGCATTAGCCAGTATATCATTCAACAACCGAAACTCTATCTTCATCTCCTTATTTTTGCAAGAAGTTTTGATCAGTTCTCCACTCTCAGAGAAAGCTCTCCTCCCTTCATTTATCAGATTGGCAGGAAAATCATTCAATGACGTCAGCCCTTCTGTGGGCAGGTCAAAAATTCCAGCAAACTATTCTTCCGAGATATTCACTGTCACCCCCTTTATTGTGCTTACCACTGGATTCCCTCTCACAGTGCCATTTTCAAAGAAGGTCACCAAATCCTTTTCATAAACCGCCACTGAACATCCCAAAAATCCACGGAGTCCGGATGACTCGATGGTTTTGAATATTTGATGGTCCCAGAAATAGGATCAATAAGTAAATAGGAGTTCAGAAGGGGGGGTGGTTGAATGAACTCCTTCGATTTTTGAAATCTTTTAAAATGTTTTACAACACGGCTTGACTTAAGTCTGAGTTACCAGACTTAAGATATCTCAGTTTTATGCAAGTTTCTCGGTTAACTTGAAAAGTGCGGAATAAAACCGATTCACTTGTGAACAGTAAATAATAAGCAATATGTAAATGCGTAAAGTAAATAGCAAAGAGATTAGGATTTGTTTCTGGAAGTTCGGACTTCAATGTCCTACGTCTCCCCTTCTTCCTCCTCGGAAGGTATCACTAAAAGATTTGATGAAAGTAGGCCTTCTAAAAACACCCGATCTCGCAACCAGCAGCTACGAGAACTCCTAGTATCTCCACACCAATCCAAGCAGACGCAGCTGCTGGTTTACAACACTTGGTAATATTTTCAAACGGCTTTTGAGAGCACGTTTGTTACAGACTCAATAAGATTATACAATGAAGTGCACGTATTTGAGACTGTAAATTTCTTTGGTTTCTAATACAAAGAAACTCGATTAAACAAGATGAACCAGAGAATGACTCGAAGGTATATCAATGAAAAACAACAGTATGTTCTTCGAGTCTTGTGAGCTTTGAGTATGCTTCAATAAGGAATAGCTCGAGAATACAATTTGGCAGCGTTTCAGCAATAGCGATGATGAGTAGTTTCTTCAATTCAAAACATATGCTATTTATAATCTTCGTTCAACTATCGATTACTTCTGATAAGGCAACAAAATCCTTTTTGAAATTCTGACAGTAGTACGCCGTTAATCTTGCTTCACTATATAGTAAATTATGTATCGTCAGAGATAGAAATATGATTTCCATATATGTGCAATCCCGTTGATACCGTCTCTGCCAATGTGTACTATTCTTCCAAAATTAGTACCAATCTCGTCTCCTTAATTTCAGGCAATTTGAATGATTCTTGTTTTGGCCATCGATCTTTTCCAATTGAGTATACGATCGAATTTGAATCAACTTTATGCTTGCGCCTGAAACTATTTCTGTCGATAGATCTTTCTTTGAGGAAGATGAATGAATAGTTCCTTGCTGTTGAAAGATCTGTCGCGGTAAACAAAATTAAGCCACTTGTAAATTCAGCAATGATGATGTCATCAAATCTGTTTCTCTTTTATAGCTGGCGTCATCGTATCTGTTATATGACCATTGTAGTTAGATCTGATGGTGACGTCATGATATCTGATATTTCTACTATAGCTGACGTCATCGAATCTGTTGAAAACAAACGGTGTCGTGTTGAACTAACTGTTACGAAAACTGTCGATAGCAAACGTTACTCGCACTTTTTGCAAAAACAATACTGTTGCGAAATCTGGTGTCAGCAACGATGAAAAGTACTGTTACAAGGTCTGTCGAATGTACTTAACAATGAATACGACCCTTGTTGATGATAGAAACTTCACTGTTTCAATACCTGTTGGCAGAGACTATTACCAATACAATAATCAAGTGCTGTTGGCAGATATCATCATCTTCAATGCTCCATTAACTGTAGATTTCTGACCCGATAACCCGAATAACCAAACCGATGAGTGGTTAGTCGGAGTGGGTAAGGCGCGTTCCACACGAACAGGCGGCGGGCGGCGGCTGCTACTGCCTATTCCCCCTTTTTGGCATCACCGCCTCTTATGTAATCGGCGATGTCACCAATTTGGGTTGAAAGCTAAGAATATCTGCTGGTATTTTCGATTGAAAATCTAACTGTTCGCTCCTTATAGCAGCAATCTGTGCATCCAAAGCAGAGATCTTGGCATCTTTCTCTCTCTGACCCTTCTTGATCGCCATTAAATCTTGAAAAACAGTGGCGACTGGAGCCAGCAAACCCTTCCTGAGATCATTTATTTAAATTTCTTGAGAGACACCCTGCCTCTCTAGAACTCTACAATCATCCTGAAGTGATTTGCGGAGCAAGACATGTTGTTTAAATAGAGCTTCTCGAACACCAATTTCAACAGCATTGACCTTGGATAGGATTTCACAGTTAGAATCATGGATGCGCTGAGAAATAGATGATCTGAGGTCTTCAAGAGCATCCGTAAACATAGTGAAATCAACTGGTGCTGATGCTTGAGTATCTGCTTGGGCATTCAAAGGTACATCCGTAGAATCAAAGTGCATAGAGACATCAGTAGAGGACGAAGAAGATTCTTGAGGCTGATAAGTGGCCCGATGCTGGACTCTGCACAAAATATAGTCGCTCCTCCTGTGCAACACTTGGAAAGATAGCAGGGCCCAACGCAAATTGCAAATCATGCTCAACAGAATCAACCTCTTGAAAAATTGGAGAGGGAGACCGATAGACTGTAGATACATCGGAGGAAACGAGGTCCACCTCTTCATCACCCGTTATATCAACTTCCTGTATATCTCCAAAGTCCCTTTGTACAACTGAATCAACAAAACTATGACAAGCCATACCCTGTGCAAACATGCTGAGAAAATCTGCGGGAATACGTTCAACTCCCAAATTATATACTGTAATATTTGTGCAAGGAAGTACCCGAACCGATTTCAAACAACCAAACATAGAATAGCGAACAATATCTGCACACACTTGGGCCCATCACCAAGTTTTGATCAAATACGGAGCTGCTTCCCAGTATTGTACAGGTTCAACAAGAGATACGTGCAAAGCAAAAATGTCCTCAATGGCAGGCTTTGGCATCTTCTTCTGATTCAAAAATAACGACAAATGGCAACCACTTTTCCAAAAATCAGGATCCTGAAGAGGCGTCCAAATTCCATCAATCAAAATCATAGGTCGCACCCAGCATGTGGATTTTGCCATAGAATAAAATTGGGCGAGAACGGCACCACTATCAACAGAAGAGTCAAAGGCTGAGGAGGCGCATGGTTGTTCCATTGGTAGTCCATGTGCACGCTGCTGTGCCAGTAAATCCTCCAAAGATATGGAATGGGCATCAGACAGGAGATCGATGATTTGAGAGGTTGTTGCGGTCCAAGGCTGGTCAGGAGCAAGAAAATTACCTAATGAGACTCTTCCATTGGTAGTCCATGTGCACGCTGCTGTGCCAGTAAATCCTCCAAAGATATGGAATGGGCATCAGACAGGAGATCGATGATTTGAGAGGTTGTTGCGGTCCAAGGCTGGTCAGGAGCAAGAAATTACCTATGAGACTCTAAAAAACTCCTCAACAACAGTTCTCTATATTTCGCCAAGATATACCCCTTTCTCTTCACAGCCATTGCTAACGAATCTGTCTCCGCCCACTCCAGCATGAGTTTCTCTTTTGCTTTTAACGCCAATAAAGCATCAAAATTCGACAATGTATTTAAACTGAAAGAATGAAAGAATTCCACTACGTCGACCATCACCTGGTCCCTGATCCTGATCAAAAACTCGATATCTCCACAGATTAATTCAACAAACTCGCGGGCTGGATTCCCTCGAATAGTTTCATCTTCCTCCAAGATGGCTTTCCCTTTATCATGAGTGGAAATGCGGGGAAGGCTGGTAAGATGTACATCACGCTCCCGATCTTCGGTGATGGAAACTGATTCACCAAGCTGAATCTTGGTAATCTCTGTGGCAGTAATCGATGGCAGCAACATATCATCGGAGATTTGTAGCAGTAGATCATCGAGGGACATGAGCTCCTCGTTGGTAAATATGCTGCTAACAGCTCTGTTCATGTCCTTGTAAACCACTGGACTTATGCTACCCGCAACTTCTATGATAGTCTTTGCCCCAACAATCTCTGGCGCACTTTTTCTGGAGACAAAATCATCTAACCACTGAGCGAAATCTTCTGTAAACATTGTATCATCAACACCCTATCCTCCGTTCTCTTCCTCATTAACACCCAACATCAAGGTCTCCTCCAATACCTGCTCGATAATGATATCTACCTCATCAGAAGTCTTAGCAGTAGCTTTATCAGTATCTTTAACAAGTTCCTGTTGACCCATTGTTTCATCATCAGAACCCGTGGTCAATACCAATCTCCTCTTTCTTGATTTTCGTTTGAGCGCAGGAGATTTGATAGCTGCTGCAGTAGGGGTAGGAACAATAACCTGAATGGGCACCACATCCTGTGCCACAGGCATAATATCCATACTTGCTTGGGAAGAAGAGTGTTTGGTCTTCACGGTGCGCCTCTTCGTTGGAATAGCCGGCGCAATATCCTCAGTGGCCACTCTCTTCTTTGATCCGGCAACTTCAGAGATAACCTTAACAGGTGTATTATCAGCAGATGAGGACTGCTTTGTAGACTTGGATTTCCTCTTCACAGTAGCCTCACCAACCGTCCCCTGCTCCTCACGAGCGTCAATTGTGGTATTCGTGGCAATGTAAGTGTTTACAGTTTTCATAGACAGAATTTTTGCAAATGGGAAAGGAACACCTTCTCCCAGAGCAAGAGCAGGGATGCTCTTCAACAAAACACCAATTTGCGCAGCAAAGCCCTTAGCTTTCCTCTGCGACTTATCCACCATGTCTTTCAATACATTGAACAAAACTTTGCCCCAATTCACCTTCAATCCATAATGAATCGCCGTCATCATCTGGAAACGTTCAGTGGTGACAGCATCAAATGAACCCGCCTTAACAGTGACGGCCTTTGCCAAAATATCGTTCAATAGCCGAAATTCATATTTCATGGGTTTCTTTTTCCCATGAATTTCAACTTGCTCTCCCTTTTTCGAGAAGAAGCTCCTCGCATCATACACTTTATCCTTTGGTACATCAGAAAAATTCACAACCCCTTCCGTGGGTAACTCAAAAACACGTGCAAACTGAGCCTGAGAGATAGAGAAGAACTTTCCTGATACTGCTCCAGTGATATCTTCACCCTGTACCAATGCTGTTTCAAAGAACTGCTGTAGCTCCTGCTCATATAATACTGATTCACACCCCAGAAACCCTCGTAGACCACTGGCCTCCAGTGCTTTGAACATGTTGAGCATGCCATCATGGTCAGGAATCATCAAAACCGATTCAAAGTTAATCTGATACGAGTTGACGATAAATATGGATGCCATTGTAGTCGATTTAGAGTGCAAGGAATTCCTTAAATAGGATTTTCTGCACAAGAGAATACGAGCACACAAGAACAAGAGAATACGAAAGCAAGAGAGAGCAAAGATTACTATTGCACAGTAAGTTTTACGAAATATTTGAAATGCCTTAAATAAAGATGGTGAAGATGAACGGTTAGGAGAGAGAAAGAGTGTTGATGTGACGATGTGAATGAAGGACAACACGTGTCAATCATCCGATGGTGCGAAATATTTTTAGAAAAGATTTTGCAAATATTTTACCCGTACGGGAAAAGATTAAAATAACATTGACGCGCCAAGATCTTTAAAACATCACACCTAAGCAAATTTGTTTTTAATGTTTCGCGGGATGGAGCGGAATCTGTTAACAGATAAGCATCAATTGTGTACAGGAGAAATCTGTTGACAGCTCTCTCCTGTTCAATTGACTTCACGCTTAACAACACAGAGACCAAGTTCCCCCTACGATGTGCAACCCTCAATCAGCAACACTTACGTAAGCAGTGCTGTTCCTAGTGAACATATGACCAGAGGCTGACGTAAGAATTTCTGTTTCTTGTCGAATATCCTTCCAACGAGAGCGCTGATGTAAGCATCGCTGTTCCCCCTGAACATATGACTCGATGCTGACGTAAGCAGAGCTGTTCAACCTGCAAAAAATTGTTAATGCACAGACCATTTTATGGCAATTCTAAGAGACCTAATATGTTCCTAAAGTAGGAAAACTTAGCGTCTAGCAGAGGTTTCGTGAAGATATCAGTAACTTGTTGCTCAGTCGACACGTACTCCAACCGAACGTCCTTCTTCATTACGTGGTCCTTTAGATTAGAAATTCTTTCGTATATTTAGCTTGGTTAATGAAGATTCCATTTTCCAGCTGTCGAACTTGTAATCCAGAAGGTTAGCTGTAAAGTAAACAAAATCTGGATTTATATGATCTATGAAGCCAGGAGGTTGTGCAACATACACTTCCTCTGTCAAGACGCCATTTAGCACTCTTGACTTGACATCCATCTCAAAGACTTTAAAACATTGAGCATTTCAGATTCCAACTCACGTAAATTAGGATGTTCTTCTTTTCTCTAGTTTACTGTTCATATCGCATTTCATAACCATCAGCTGGTTACTGTTCACATCGTATTTTCATAACCAGCGACCTGTAACTGTTGCTTGCGACTGGTTACTGCTGCTTGCGACTTGTTTTGCTTGCGACTGGTTACTGTTGCTTGCGACTGGTT
>KV001753.1:191243-219811 GCA_001598015.1 Dorcoceras hygrometricum | reverse complement strand
ACTCCCTTCTATCAGCTTCTCGAACCATTTCCGCAGCCTCTTCCACACTGAGAACACGTCCATGGCCTGAACTGCTTTCACCTTGGTTAGTCGGAGTGGGTAAAGGGCGGCGTTCCACACGAACAGGCGGCGGGCGGCGGCAGCTACTGCCTATTTCCCCCTTTTTGGCATCACCGCCTCTTATGTAATCGGCGATGTCACCAATTTGGGTTGAAAGGCTAAGAATATCTGCTGCTATTTTCGATTGAAAATCTAACTGTTCGCTCCTTATAGCAGCAATCTGTGCATCCAAAGCAGAGATCTTGGCATCTTGCTCTCTCTGACCCTTCTTGATCGCCATTAAATCTTGAAAAACAGTGGCGACTGGAGCCAGCAAACCCTTCCTGAGATAATTTATTTGCATTTCTTGAGAGACACCCTGCCTCTCTAGAACTCTACAAGCATCCTGAAGTGATTGGCGGAGCAAGAAATGTTGTTTAAATAGAGCTTCTCGAACACCAATTTCAACAGCATTGACCTTGGATAGGATTTCGCAGTTAAAATCATGGATGCGCTGAGAAATAGATGATCTAAGGTCTTCAAGAGCATCCGTAAACATAGTGAAATCAACTGGTGCTGATGCTTGAGTATCTGCTTGGGCATTCAAAGGTACATCTGTAGAATCAAAGAGCATAGAGACATCAGTAGAGGACGAAGAAGATTCTTGAGGCTGATAAGTGGCCGAAGAAGATGCTGGACTCTGCACAAAATATAGTCGCTCCTCCTGTGCGACACTTGGAAATATAGCAGGGCCCAACGCAAATTGCAAATCATGCTCAACAGAATCAACCTCTTGAAAAATTGGAGAGGGAGACCGATAGACTGTAGATACATCGGAGGAAACTAGGTCCACCTCGTCATCACCCGTTATATCAACTTCCTGTATATCTCCCAAGTACCTCTGTACAACTGAATCAACAAAACTATGACAAGCCATACCCTGTGCAAACATGCTGAGAAAATCTGCGGGAATACGTTCAACTCCCAAATTATATACTGTAATATCTGTGCAAGGAAGTACCCGAACCGATTTCAAACAACCAAACATAGAATAGCGAACAATATCTGCACACACTTGGGCCCATCGCCAAGTTTTGATCAAATACGGAGCTGCTTCCCAGTATTGTACAGGTTCAACAAGAGATACGTGCAAAGCAAAAATGTCCTCAATGGCAGGCTTTGGCATCTTCTTCTGATTCAAAAATAACGACAAATGGCAACCACTTTTCCAAAAATCAGGACCCTGAAGAGGCGTCCAAATTCCATCAATCAAAATCATAGGTCGCACCCAGCATGTGGATTTTGCCACAGAATAAAATTGGGCAAGAACGGCACCGCTATCAACAGAAGAGTCAAAGGCTGAGGAGGCGCATGGTTGTTCCATTGGTAGTCCATGCGCACGCTGCTGTGCCAGTAAATCCTCCAAAGATATGGAATGGGAATCAGACAGGAGATCGATGATTTGAGAGGTTGTTGCGGTCCAAGGCTGGCCAGGAGCAAGAAATTTCCTATGAGACTCTAAAAAACTCCTCAACAACAGTTCTCTATATTTCGCCAAGATATACCCCTTTCTCTTCACAGCCATTGCTAACGAATCTGTCTCCGCCCACTCCAGCATGAGTTTCTCTTTTGCTTTTAACGCCAATAAAGCATCAAAATTCGACAATGTATTTAAACTGAAAGAATGAAAGAATTCCACTACGTCGACCATCACCTGGTCCCTGATCCTGATCAAAAACTCGATATCTCCACAGATTAATTCAACCAACTCGCGGGCTGGATTCCCTCGAATAGGTTCATCTTCCTCCAAGATGGCTTTCCCTTTATCATGAATGGAAATGCGGGGAAGGCTGGTAAGATGTACATCACGGTCCCGATCTTCATTGATGGAAACTGATTCACCAAGATGAATCTTGGTAATCTCTGTGGCAATAATCGATGGCAGCAACATATCATCGGAGATTTGTAGCAGTAGATCATCGAGGGACATGAGCTCCTCGTTGGTAAATATGCTGCTAACAGCTCTGTTCATGTCCTTGACAACCACTGGACTTGTGCTACCCGCAACTTCTGTGATAGTCTTTGCCCCAACAATCTCTGGCGCACTGTTTCTGGAGACAAAATTATCTAACCACTGAGAAAAATCTTCTGTAAACATTGTATCATCAACACCCTGTCCTCCGTGCTCTTCCTCATTAACACCCAACATCAAGGTCTCCTCCAATACCTGCTCGATAATGATATCTACCTCATCAGAAGTCTTAGCAGTAGCTTTATCAGTATCTTTAACAAGTTCCTGTTGACCCATTGTTTCATCATCAGAACCCGTGGTCAATACCAATCTCCTCTTTCTTGATTTTCGTTTGAGCGCAGGAGATTTGATAGCTGCTGCAGTAGGGGTAGGAACAATAACCTGAAGCTCCTCACGAGCGTCAATTGTGGTATTCGTGGCAATGTAAGTGTTTACTGTTTTCATAGACAGAATTTTTGCAAATGGGAAAGGAACACCTTCTCCCAGAGCAATAGCAGGGATGCTCTTCAACAAAACACCAATTTGCGCAGCAAAGCCCTTAGCTTTCCTCTGTGACTTATCCACCATGTCTTTCAATACATTGAACAAAACTTTGCCCCAATTCACCTTCAATCCATAATGAATCACCGTCATCATCTGGAAATGTTCAGTGGTGACAGCATCAAACGAACCCGCCTTAACAGTGACGGCCTTTGCCAAAATATCGTTCAATAGCCGAAATTCATATTTCATGGGTTTCTTTTTCCATGAATTTCAACTTGCTCTCCCTTTTTTGAGAAGAAGCTCCTCGCATCATACACTTTATCCTTTGGTACATCAGAAAAATTCACAACCCCTTCCATGGGTAACTCAAAAATACGTGCAAACTGAGCCTGAGAGATAGAGAAGAACTTTCCTGATACTGCTCCAGTTATATCTTCACCCTGTACCAATGCTGTTTCAAAGAACTGCTGTAGCTCCTTCTCATATAGTACTGATTCACACCCCAGAAACCCTCGTAGACCACTGGACTCCAGTGCTTTGAACATGTTGAGCATGCCATCATGGTCAGGAATCATCAAAACCGATTCCAAGTTAATCTGATACGAGTTGACGATAAATATGGATGCCATTGTAGTCGATTTAGAGTGCAAGGAATGCCTGAAATACGATTTTCTGCACAAGAGAATACGAGCACATAAGAACAAGAGAATACGAAAGCAAGAGAGAGCAAAGATTACTATTGCACAGTAAGTTTTACCAAATATTTGAAATGCCTTAAATAAAGATGGTGAATATGAACGGTTAGGAGAGAGAAAGAGTGTTGATGTGACGATGTGAATGAAGGACAACACGTGTCAATCATCCGATGGTGCGAACTATTTTTAGAAAAGATTTTGCAAATATTTTACCCGTACGAGAAAAGATTAAAATAACATTGACGCGCCAAGATCTTTAAAACATCACACCTAAGCAAATCTGTTTTTAATGTTTCGCGGGATGGAGCGAAATCTGTTAATATATAAGCATAAATTGTGTACAGGAGAAATCTGTTGACAGCTCTCTCCTGTTCAATTGACTTCACGCTTAAATACATCACAACCGTTGATCTTCTAATTTTTCAGCTGGGGTTTTCAGATCAGATCACATATATAAGTATCAGCTGTCTATATGCGTAAGATGAATAGATTCAGATCACACGTATTTAGCTGACCAACACTTATTAACTCTGATCTGTTGTTCCCCCTAAAACTGAGGTTCTCCCAAAGCTGAAGTTTACCAAAACTGAAGTTCCCCTTCGTTCCCCCTGAACTGAGGTCCCAAAGCTGAAGTTCACTAAAGTTGTACAACCTGCAATGTCTCGCACAAAAATATATTAGGGCAATTCTAAGAAAGTTCACTAAAGTTGTACAACCTGCAATGTCTCGCACAAAAATATATTAGGGCAATTCTAAGAAACCAAGGATATTTCGAAAATATGAAACCTTAGAGTCTGGTAGAGGTTTTGTGAAAATATCAGCAACTTGCTGATCTGTTGACACAATACTCCAGCCGGACGTTCTTCTTAAGCATGTGATCTCTTATGAAGTGGTGCCTTATATCTACGTGCTTTGTCCTGGAATGCAGCACAAGATTATGAGAAATGGCTATTGCACTGGTATTGTCACAGAAAATAGGAGCTTCAGAAGCATCAATGCCGTACTCTTTAAGCTGATGTTGAATCCATAAGATCTGATCACAACAGCTTCCAGCTGCTAGATACTCTGCTTCAGCTGTGGACGTAGCAATCGATGTTTGCTTCTTAAAAACCAGGAAATCAGCCGATCTCCCAAAAATTGACAAGTACCACTTGTGCTTCGCATATCGATTCTACAACTTGCGTAATCTGCATCACTATAACTAAGTAGTTGAAAACTGGAGTCTTTGGGATATCAAAGACTCACATTGGAAGTTCCTTTAAGATATTTTAAGATCCTCTTAACTGCAATATAATGAGTTTGTTTAGGCTCAGCTTGGAATCTAGCACACATACAGACAGCAAACATGATGTCTAGTCTGCTAGCAGTCAAGTAAAGCAGTAAGCCAATAATACCACGATATAAAGATACCTCAATTGCAGTTCCAGCTTCATATTTTTCAAGTTTGATTGAAGCACTCATCGGGGTATCTGCTGCTGAACTATTTTCCATTCCAAACTTTTTCAGCTATTCCTTCGTATACTTAGCTTGATTTATGAATATTCCATTCTCAATGTCTTACTTGTAATCCTAGAAAGAATGTCAGCTATCCCATCATGCTCATCTCTAATTTCTCCTGCATCACTTTAGAAAACTTCTGGCATAATTTGGGGTTAGTTGACTCAAAAATAATATCATCAACATATATTTGAACCAAAAGAACATGATCATTTTTCTTAAATTTAAATAAGTTCTTATCAACTGTGCCTATTATAAAATCATGATCAATAAGAAATTTTGAAAGTGTTTCATTCCAAGTTCTAGGTGCTTTTTTCAACCCATATAGAGCCTTATCCAATTTATAAACGTGATCTGGATATGTATGATTTAGTGCAACATACACTTTCTCAGTCAAGATGCCATTTAGAAATACACTCTTTACATCCATCTGAAAGACTTTGAATGTAGCATATGCAAGAAACATGCGGATGACCTCTAATCTGGCTACATGAGCGAAGGTTTCATCAAAGTCTATTCCTTCAAGTTGTCTAAAACCCCGAGCTACTAGTCTAGCCTTGTTTCTGATAACAACACCATCCTTATTCATCTTGTTCCTAAAGACCCATTTAGTTCCTATCACCGAATGATTAGTAGGTCGATGAACTAAATGCCATACATTGTTTCTCTTAAATTGGGTAAGTTCATCTTGCATAGCATCTATCCAGCTTGAGTCTGCTAAGGCTTCTTCTATCAGCTTAGATTCTATATGAGAAATGACTTCTATATCGAAGTACTCATGCATAAGCTGGCCTCGTGTGCGAACAGGAGAAGTTACATTACCTATGACCTCCTCAGGTGGATGATTTCTACTCAACGGAAGGTCAGATCTGATTGGATTTGCTCCCTGTTCAGCTTGGATGTCTGGCTGTATGTCTTCATCTTGATCACCTGGTACTAATTCCAATTGATGTGAATGTTGTTCGACATTTGAATCAGATACCAACTAATGATTTTGGTTGATAGCTTGTGTATCCGAAGCTGGTCTGGATACAACTTGATGGATTGTATAATCGGCTCGCGCATCATCTTGTGCATTAGTTGGTTCATCACCTGCAGCTGGCACACTGGTTATGATCTGTTCCTGCACTTGGTCAACATTAGTCAAATCAATGACTTCTATGTTACCTGTCAGATCAGTTTGCACATTTGAGATGTCATCGTTTGGTGTGTCCAGTGCTTGTTTTTTATCAGCTGAACATCCAATTTGTGGCACGTCATCACTCGAGTCGTCTAAGCTAGTTGACTCCAGACGTGTACATAGGTCATTCAAGCTTGCAGCTGAATATGATCGAAAACTGGTTTCATCTAACACAACGTGAGTTGATTCTTCAACCGTCAAGCTCCGGTTGTTAAACACTCTATAAGCTTTGCTCACGAATGAGTATCCAATGAATAAACCTACATCAGATTTAGCATCAAAAGCTGTTAGATGCTTTTTGCCATTGTTATGAATGAAACATCTGCATCCAAACACCCTGAAATAAGAAATGTCAGGTTTCTTGCCACTCCAGATCTCATATGGGGTAACTCCATGATTCTTATTAATCATCGATGTGTTTTGAGTGTAGCAAGCTATGTTAACTGCTTCAGCCCAAAATTTCTGAGAAATGCCTGAATCAGCTGTGAGACCCGAAAAGTTGATTTGTTGGGATAAAATTTATAGTTTTGGTGATAACAAAATAGGACATGTTATTCTTGGATAATCAGTAGATGACAACAGAAAGAAAGGATCCAGACGACATGGTTGTCGGTGATATTCAGACGAAGGGAATAGTGCATCAGACGCAAATTGAGTATTAATGTAAAGACTACAAAACGACAGTGTATTGGGATCAGTCAACCAGACGCTAGCTACAGTACTCTTGGAATCAGTCACATGATAGTATTGGTAATCCAGACGCAAGAGATTGGAAATCCAGACGCAAGAATTAGTCAATCAGACGCAAGCTACAGTGCTTCATATAATCAGACGCAAGCTACAGTGCTTCATATAACCAGACGAGAGCTACAGTGTTATATTTAATCATTTGATGGTTTGTAGAACCAGACGAGAGCTACAGTGTTATATTTAACCAGTCGAGGGTTTTCAGCAAAACGATGTCGTATGGATAAGTTAAAACTTCAGCGTTTTAACTAACCAGTCGTTGGATTTAATAAAGAACCAGTCGCTAGAAAAACGCACGTGGTATAAAGAAAACCAATCGTTGCATACTTTCAAGCGTCTTCCAGTCGCAAGATCATAAACTACGATGAAGAAATTTCAGGCGCAAGTTCAAATTGATTCAAATACGATTGTATACTCAAAATGGAAAAGATATGTAGAATCGTACAATTGCCTGAAATTGAGGAGACAGCGTAGGTATTATTTTGGGTAAATAGTACTATGTACAGAGGCCGTTTTTCAATGTTTGCACAAAAATGGTATACGACAAATTGGCTCTGTCAATGGGCAATTTACCTTTTAGTGGAGCAGGTTTTACGGCGTACAATTTTCACAGAGATTCAAACGGGATTTATTTTCCTTTGAAGCATTTTTGACCGTTGGACGAAGCCTATAAATACCTGGAGCTGGATTGAATAAACCACCTTCACTCTTATCATCGCGGTCACGCTGTCAAAATACTCCCAGAGCTTTCTATCTATTGAATATATTCAAAAAGCTCACAAGACTCTAAGAACATTATTGTTGATATTAATAGATTAACATTCGAGTCTATTCTCTGGTTCAATTATTTGAATCGAGTTTCTGTGTTTAGAAACCAAAAAAAATTTACAGTACTCATAGCATTGTATTCATTGTTAAATCATTTGAGTCTGTAACAAACGGGCTTCTCAAAAAGCCGTTTGAAAATACTGTTAAGTGTTGTAAACCAGCAGCTGCGTCTGCGTGGATTGTTGTGGAGATACTAGGAGTTCATACAAGTGAGGCTTGTGTGATTGGGTGTGTGAAGAAGGCCTGTACAAATCAAATCTTCTAGTGATACCTTCCGAGGAGGAATAAGGGGAGACGTAGGATATTTATATCCAAACTTCCAGAAACAAATTTCTGACCCTTATCTTTTATATTCTGCAAGTTATTTATTGTTTATCTGTTCACAAATCGATTGGCTTCTTTCCGCACTATTTTTGTTAGCCAAGAGATTTGCATTAAACTGAGATCCTTAAGTCTGGTAACTCGGACTTAAGTTTAGCAGTGCTAGTAAAATTTTTAAACGAAAACATAAAAGCCTAGGAGTTCATTCAACCCCCCCCCTCCCCTTCTGAACTCCTACTCATATATTGATCCTATTTCTGGGACCAACATTGGTATCAGAGCCTGCGATCTCAATTATTGAACAGTTATTTTTCACGCTTTACTATATCTCAATATGTCGATCTCTCACAACAAGATTCCTTTGTTTTCGAGGGAAGAGTATTGGTATCAGAGCCTGCGATCTCAATTTATTGAACAGTTATTTTTTCACGCTTTTACTATATCTCAATATGTCGATCTCTCACAACAAGATTCCTTTGTTTTCGAGGGAAGAGTATGATGATTGGAAGATTAGGATGCAAGCACATCTAGCAGCTATAGATGATGATATGTGGTATGTCATCACAGAAGGACCATTCAAAATACCGAAGCCAAATCTGGCTGTTGCAATAACCAGCGGCGAGCCTCAGTTCTTGGAAAAGAGTAGACAAGAATATACCAATGAGGACAAGAAAAAGGCGAACCTAGACAACGTGGCAAAGGACATACTATTCAAGACGCTGGACAAAGACAAGAACATGTTCAGCAAGATTAAGAACTGTCCTACTGCTAAAGACATATGGGAGAAGCTAACCCAGATATGTGAAGGAAGCGACGAGACAAAAGAAAAAAGTTAACAGTCGCTCAGCAAAAGTACGAATCCATCAAGATGAAGGATGGAGAGACCATGACAGAGTTCGACGAAAGATTCAGTGCAATTGTCATAGAGTTGACCAGCCTTGTGAAAGAATACAGTAACAGAGAATTGGCGCTGAAGGTCATGAGGGCGTTACCCAAGGAGTGGGACGTGAAGACAATGGCGATGAGGGAATCAAAATATTTGAACAAGCTGGAGTTGCACGATCTGTTTGCCAACTTGAAAGCCTATGAGTTTGAGTTGGAGACAAGATCAGAAGCTGGTCCCTCCACATCCCAGCCGACGAAAGCCTTGGCAGCAAATAAAACTACTGAACCATGCTCTCCTAGCACCAGCAAGACGGCTGACCAGCTCAGTGACGACGTCATGTCCCTCTTCGCAAAGAAGTTTGGGAAATTCATGAGAAGATCCTTCAACCCTTCATCTCCTTACAATAATTATCACAAATCTGATAAAGTTGCATCTGCTTTAATATGCTATAACTGTGATCGTCCAGGTCACTTTGCTGCTGATTGCAACAGACCCAAGAGAGATGATAGATACAAGAGAGATGATAAGAGAGCTGACGATCGATACAAGAAGGAGGAGCGATACAAACGTGATGAGGAAACAGATGAGAGAGCTGTTGATAGATCCAAAGACAAGTCCAAGGACAGATCTGTTTAGAGATCCAAGGATCGATCAAAGGATAGGCGGATGAGGATCAAAAGTGACAAAAGACCCAGTCGTAGGAATGACAGCAAGGTGTTGGTGGCTGAGGAAAGCACCAAGAGCTGGGCATATTCAGACTTAGAGTCATCCAGCAGCAGTTCTTCTTCAAGTGACAGTGAACAGGAGAAAGTTCAATGTCTCATGGCTGACCAGATGGATGATGACGAGGTATTTGACTTTTTCAATGCTGAATTTACACGTGAAGACCTTGTCACTGCACTAAACGACATGGTCAAAGAGTATAGGAAGCTTTCTCACTCGTTCGAGGAAGTGAAAGCTGAAAATGCGGATTTGAAAAATAGTTCAGTCGAACCAAGTGCTGTTGAACTTGGTGACACTGACAGTTTGAAAATCGAGCTAAGTAAGCTAAAAGCTGAGAATGAGATGCTGAAAGATGAGACCAGTGAGCTCAAAGCTGAAATCTAAATATTGAAGCAAGTAGTGAGCGCCTGGAATCAATCTTCCCGTAAACTCCATAAGCTGCATGAAAGCCAGAAACTAGCAAGTGATAGAACTGGCCTGGGGTTCAATAGTAGTGAATGCAGTGAAGGAGAGACAAGTACTCAGTCACAGCCGGCCTATGACAAGTTCAATAAAATGAGATTTGTCAAAGCCAATGTGATATATGATTGTCTCGAGTCAATACGATATGATGACCAGAACTCTTCTCAGACGAGTCATGAAGGAAAAGATGGCATCGGCTATCAAAGGCCTGAGAATTCCAAGCCTAGCTGGCTAAAGAACAGGTTGGACAAGTATAAAGCGAAAGCTGGTTCCAAGTCTTATGTTCAGCACCAGCCGTGGCATATTCTAGGAAGGCAAAATCCGGTTGGAGAATGACTCAACCGAGAAGAGATCCAATTGGTCAACATGTCAAATCTAAACTCAAAAAATCTCATGTTAAATTTTGCATAGACTTTTGTGGACCCACACACTGGAAAGATCGTAAGGATAATTCAATTCTGGGTCCCGAAAGGGGTAATCCAATCTGGACCCAAGTAAAATTGGGTACCAAAAGCTTCTTGTTTGATTGCAGGATAACAGGTACAAAGCAGCAGCTGAAAAAACTTTGTGGTACCTGGATAGCAGTTGTGCGAGACACAGGACTGGAAATCCAAAGCTACTAACAGACGTTGTTCCTCACAAAGGAGCAAAAATAGTCTTTGGAGACAATGCTTACGGTAACACTGTGGGTAAAGGTAAGCTTACCCATGGTAACATCTCTATTTCTGATATTCTAGTTGTTAATAACTTGCGTTACAATCTGATCAGTATCAGTCAGCTTTGTGACAAAGGTTTTCTTGTTAATTTTCAACAACACATATGCACTGATCAGAATTCAACTGGTCTGACTGTATTGGTAGGTAAACGTTCAGGGAATACCTACGTTATCGATTGGTCAGATCACGTGAAGTCTGAACAGTTGTGCCTTGCAGCTGGTTCTTCCAAGAGCTGGCTGTGGCACCAAAGAATGAATCACTTAAACTTCAAAAAACTTGCCAAGTTGAGTGAACATGATATGGTTTATGGTTTGCCAAAAATCGGTTTTTCTAAGAACAAGATTTGTGCAGCATGTCAACTGGGAAAACAAATTCGATCCACTTTCAAAACAAAAGGCGGTAAACGTTCTTCCCGAAGTTTAGAGCTTTTGCATTTGGATCTTTTTGGTCCTGTTTCTATAACCAGCTTAGGGGGAATGAACTACACCCTAGTCGTTGTTGATGATTTTACTAAATATACTTGGGTGGTGTTTTTAAAGGCAAAATCTGATACCGCTGACCACTTGATTAGGCTTTTAAAACGTTTGCAAAATGACAAATCTTGTACAGTCAACCGGATAAGGAGTGATCGAGGAACAGAGTTTTTAAATCAAATCCACTTTCAAAACAAAAGGCGGTAAACGTTCTTCCCGAAGTTTAGAGCTTTTGCATTTGGATCTTTTTGGTCCTGTTTCTATAACCAGCTTAGGGGGAATGAACTACACCCTAGTCGTTGTTGATGATTTTACTAAATATACTTGGGTGGTGTTTTTAAAGGCAAAATCTGATACCGCTGACCACTTGATTAGGCTTTTAAAACGTTTGCAAAATGACAAATCTTGTACAGTCAACCGGATAAGGAGTGATCGAGGAACAGAGTTTTTAAATCAAAAATTATCTTCTGATCTTGATGACATTGGAATAAAGCATGAGCTTTCTGCAGCTAGAACTCCTCAGCAAAATGGTTTAGTTGAGAGGATAAACCGGACTTTAAAAGAATCTGCAAGATCTATGATTGCTTATTCAGGCATTTCTCAAAAATTTTGTGCAGAAGAAGTTAACACAGCGTGTTACACTCAGAACAGATCAATGATTAATAGGATGCACGATAAAACCCCCTATGAGATCTGGAATGGCAAGAAACCTGATATTTCATATTTCAGGGTGTTTGGATGCAAGTGTTTCATTCATAACAATGGTAAGAAGCATCTAACAGTCTTTGAACCTAAATATGATGCAGGTATCTTTATAGGATATTCTGCAGTGAGCAAAGCATACAGAGTCTTCAACAACAGAGTCCGTGGTGTTGAAGAATCCGCTCATGTAGTTTTCGATGAAACAAGCTTCAAATCCAACTTAGCTGCAAGCCTACATGATTTGTGTTCACGTCTGGAGTCAACAAGTCTTGAGGAATCAGACTACGACGACGTGCCACAAAGATATTCAGCTGAGGAAGAACAACCAGCAGTGGTCACTACGCATAACAATGTTCAACAGGATCTGCCAGGTAATCCAGTAGTTATTAATATAACTAACGTGGACCAGTCGTAGGATCAAAATGCCCCAAGTGCACCAGCTGCTGGAGATGTTGCGACAAGTGTTCAACCAGACGACAATCAATCAGACGTTGCGTCAATGAACATTGAGAAACCAGACGTAGCGCAATCAGACGCAAGCATCACAAGATCAACATCTGGACATCCAGCTGCAAGCATGTCTTCACCATCGACTGGACAACCAGATGCAAGCACTTCAACTCAAATGGCTTCTGGACAACCAGTCGCAAGCGTTACGTATCAATTGTCATCGCAACCAACTACTGGACAACCAGCTACAAGTCCTATTCAATCGATATCAAGTCCACCGACTGGTGACCCAGTCGCAAGTACATCACGACAACTAGACTCTGACACACGAGCCAACAATGAACAATTTCAATTGGTGTTAGACAATCCAGTAGTTGCAATCCAGCCAGCAACACAGGGGGAACAAAGAACAAATCCATTTGGACTTGATCTTCGGTGGAATAAAAATCATCCACCTGAGCAAGTCATAGGTAATTTCGAATCCCCTGTTCGCACAAGAGGCCAGCTATCTCATAATCATTTTGATGTTGCATTTCTATCACATATAGAACCTAAGCAGATAGATGAGGCCTTAGCAGACCCAAGCTGGATAGATGCAATGCAGGAGGAACTAAATCAGTTTAAGCGTAATAAAGTATGGCAACTTGTACCTAGACCTAAGAATCATTCAGTTATAGGAACTCGATGGGTATTTAGGAATAAACTAAATGAAGATGGCGTTGTGACTAGAAACAAAGCTAGGTTGGTAGCACAAGGTTTTAGACAAATGGAAGGAATAGACTTTGACAAGACCTTTGCACCAGTAGCAAGATTAGAGGCCATACGCATGTTCCTTGCATATGCTGCATATAAAGACTTCAAAGTCTTTCAGATGGATGTCAAGAGTGCCTTTCTAAATGGTATCTTAACAGAGGAAGTGTATGTTGCACAACCTCCTGGATTCATAGATCATACACATCCAGACTTTGTTTACAAACTGGATAAAGCTCTATATGGGTTGAAGCAAGCACCCAGAGCTTTGTATGATACACTCACTAAATTTCTACTTGAGCATCAATTCACTATATGTTTAAGTTTGTTAAAGATGACCATATTCTGTTAGTTCAAATATATGTCGATGACATCATCTTTGGGTCATCTAACCCCAAGCTGTGCAACAAGTTTTCTAAGTTGATGTAGGACAAGTTTGAGATGAGCATGATGGGGGAGCTGACGTTCTTTCTTGGCTTACAAGTTCGCCAGTTGGAGAATGGAATATTCATCAACCAGGCGAAATATACAAAAGAACTGCTGAAGAAATTTGGAATGGAAAATAGTTCAGCAGCCGCGTCTCCCATGAGCTCCACAATCAAACTCGACAAAGATGAAGCTGGAACTGCCATCGAGGTATCAATGTATCGTGGTATTATAGGCTCTTTGCTATATTTGACTGCTAGCAGACCAGACATCATGTTTGCTGTCTGTATGTGTGCTAGATTCCAAGCAGAGCCAAAGCAATCGCATTACATTGTTGTAAAGCGAATATTAAAGTACTTGAAGGGTACTTCCAACGTGGGTCTTTGGTATCCCAAAGACTCAGGCTTTCAACTAATAGGTTACAGTGATGCAGATTATGCAGGTTGCAGGATTGATCGCAGGAGCACAAGTGGAACATGTTAATTATTAGGAGATCGCCTAATCTCCTGGTTCAGTAAGAAGCAAACATCAATTGCCACGTCAACAGCCGAAGCAGATTATCTTGCTGCTGGCAGTTGTTGCGCTCAAATCCTCTGGATTCAACATCAATTAAAGGATTATGGCATTGATGCTTCCAAAGCTCCTATTCTCTGTGACAGCACAAGTGTGATAGCGATTACCCAGAACCCTGTGCTGCATTCGAGAACCAAACACATCGACATCAGGCATCATTTTATCAGAGACCACGTGCTAAAGAAGGACGTCCGGTTGGAGTATGTGTCGACGGAGCAACAAGTTGCTGACATCTTCACCAAACCTCTGCCCGACGCTAAGTTTTCTTATTTTAGAAATATTTTAGGTCTCCTTGAATTGCCTTGATTGTATGTGCACTAACAGTTGCAGATTGTTAGCCATTGCTTAACCCAGTTGCAAGTCATGTGTTCAGGGGAAACAGTAGACAACCAGCTGATGGAAGCATTTTGCGTTGAATGTATACCAGTCGCGGTAAGTACCAGTCGCAGGGGGAACCAAGATCTGGATTGATAAGTGTGACGTCGTCTGAATATGTTGCGTCTGAACACTCAGATGTTGCATATATACAGTCGACACTTGTTTGTGACCAGATCTTGCCTATCTTGCGAAACATTAAAAACCAGCTGCAAGGTTATTAAACCAGACGCAGCAGTTGTGACTTAATATTTTTGGCGCGCGTCTTCTACTATTAAAATATTTATTTTAAAAATATCCTTTGAAACATTTTGTTCAATTAAACTATTTTGGAAAATCCTTTACTCTGTACGATTAAAATATTTTGAAAATCTTTTCCAAAAATAGTACGCATCGCTCGATGACTGACACGTGTCTTTGTCATCATTCCAAAAGTCACATCTACACCGTACCCAATTTTTTTAAAACTTTTCGTATTCCATATATATATTATGATACACTATTCATTGTCCCCTACCTTGAAACATTTGCGTTATCGTACTCTCGTATTTTCTTGTGTTCTCTCTTGCAAATACTTTTCAGGCATTCTTCACTCAGTTTCCGACGGCAATGGAATCATTGCTAATTAGCAGTAGCCATCACATTGATTTTGATTCTGTTTTTAGCATGGAGGATGCGAGTCTAGCACCGGTGTTTGAATCGTTGATTACAACGGGGTTAAAGGAATTTTTGGGTTTCCCCATCATCTTTTATGAAGCGTCTCTCACCGAGTTCTTTGCTAATGGCTCTGTCAGAGATGGACTTGTGATCAGCACTATTGGGGGTACTGTCGTTGAAATCTCTGAATCGGTTTTTGCAGCGGCGTTTGAGCTACCATCTGAGGGTCTGACAGATTTATCAGATGTGCCGAAGAATCTGGTATTTGATGCTCGGAGCCTATTTTCTGACTCCAAAGAGCAGGTTAGCATATCGTGTTGAAAATAGAGTATCGTCTTCTTCACGATATTCTGGCGAAAACAATTTACGTCAAGGCAGGTTCCTTTGATGCTGTGACACGTGATAGATTCATGTTAATGACGGCTATCACGTTTGACATAAAAATAAACTGGAGTAATCTGTTATTTGGTGTTTTGAAAGCTATGGTGACACCGGCCTCTAGGCAGGCAAAAGGCTTTGCCATTCAAATTGGTGTTGTTTTGAAAAATATACCTGGATTGGAGTTGGGCGAACCCCGTGTTTTCCCTGCTCCCAGAGTGTTGAATGAGAAGACAGTGCATAGATTTGTTCACATCAATGAACAAGTTGGAATGGAGAAAACCGCAGTTTCTCCACCGGTGAAGAAAACTCCTAAGAAAAAGGCTGTGTCGAAGAAGAGACAGGTCGAAAGTGATGCTGAAGCAGCACCAGTTGTGAAAAAGAAGTGCACAACAAAGGGTAAACCAGCTACGATTGCACTAGGGGCAGTACCTCTACAAACTTTTGAACCAACAGCTGATGTCCCAGATGAGCAGCCTTCCAAGCCTAAACGATATTGATGAAACTGGTGAGAGTGCGACTGAGCAACAAACTTCAGGGACTGCGACTGATGTACAAGAAACAAGTGCTGATGTACCAGTCGCAACACAACCAGCTGTTGCACCAGCTGATGAGGAGCCACCGGCTGCTGATCCAGATGATATAATTGAACAAATTTTGACTCAACTGGATACAGCTGCTGCAACACAGGGTGATGATCAGCATGTCTCACCAGCAAAAGAATCTGTGCCCTGGTTTGATCTACCTTTCGAGCTTGCTCGACGAGATGCTGAAGGGTTATTATCAAGTGACACCGATGAGGATTTGGACCACATCTTCTCAGAAATTGAGACAGCTGGAAGAACAGATGGTACAGTGAGCGCTGAACAGAAGTTGGAGTTAGTAGATAAGGAAGGACCGGCTACTAAAGCGGCCGGTACCATGCACACCAACGAGGAGCACATGTCAATCGATGATCTCCTGATACAAATCTCAGATGACATGATGCTGCCTTCGATCACTACAGTGGAGATTACCAAAATTTGAATTGGTGAGTCAATCCACATCCCTGGAGTTCAAGAACGTGACTTATATTATGCCAGTCTCCCGCGGATTTCATCACATTATAAGGGGAAAGAGATTTTGGAGGAGGATGAACCTGTAAGAGGGAATCCAGCCCGCGAGATGGTTGAATTAATTTGTGGAGATATAGAGTTTTTGGTCAGGCTCCGGGACCAGGTGATGGTAGATGTAGTGGAATTCTTTCATTCATTCAGTTTAAGTAAATTGTCGAATCTTGATGCCCTACGAGATTTAAAAGAAAAGGAGAAATTGATGCTGGAGTGGGCGGAGACGGATTCTTTGTAGATGGCTGTTAATAGGAAAACGTATATCTTGGCTAAGTATAGAGAACTGTTGTTGCGAAAGTTTCTGGATTCTCATCGCAAATATTTTTCTCCTGGCCAGCCTTGGACAGCTACAGCATCTCTGATTATTGATCTTATGTCTGATGCACATGCTAAATCACTTGAAGATCTCCTTGCACAGCAGAATGAGCATAGCCTACCCATGGAGCAACCGTGCGCCTCCACAGTCTTTGATTCTTCTGTTGGTAGCGGTGCTGTTCTAGCACGAGTTTATTTTGTGGCCAAATCCACTTGCTGGGTACGGCCAATGATTTTGGTTGATGGAGTTTAACGCCTCTTCAGGGTCCTGATTTTTGGAAGAGTAGCTGTCGTTTGTCTTTATTTTTGAATAAGAAGAAGATGCCAGAACCTGTCATTGAAGACAATTTTGTTCCTTGCGTGTTCTTTATTGAGCCAGTCCAGTATTGGGATGCAGCCCCGTGCTTGATCAATACTTGGCGTTGGGCCAAAGTATGTACAGAAATTACTCAATTCAGTATGTTTGGATGTCTGCGACCCGTGAGAGAAGATGTTTCCCGAGACATAGTTGTATACAATTTGGGAGTGGAGCGAATTCCAGCGGATTTTCTCAGGAATTTTGCAGAAGGTGTATATACAGATTCTTTTGTTGGGTATTTTGTCGATTCGAATGTACAGTCTGATTTAGAGAAAGATTCAGATTTTGAGGAGTCGTACTCAGATGCACCTACAGTATATCGTTCCCCGTCTCCATTTTTGCAAGAGACTGCTTCTTTTGATGTAAACTTCCAGTATGCCCTAGGACCAGTTGTCTCTACTACTGCACAGGAGGAGAATCTATATTGTGTTGAAAGTCCAGAATCTCCTCCACGTCCGCTTCAGAGTCAAGATTCTACCAGTTCCTCTTCTGATTCTCCAGTGCATTTTGATTCCGCTGATATTAACCTGGATAACACTGCGGAGGCTCAGACTTCTCTCCCAGCTGCTAATGTTGATCTTTCTCCTCTTCTGGATGATTTGAAAAGTTCTCTATCACAGTGTGTGGATACTGCTCATAATGATATTTTGTCTAGACTCCGCACCGTTGAGCAAGGTCTTCAAAGCACTCTGGGATTTCAAAATGACTACTTCCACAATCTGATCCAGGGTGCTCGACAAGAGGGGAAAAATAACGATGATCTTCAGACACTTCGGCTCAACGAATTAAAGAAAAATGTTATGGCCCATGGTGTCACTGCTGATACCGCTTCACTGGAAATCAGGAAGGTGATCAACGCAGTCGATGCTAAAATTCTTTTATTGGACGGGCAGGTTGCTGCTATAAGAAGTGAACAATTAGACTTCCAAGCTAAAATATCAGCTGATCTTCTAAGCCTCTCCACCCAGATTGGAGATCTCGTCGACTACATACGTGTTGGTGATGCCAAAAAGGGGGAAGGAAGTAGCAGCCGCCGCCCTCTATCTACTCCTGTTATCCAAGGTGAAAGTAGTGGCAATGTTGTTAGAACTACAGAGATTATTGCACAGGCAGACATTGATGCTGCACAACGAGATATTTTTGAGAGAATGGCACGGGCTGATAGAGAAAGAGATAGAGAGAGAAGAGAAAGAAGGCTAAGCAGAAGTGGAGCATATAAGAGGAGGAGAGGACAATAGTTAAGATAGAACTTGTACAAATCTTTTGTACTTGTACTTAATCTTCAATCTATGAAATTTGAATTCTAGCAGTTCGTGTGCAATTTACTTTTGCATATTTATTTATCTCGGCTGCTAGGTTTTGTCATCACCAAAAAGGGGGAAATTGTTGGGATAAAATTTATAATTTTGGTGATAACAAAATAGGACAAGTTATTCTTGGATAATCAGTCGATGACAACAGTAAGAAAGGATCCAGACGACAGGGTTGTTGGTGATATTCAGACGAAGGGAATAGTGCATCAGACGCAAGTATTTGAGTATTAATGTAAAGACTGCAAAACGACAGCGTATTGGGATCAGTCAACCAGACGCTAGCTACAGTACTCTTGGAATTAGTCATAGGATAGTATTGGTAATCCAAACGCAAGAATTAGTCAATCAGACGCAAGCTACAGTGCTTCATATAATCAGACGCAAGCTACAGTGCTTCATATAACCAGACGAGAGCTACAGTGTTCTATTTAATCAGTTGATGGTTTGTAGAACCAGACGAGAGTTACAGTGTTATATTTAATCAGTTGATGGTTTGTAGAACCAGACGAGAGCTACAGTGTTATATTTAACCAGTCGAGGGTTTTCAGCAAAACGATGTCGTATGGATAAGTTAAAATGTCAGCATTTTAACTAACCAGTCGTTGGATTTAATAAAGAACCATTCGCTAGAAAAACGCATGTGGTATAAAGAAAACCAATAGTTGCATGCTTACAAGCGTCTTCCAGTCGCAAGATCATAAACTACGATGAAGAAATTTCAGGCGCAAGTTCAAATTGATTCAAATACGATTGGATACTCAAAATGGAAAAGATATGTAGAATCGTATAATTGCCTGGAATTGAGGAGACAGCGTATGTATTATTTTGGGTAAATAGTACGATGTACAGATGACGTTTTTCAATGTTTGCACAAAAATGGTATACGACAAATTGGCTCTGTCAATGGGAAATTTACCTTTTAGTGGAGCAGGTATTACGGCGTACATCACAGAGATTCAAATGGGATTTATTTTCCTTTGAAGCATTTTTGACCGTGGATGAAGCCTATAAATACCAGGAGCTGGATTGAAGAAACCACCTTCACTCTTATCATCGCGGTCACGTTGTCAAAATACTCCCAGAGCTTTCTATCTGTTGAATTCAAAAAGCTCACAAGACTCGAAGAACATTATTGTTGATATTCATAGATTAACATTCGAGTCTATTCTCTGGTTCAATATTTTGAATCGAGTTTCTGTGTTTAGAAACCAGAGAAAATTTACAGTACTCATAGCATTGTATTCATTGTTAAATCATTTGAGTCTGTAACAAACGGGCTTCTCAAAAATCCGTTTGAAAATACTGTCAAGTGTTGTAAACCAGCAGCTGCGTCTGCGTGGATTGTTGTGGAGATACTAGGAGTTCATACAAGTGAGGCTTGTGTGATTGGGTAGGTGCAGAAGGCCTGTACAAATCAAATCTTCTAGTGATACCTTCCGAGGAGGAAGAAGGGGAGACGTAGGATATTTATATCCGAACTTCCAGAAACAAATTTATGACCCTTATCTTTTATATTCTGCAAGTTATTTATTGTTTATCTGTTCACAAATAGATTGGCTTCTTTCCACACTATTTTTGTTAGCCAAGAGATTTGCATTAAACTGAGATCCTTAAGTCTGGTAACTCGGACTTAAGTTTAGCAGTGCTAGTAAAACTTTTAAACGAAAACATAAAAGCCTAGGAGTTCATTCAAGCCCCCCTCTTCTGAACTCCTACTCATATATTGATCCTATTTCTGGGACCATCATGATTTGGATAATTTATTTAATTAATCGGTTTTTAGGAGTTTTAGAATTGAGCGTGAACAAATCTGGATGACCAGCTTTGAGCTGGTATACTTGGTAAAGCTATCGGGTCCGTATTAGTACTTAGAACAATTCTGGGAAGTTTGAGAAGTTTGGTTGCAGCGATCAGATTTGAGAGCTGATCAGATTCGAGGTTAGAATCTGGTATCACTAAGCAGATGTGAGTACGCTAGTGTGTTTCTGTAGCGGGTAGCAAAACTACGCCGTTTGGATTAGTTGGAGCGACAATGTTTCGGATTAGCGGGGGAGATTCAGATTCGAGTAGCGGGTGACGTGTCCAGATGCGAGAGTGGACTATGTGCGATGTCGTTTGGGTAAGTCAGGATCTGTTTTGATGAAGAGTCATATCTGATATGAGATTCAGATCCGAGTGGGAAATCAGTTTTGAGACTTAAGTGTCGGTGGGTACTGTTCATCGGATTTGAGCAGATTTGACCTTTAAATAGAGGAATTCTCCCCCGTTCTTTATTATTCAGATTCAACACTTAGAATATTTCCCGATAGTGAATCCTGTCGCGATACCCTAGCTACTGTTCACCGAACCTTATCTTCTCCGATTACCGATGGTAGACAGCTACGATTGAAATAATAGTGGTAGCGCTGGACTCCTCTTGCTAAGACGCTTCGTTTGGTACAGATTTTGGAAGCTTGCGTCAAGCTTGGAGAGGTTGCGAAGACATCTCCCTTCTGTATTCTGTTAGCATAAGTGTCGGATTGCTTCTGCCGTTCAGGTAGCTCGTTGGGTAAGTGTTAATTTCTACCCTTGTTCTTTGTTTAGAGCTGGTTGTTGAGCTAGATGGGTAGGACAGAACTGGTGGAGTGCGTAGCTCCCAGTTCATAGTTTCTATGCTACGGTCCCTAAGCTAGTGTTGTTATTTGCTTAGCAGGTTCTCAGATCTGTATTGCTTGGGACTTCGTTGTTGTAATTGTAGCTCAGAAGACTAAGGTACGGATGTGAGCTTTTTTTACAGCGTTGAATTGGCATGGATTTTATGTGAGCTGCTGTGTTGGATTCTGCGTGCATTTTCTTGATCCTGTTGTGTTGTTACTGCAAGTTGTTTCATTGCATACATGCATTATCCATGTTGAACCCAGATCTTGGTTAGCCGTGCTTTGTTATCTTGATCTGTGTGTACCAGGATGCCTGTTGGAGGACGAGCGGGTAACTTCCGTATGCCTCAAGTCCCTGCTGGGATCTGTTAACCACTATGAGCGGAGTGGGTAGCTCCACATCTCATGAGTTGGGAAACAGCAGGTTGAGCCGTGTTTTGCATCTGGTGCCATGTGTGGAGACGAGTGGGTAGCTCCCATATGCTCACACACCCCATGGCCATTATCCTTGCAGTGAATCTGTTATCGTTTGTTGTGCAGCCGTTGAGATTCTTTGGCTCCCTGTCTTCGGTTGTAGCCTCATCTCATGCATAGCATTCACATTTTATCTATTGCTATTTAACTGCTGTTTTCAGTTGCTCTCCGTACTGGGTTTGACCCCATGTCCATCTGGGGCTGGTGTTTGTTTGCTTGTGTGTGTTGTCCAGGTTTCCCAGGTTACTCAGCTGGTCGTGGTGTTGACTTAGTTGGAGGTGCCCCAGGAGGGGGTTAGAGTGTCCCAGTTAGTATAGTATATATGTATCAGTACTAGTACCAGGGGGATGCCCTGTGCTTTGTTGTATCCATCTGTAGTGTTGTTGTTTTGATGTTTGATACATGATGTACTGTTGTACTGTGTTATTTTAACTGGGATATTTTGAGTATTGCAGTAATTTAAATTATGTTTTTATCAGTCAGGCCAAAAGCGATAAAATTTAACCACTATGTTTATTGCTTCCGCTATTGATTATTGCGGGATTTTACTCTGATTGAGCACGAGGCCTGCTATTTTTGGTATCAGGGCTTAAGCTGGGATAAGCTCGATTTCTTTTGATCACACTTGAGTCTAGGCACAGTGTTGCGTGTTGCATGTGCTCGACTATGTGATTTGTGTGTTATGTGATGTCATTGTTGCTGTGTGATCTTACCCTATTAGTACCTTCGTAGATGCCGCCTAGACGTAGGGGTAGAGGTCGAGTACAGTTTCAACAAGAGTCCGAGGGTCAGAGAGGAGGTGCAGCATAGTGGACCTTTTTGTAGACGCGATAGTCAGATTGAGGTAGACTGGCAGCCTGTGTGGACGACATGGAACTTGTGAGCGAGGTTTTAGCGGATGAACCCTCAGATGTTTAACGGTGATGAGTCTAGTTCCGATGCGGAGTCCTGGTTGCAGCACATTATCGGGTTGTTTGACCGTGTCAGGTATGATGACGACCGTGTCAAGTTCTTGATTGATCATGATTTTATTATCGTAACAGTGGATAAAACTCTGTTCAATTTAATAAAGATTATCATGTCTTCCTGGTACAGATCTATGTTGATGATATTATATTTGGCTCTACCAATCCCAGATTCTATGAAAAATTCTCTAAGCTGATGCATAAAAAATTTGAGATGAGCATGATGGGTTAAATGACGTTTTCATAGATTTACAAGTGCGCAACTTGGAAAAGGTATATTCATTAATCAAGATAAATATTCCAAATAACTTCTCAAGAATTTTGGAATGGAAAACAACTTAACTACTTGAGCAACGCCTTTCAGATCAATTTTGACGTTGTATTTTCTCTTTAGGATGAGGCGATGGTGACCATATTCAAGACTCTGGAGCCATCTATACTCAGAGGCTTTCTGGATATTTTGGGCCTGTGAGAACTGGAATTATTAGATGGTAATTTCGTGTTAACCAGATCAGATTAATGTTTAATCAAAGACATACTTCATCTGGATAAGCCACTGGTTGACAAGATGATTTTGCAAGTTGTTCGGGTTTCAGTACGGATTATCTTTGGTTGAATCATGGTTTTGAGCACTGGTGATTAGAGCTGGTTGATGAGTTATCAGTGGAGATGATACAACTTGGAAATTTGGGTTGATATGAATCAATTTTGATACCAGCTAGTATGAGGTTTTGCCCGAGCTGGTTGAAGTAAACTATTCTAAGTCCAGTGTAATATGGTACCAGCTTAGAGGTCTGCTGGTGGGTTTGAAGTTAGAATAAGACCAGGTTTGGGTGTAAGATGGTTGGACAGATGAGTCCTGAGCTGGACAGTAGGTCTACTTCGCTGAGCTAGATTAGATTCATACTGTGAGCTGGTTTTGGGGATACCAGCTTAGAGGGAAACAACATAGGATTTCCTGTGTTTGTGCAATCTGGAACCAGCTTAGATATGTGCTGGGTGCTCCGTGCTGGTCTGAGCACCGTAGATCAGATCGGGTTGGTATGAGTGGTCTGAGATGGATGTGTGTTGCTTGAAGTACCTGAGCTGGCCAGCAGAGGGCTGTGCTGGTTGAAAGCAGCGTATCTCCTTGAGCTGGTTTGTGTGCCTGAGCTGGTACAGTAGTAAAGTCTGAGCTAGTTTGACTATACTGTAGCTTTGACCGGGAGTATAAATATAAATGTTGACCAACACTTAGTCATTTTTACGACACACATATCATATCCTTATCTTCTCCCTAGTATCCCGACACTTATATCTTCAAACCCTCGTTGCTACTGTCCACCCGTCACCTTCTTCTTCCGACTTCCGGAGATTGGCGGGTCAGATTTGAGTGAGGGTGCCTCGGTTGGAAACTCCTCTTCGTAAGCTACGCTCTTGTACCAGTTTGGAGTCGAAAGGAGGCCGGATAGAGATTATAGCTGAGAAGCTGCAGAGCTGGGTTTCGCTATTTTCCGACTGAGTTGAGCTTCGGTTCGGGTAACCGTGATCTGTTAGCTTTAGTTCCATTCCTAGATTCGATATTTGAGCTGAGTAGTGCTCTATTATCTAGATGTAGTTGAACTGAACTATAAGGCTTTAGGCCGTGTGCTGGTAAGCTTGAGTAGAGCTGATTTTCTTTAGTATCTTGGTAGATTAGATCTTCTCTTGTGGTTTTTTCCTGGGTTGTCGGTAGAGACTTGAGCGTAACTGGGAAGTGTGTTCTGCCGTTAAGCCGTGATCTGTTCTTGTAATTGTAGCTCAGAAGTGAAAGGTACGGATTGAGCTATTATTAACAGCTTTGACATAAGCATGAGAATATGCCCAGCGTGAACTGATTGCTGTGTATGCGTGTTGGCCGTAGCTGAGTTTCTTAGCCGTGCTATTCTTGATGACTATCTGTTTGCTTATGTTTGAATTATATGCATTGTTTGTGAGCATGATTATGCTTTGCATTCATGCATAACATATTGAGCCTGTTTCTTTGAGAACTGATAATCACTGAGTAGTGATTTGCCGACTGAGTTGCGATGCTGAGAATCCAATGCTCTCGCTGAGTCGTGATAGCTAGCTAATTCGCTGTGATCTGGATTCTGATGAATTATTGAGATTTGATTACCCATCTGATTCGTTGTGCTTTGATTACCGATGATTCTTGGTAACCCTTCATGCATTGCACGACTTGAGATATTGCATGCCTTATATGATTTCTATTTTTGGGTGCTCTTCGTACTGATGTTTGACCTCGTTTTCTTTCTCTGTTTTGAGGCTGCTTTGGTCTTGTATTTGGCCTTTGCAGGTAATCCGGTTGGACCGAGTGGTGCGTCGGCTGGTAGAGACCCGTTTTGAGTCCCAGTTATGTATATGTATTGAACCAGTTTTCCAGGGGATGCCCTGCATGAATTCTGTATCTAAGATTGTAATATCTGAGTTGTTGTATACATTGTTGGTACTGTTTCGTTGTGTAGATTTTTGAGTTAAATCTATACTTTGAATGATATTTTCAATACAGGCCTAAACGAAATTTTTAACCCATATTTTATGCTTTCGCGTAATTGCAATTAATTGAGTAAATCTTTGATTTAGAGCACCGGGCCTGACAGAGCCCATCTATGAGGAGGGCCTCTCTTAGTTCTTTGCATCAATGTCTATGATCGATAGCATGATGGTCAGCACTGTGAAGGGACAGTAGGTCAATGTCTCTCAACAGATGTTTGAGGAGACTTTAAATCTGCCATCAGAGGGAATTACTGCATTGTCTGCCATCAGAGGGAATTACTGCATTGTCTGGGTTGAAGAAGGATTTAGTAGAGATGATGAAATATGTTTTTTCTCTTTCAAATGCTCCTTTCCAACCCTCAAGCAAGGAAGGAATTGAAGGTGGGATATCTCCTATTGAACGACATTGTGACAAATTCTCTAACAGCCAAGGTGGGTCGTTCGATGCGGTGACCACTGAGAGGTTTGAGATGATGGTGGTGTTGAAAATAAATGTTGACCGGATAAGTTTTCTACTTAGATAAACTTGGAACATACATGAATGTAATTAAGTTATTCAAGAATACATTATGCATGAACTTAGTAAGAGATGTATCTAGAAATGCATGGATGAAATTAATGTGGTCTCATCTAGATTCATCCATGGACTAGTATAAATAGTCTAGGCATGGTGGAAATGTAAGCCAAGTCATTTGGAGCTATAAAATATTTTTATCATATCTCAACTTCCTCTTCCTACTACACTTTCAATTATTTTGTCCACCACCTTCCAACAAAGTGGTATCAGAGCTGATGGCATCCAAGGGAGCGGCTCTTTCTTTCCAATATCCCCAACTTACCAAATAAAATTATGATAATTGGTCGATTAGAATGAGGGTCATACTTGGGTCCCAAGGAGTATGGGACATCATCGACAAAGGCTATGTAGAGCCTCCGAATGAGGCGGACCTCACAGCAAACCAGAAGGACGCCTTGGAGAAGGAAAGAAAGAAGGATCAAAGTGCCCTCACCATCATCCATCAAGGGTTGGATGAAGACATGTTCGAGAAGATCGCCAATGAGACGACATCTAAGAAGGCGTGGGAAACACTACGCAACTCCGTTATGGGAGTGGATAAGGTGAAGAAAGTTCGGCTTCAAACTCAAAGGGCTGAGTTTGAATCAATTTTTATGAAGGAGAGCGAGACCATCTCCGATTATTTTACAAGAGTCTTGGCGATCGTGAATCAAATGAAGAGACTTGGAGAAGCTTTGCCCGATGTTCGCGTAGTTGAGAAAATTCTACGCTCTCTCAACTCGAAGTTCAACCATGTGGTGGTTGCAATTGAAGAGTCGAAGGACTTGGAGGCCATGACGGTCGATGAGCTCAACGGATCGTTGCGAGCTCATGAAGAGAGAATGAATCATGGCAAGCAAGAGCAAGCCGAACATGTGTTGCAGGCAAAGACAAATTACAAGCCAAGAGGTGGTTCTTCTAGTAGAGGCCGAGGCCAAGGACGGGGAAGAGGTCGAGGCCAAGGACGTGGGCGTAGCCAAGGAAGAGAAGATCAATCTTCCCAATATGAGAAAAAGAATCAATCATCTTCACGAGGCCGTGGAAGAGGAAGAGGAAGAGGTAACTATGAACGGACCGATGATAGAGGTAAAAAATCTCAAATTGAGTGTTATTCCTGTCATAAATATGGTCACTATTCTTGGGAGTGTCCATCTAATATGGACAATGAAGAGGCAAACTTGGTGGAGAACAGAGAATACGATGCAGAGCAATCCTTGCTTCTTGCATTAAAAGACGAGTCGAAATCAAATGCGAGTACATGGTATCTTGACAATGGTGCCAGCAACCATATGACGGGAGACAAAGAAAAATTTGTGGAGCTTGACACAAGTCAGAAAGGCTTCGTGAGTTTTGGAGACAATACAAAGGTAAAAATTGAAGGCAAAGGTACGATCCTCTTTGAAGCGAAAAATGGAAGTCATAAAGTTCTTAGTGATGTTTATTATGTTCCAAAATTGACTAGCAACATATTGAGTATCGGCCAACTTTTGGAACGAAATTACAAAATTTATATGGAGGATCGCACACTTTGGATTAGAGATTCTGATTCTAATCTCATTGCTAAAGTATCTATGACGAAAAATCGCATGTTTCTGCTTGACTTGAAAGATTGTGGGCCTATGTGTTTGAAGAGTTTTGTTCAGGATCCATCATGGAAATGGCATATGAGATTTGGCCATTTAAATTTTGGCGGACTCAAAGCTTTGGGAGATCATAAGATGGTGAAGGGAATTCCAAAAATTGATCACCCCGATCAATTATGTGAAGCGTGCTTATTCAGCAAACATCCACGGAAGAGCTTTCCAAAGCAATCTCTTTCAAGAGCAATCAAACCACTCCAACTTGTCCATGCTGATGTTTGCGGTCCGATCAAGCCTCAGTCTTTTGGTAAAAGTTGTTACTTTGTGCTATTTATTGATGATTTCAGTAGAAAGACATGGGTTTACTTTTTGAAATATAAATCCGAGGCATTTGATGAATTCAAGAAGTTTAAAACTCTTGTTGAGAAAGAAAGTGGATATGAAATTAAAGCATTGAGAACCGACAGGGGTGGTGAATTTACTTCTAATGAGTTTAACAGTTTCTGTGAGTTGCATGGAATCCGTCGTCCTTTGACAGTTCCAAGATCACCCCAGCAAAATGGCGTCGCGGAGCGGAAGAATAGAACGATTCTCAATATGGCCAGAACGATGCTAAAGTCTAAAAACATGCCTAAGGAGTTTTGGGCCGAAGCTGTTGCTTGTGCAGTATATCTTTCCAATCGGAGTCCAACAAAGAGCTTGAAAAATGTGACCCCTCAAGAAGCTTGGAGTGGGCAGACACCAGGTGTACACCATCTCAGAATATTTGGATCCATCGCTTATGCCCAGGTGCCCGAACAAGAAAGGTCAAAGCTTGATGATCGAAGCAGAAAACTTGTATTCATTGGCTATAATGAAAATTCCAAGGGATACAAGTTATTCAGTCCAGATAGCAGGCGGATTGTGATTAGCAGAGACGTGGAATTTGACGAAGATGCCACGTGGAATTGGAGCTCTAAAACGGAAAATGACTCGTATGATATATATCCTTATTTTGATGAAGAAACTGATATGGAGCAAGAAGTCGAGCAGCAAGATCCTACTCCGCCACCATCTTCGGGTTTATCTAACACACCGGGATCATCTTCGGGAGAAAAGACTCCAAAATATCGGAGTTTGGCTGATATATATAATGAAACACAAGCTATTGATGGAATGAATTTGTTTTGTTTACTTGCAGATGCAGAACCTTTGAGCTTTGATGAGGCAGAGAAGGATGAGAAATGGAGGCGAGCTATGGATGAAGAAATTCATGCCATTGTGAAAAATGACACTTGGGAGTTGACATCTCTTCCCAAGAACCATCAAGTTATTGGTGTTAAATGGGTGTATAAGGCCAAGAAGAATGCAAA
>KV001753.1:176666-187939 GCA_001598015.1 Dorcoceras hygrometricum | reverse complement strand
TTGAAAGATACAAGGCAAGGCTCGTCGCTAAAGGCTACAAGCAAAAACATGGTGTTGACTATGATGAGGTTTTTGCTCCCGTAGCACGCTTGGAGACTATTCGACTGCTCATCACTCTTGAGCTCAATATCGTTGGAAAATTTACCAGCTTGATGTAAAATCAGCTTTTCTCAATGGGTTTCTTGATGAGGATGTTTATATTGAACAGCCGTTGGGCTATGTGATCGAGGGCCATAAAGATAAAGTGTTGAAGTTAAAGAAGGCATTATATGGGCTCAAGCAAGCGCCAAGAGCGTGGAACAGCCGTCTTGACAACTACTTGCAAGGAAATGGCTTTGTTCGATGTGCACATGAGTATGCTCTTTATGTGAAAAAGGAAGATGGATATTTCCTATTTGTTTGTATCTATGTGGATGATTTGATATTCACAGGAAATAGTTCAAGAATGTTCGACGATTTCAAGAAAGCTATGGCTCGTGAATTTGAAATGAGCGACATGGGACTTATGTCGTATTACTTGGGAATCCAAGTGAGACAAACGGAGGAGAATATCTTCGTTTCGCAGGAAGGATATGCAAAGGAGGTTCTCAAGAAATTCAACATGCTCAATTGCAAGCCTGTGAATACACCAATGCAATTTGGAACGAAGTTATCCAGAATGAAACAAGATGGAGAAGAAGAAGTTGATCCAACCACATTCAAGAGTCTTGTCGGCAGCTTAAGATACTTGACTTGTACAAGGCCTGATATTTTATTCGCGGTTGGAATTGTCAGCCGATTCATGGAGAATCCAACTGAATCACACATGATGGCGGCTAAGAGGATACTTCGCTATATCAAAGGTACCGTGAACTATGGAATTGCTTATTCATCTTCTAATGATTTTAAGCTGAAGGGTTATTGTGATAGCGATTTTGCCGGAGACATCGATGATAGAAAAAGTACTACCGGCTTTGTGTTCTTTTTGGGAAAAAATGCAATTTCATGGAGTTCCAAGAAGCAGCCTATTGTGCACCCTTTTTTACGCTTAATATGACGAACAAAAGGGGGGTTGACTATTTTTTAATATTTTTGTCCTAAAACCAAGCTTTTCCTCACTCTTCGCGCTTAAGCCTTATTTTTTCATGCATGCGTTTTAAAACACTGAGTTTGATTCCATTTATTTTCATGGAAGATGAACTTTTAGAGTTCAATTTATGATATCTTTGTTGAAAATAAATGTTGACCGGATAAGTTTTCTACTTAGATAAACTTGGAACATACATGAATGTAATTAAGTTATTCAAGAATACATTATGCATGAACTTAGTAAGAGATGTATCTAGAAATGCATGGATGAAATTAATGTGGTCTCATCTAGATTCATCCATGGACTAGTATAAATAGTCTAGGCATGGTGATAAGCCAAGTCATTTGGAGGTATAAAATATTTTTATCATATCTCGACTTCCTCTTCCTACTACACTTTCAATTATTTTGTCCACCACCTTCCAACATGTGGCCATCAACACTAGTGTCCAAATCAACTGCTCCAGTGTGCACTTCAGGATTTTTTACTGGGATTTGGTAGCCACCCATGCTAAACAATCTCAGGGATTTGTTGTCCAACTTAGCAGGTTGTTGGAGAAGTGTGTTGGTGTGACCTTGGGGAGTCGACAACTTTTCATCCCCTGAAGGTGTTAAACACCACATTTGTGACTGCTTACAAGGCTAAGAACTCAACTATGGTTTCTGAGTTCTTGGAGGTAAAGAAAGCCATTGGGGAGGAAGAGAAGCTGGTGATGAAGGCTGAAGAAAAGGCGAGGTAAATCAAGCACAAGAAGAAGAGAAGGAGAGGACGAATAGGATCACAGAGGAAGAAAAGAGAAGAAGAGGAGGAAGAGGAGTGCAGTAGAAGGGGTTGAACAAAAGAAGGAAAATAATACTGTATGGAAAAAGAAGACTATTGCAGCTCAAGCCATTTCTGAGAATATTTTGGAAGAAGACCCGATGTTGATCTAGTTCTTGATACTTATTTGTCTCTAGTCCTCACAAACCCCTGGATGAGTCTAGTCCAAAACTTCCCTCCAACGATCAATCTATTGCTTCACTCAGACAGGTGGTTTAGTCCTTAAGGACTTTGTTAAGCGATATGCGTACAGATCATGTAAAGCTTCACAGCACATATTTCTAAGCAGATGAACGTTGTGCTGAAAGCCTTGTCAGAGAAATACCGAGCTGCTGTAGCTATTCGACAAATTTAGTGTAGGCAACACGTAGACATAGTTTCTAAGGTCGACCGCTGTTGCGTTGAGATTATAGCAGAAGTAGCCACTATTGACTAGATGGGGTGGTGGACTGTTTGAAGAGAAGCAATGATGCGAAAAAGGGGGAGGGAGAAAGAAGAGATGAAAAAGGGGGATCTAAGGAAGAAAAATATTTGAAAAAGAAGGATCCGAGCAGAATGGTTTAGTTCTAAGAGGAGAAACTAGTTCGGTTGCTTAATATAGAGCAAATACTTTTATAAAAAACTTGTAAAGATTTATAGACCTCACAATAGAAGTTTAATTTTTTTTCAAAATTCTATTGTTTAAGTTTTATAATAACCGAAAAGGGGGAAATTGTTAAGATAAAATCTTAAGCTAAGTTTTGGGGATAATAAAATAATCATCTTAGATATAATAAGCTCAGTATAGCAGAGGCTAAACAATTTTGATAGAGCACAGCTGAGTAGAACTGGAACAGAACAACAAAGTACGTAATAACTCGAGAACAAGAGATGATAGTTCAATCATAGTGGTCAAGAGTTGTTGTACAAGAGCATATCAGAGTAGATCTCAGGTGAAACAACTTAATAAGTTTAGCGCACTACAGAACAAAACAAAACAATAAAGAGAGCAGATCAGCTGATTAAGGAGTTTTGGGATATTCGGCTTTCAAGAGTATTTATAGTCGTTGGAAATAAAAGACAACAATCAGAATGTCGACAAGAATGTTAAGTAAAAAGAGCATTTCTTGCATAAATATGGAGTAGACAGATTACATTAAATACACATTAAATGCTCAAGCACGAAGATACAAAAATCAAAGGCTGAGAGTGTCATTAGAATTTATTAGCGTTGGATCTCAAACCCATAAATACCAAGAAATTTGAATTGAAATTACAGAAGCTACAAATGTGATAAGAGAAGGAGTTCAAAGTGATCAAAATCCTTTCTATTTAAACTCTCTATCAGAACACCTAGTGTGTAGTTATTCAGTTTAGGTGAATCAGCTCAGGCTTAAGATTACGTAGAAATCACTAGCTAGAGTACAATTTGTAAACTAACAGAGCATGTTCTGTTAAGTAAAAGTAATAAGAGTTTAGTTCAGCAGAGTGCTGAGCTGATTGGGGTTTGATAACGTGTAATTAGATCAAAGTCTTCTAGTAGAAATCCTTCAAGTTTGAAATATGGACATATGTAGAAGCTTATACTTCAAACTTCAATAAAAATTTGTATAGACTCATATCTATTTATTTATCACATTTTTTTGTTCACTGATAAATCAATCTGTTTTCCGCACAATCTTATTGTAGCTCAAAATATCAGCAGATATTGAGATATAAGCTCAGCTGGCAACTCTGTTGACCTTAAAAAAACATTTTTCGAAAAAAAGTTTAAGGGGTTTATTAACCCCTTCTCTAAACTCTATTTTCTAATCCAACACTTGGTGCAACATAATCAAAGCCAAATACTCTAAAATACAACGATCTGCTTACGAGTTCCGCAGTTTGAAGCAAGGAATCTTGAACTTTTCTTGTATTTTTTCAAAGGATGTGAACCGAATAAGTATAAAAATTGTTGTATTTGTATATCATCTGTATATCTTTTCCCTCCTTTCTAAGTATATATAAAAACAATTATGCAAATGGTCATGATAAAAATTAAAGAGGTTTAAATTAAGATAAAGAATACCTCTAAAAAAAGGAAATTATGACAATTTTCATAACATAAAAATGAGCATAACATTTGTTTATTGGATAAAATGATCTTCCCAATAAAGGTTTTTCGATAAGATCATCATGATAAAATAATATTTTCTTACCTGAAAAAAATTTCTTTTGAAAATAATAGGTCACCCAGATTAAATAATTATTCCAGATAAATTAGATTTTTGGATACAATAGTTCTTTTAGATAAAATAGTTTTCCTAGATAAAATGATTTTTCCAGTTAAAATGGTTTGTTTTTCCGGATATTATAAGAAGTTCACCACTTAATAATTCTCACAGGATAAATAAATATTCTTTGAAATATAAAATACGTGAATGACTAACAATTCCTCACATATTTCAAAGAAAAATGAATAAAGGTTTCTATTTTCGCAATACGAAAGTGAAGTGCATAAGTGGTAGTGCTTTCGGGATATGAACCATCACATAGTGAGTAAATGTCAATTCACACAAGTTCGGTGACATTTGATTTCTATGGACCTGGCTTGCTTGTGTGAACAAAGTGACTTCCCTCCCACTTTTCACTCTCTATATGGAATTGTTCTTTGTGGTTGGTCACATTTGGCCTTCCGCCGTTTCTAGTCTTCACGAGTGCTCTAGAGAATATCTCTAAGTTCTCATAAAAGACAGCCTCACCTCTACATTAATTAGGTGATGCATCCATCAAAATGTGCACTACAGTTTAAACACTCCACCCCAGTCCCCACTTAGGGCTGTGGAGTACCTTCATAACGTAATAAACTTTATAAACCATATACTCTTTTTAAATGGTCATTTGGATGAAGAAATATATATACTTCAACCTGAGTTTTTGTTTCATCAGGTGATGAGCATAAAGTTTGATCCGCATATCTTTGATAAACAAGCAGATCTAATTGATCTAATATAAAGATCTAAACTTCTAAGATCATTTTGAATGCACAACTTTAAAATATGAATATATCGAATATGAAAATTCACCATTTAATGGTTCACATAGTTTAATTAGTTCATCAATGCTACAAGTATCGCACTTATTATCAAAAGAAATTGAAAAACATTACGTTGTGAAACCATAGTCTTCCAAAATAATAAATATATGATGAGAAATATTTTAAGCAGCGTATGGTTCATTGAAGCATCGTTATGCAAGTAAGCATTTTTGGATGTTCCAAAATTATCAAACCAATGACAGGTAATGTCCATGTATGAACAAGATTGCCAATGATCACTCAATACAAAGACAATTTATTTTCTAAACTAGTTAATATTTAATCAATTCTTTTTTCTTTGTGCAACTACTAATTTCATAAGCGTACGTTTAATAGTATTTCTAGGGGTGCGTCTCTTGTATCTGTAAAATAGATCATCTCTTAATCTTGATAAACGCAAAACTTGTTATTATGATGTATACTACTTATTTGACATCTCGATTAGATTTGACGTGTGACAAGAGAGAAATAAAAGATAAATATTCTGTAAATGATATGTACTAGTATATACAATATATATATATAAATTTGATAATGTGGGCGCCTACAATGGGCGCGCGTGGGCGCCCGAGATGCTCAGCCGAACATCTCATGAAATTTTTCAAAAATTCATGAGATGTTCGGCTGAGCATCTCGGGCACCCACGCGTGCGCCCATTGTAGGCGTCCACTATATCGGTGCTGTATATATATAAATATAATTCACATATTGCTCTAAAAAAGTTGTCTCTACGATGCATCATTTTCAGTGTCTATGCATACATTTTTTCAAGCGAAGCGATATCAAATACCCTAGTTTAAAAGATCCACTCTGATTCACATTGTTTTCTGCTATATATATATATATATATATATATATATATAGATCGGGGCAAGCTTCCAAGACCTTACTAAAAGGAAAAGTCTAGCTATGAAGACAAGTAGCTAAACACTTTTCCAATTTCATTAATTTACATATTTAAATGCAAGCATTTCCAAACCAGATTCCAATCATACATAGACCAGGTCAACTGAAATTATTTGGCCGTGCGAATGCAGTATAACTTGACTAGGCCAGTGTTTCATCGAATAACATGAAAGTGATGAAGTTAAGACTAATACATCAAATTTTACAGCATTCCAAATTAAAATGTATCATATTATGTATTTCATGCTGATATATTGTACTTATCTGAAGTATTTTTCTCAATATATGATTAAAAAGCCATTGATAAAACTAAAATTTGAAACCAAAAAACTCAAAGAAAACGTGCATGCCAAGTTGGAATCAGATCAGAACAGAATCAAGCAGATCAGCTGAAGAATTGTACAGTATAAACGAAGAACTGAGCTTGGTTGAGAAGAAGAGCCGATCAGTTCAGAGTTGAGAAGAGCTAATCCATTCAAAATAATTCAGTTCATATAGCATGAACAGATCAGAACAGTTGAATTCAGAATAGAAACAGTTCAGTTCAGAATATATCAGACAAGTTCAGATACACAAAGCAACATAGAATAGATCGGTTGAGATCATAATATAATCAGTTGAGAAGAGCAGTTAATAGTTTAGAATAGAGCAGTTCAATTCAAATGAGAACAAGAGAATTTGAGTAGAATAGAGTAGTTCAGATGAACATGAACAGTGTAGTTCAGTGATCAGATCAGGTTGGAGATTTCAGATCAGTTCATATAAGAAGAGAATAGCTTAATTGAACAGAACAGATCAGAACGGAGTTCGGATCAGATAAACACATACTACTAGATCGAAACGACAAAATAGTTTGAACAAGATTAATATTGACTAAATTAGAAGAGGTTCAACTGATTTACCGCATACGGAAAAGACGCCAGTTCAGAAAAGTCAAAGATAACAAATAGCGTCAACTAGTCATGTACGAAGAAAATGATGACAAACACACAATGTCATAACTTTACAGAATCATTTTCAAACGGCTAGAAACTTGTGTCCAATGTTCATATCAACACATAGGATATATATACACTTGAACTGAAGAAGAGAAATCCAAGTGTGAGGATGGACAGATGGATGAACGAGAGAAAAGAAAAGAGAGAAGAATGTAGCCCGATCTGAGAGTCAATACGAGGGAAGAAAAAGAGATATCAGCTTAGTGAGAGCATTTCCTAGTGTGTGAGAATACAATTGAGAGAATACGATGTATTAGAAAATTTGTCACAAACACATGCACTCACATATTCGAGAGATGAATGAAAAGTTTAGATGAGTGAATGCAAATCAAATATTCAAAGCTTTCTTGACACGAAGACGTTAAACTTGGTGTCTGTAGTCTTCACAGAGAGACATTAAAATCTTCAGGTCGGAGCCTAGGAATCTCAGTTTGGAAAGTGTGGTAAGTCCCAACTGAGATGAGTTTATACAATCTGTTGTATGAACCAAAGTCTTCTAGTAGAGCCTTCCAGTTGGAAGAAGGGGAGACGTAGAAGGTGTTACCTTAGAACTTTCATAAACAAATCACGGAGTACTTCTTTACTAAATTCATGCTTTAAACCGATTTTAAGTTTCAATTTACAGGGAGTATGTTGGATATTTTTCGCTTGGTATTTCAGACCAGATCCGATATACTCTTGGTGCTCAAAACTTTTCAAGAACGCAGCTATTGCAGTACAATCTTATTTCAGATCGTGCACGACTTTTATTCTGTTTTGTTTTAAAATAACTTTTAAAAAGTACGATCTGATCCGATCCTTTCGGAAAGTTTTAACAAAGACCTACGTTCATTCTCCAACTATCATGCATGCATATATATGAAAATGGCTTTATTTAGCTGGACATATAAGTTTATATTAAAAAAGAACACTTTTCAAAAAAACTGTTATCTCATAGTTGAAATTTAAATTTTGATAAAAGAAAAATGACATAAAACCGAGCCATAACCAAATTAACCGAGTTATTATAAGATCCAGCAATTGGAGAAAAAAAAATTTACTCGCATGGGATTATTGGAACAATGTCAAAAAATCTATTAACTATGGTGTCGAGTATCGTGGACTTGGTCACATGGAATCAATAAGTCAAGTATGAAACCGTTTTCTACAAGTTTTGGCGTCAATTCTTCATTAAACAAATACATAAAAAATCATTTCCACCTACATTTGACATCTTGCAACCCAAGAAAATAATAATATATACATCAAGACACGTTATTTACCTGCTATAAGTAGTCCTTTCCGATCATTGTGTAGTAGAAGCAAAAATAAGAGCGGAAAAACAGAAACATGGAATTGAATTTAGCGGAATTTACCGAAAAAGTCGGCGTAAAAAACACCAAAATGTGGTTACCTTTAGTTATCACAGTAGTTGGATTAGCGTTTTTAGCAATTGATGTGGGATCATATTTGGCTGAAATTTCAATAGGTATGGAACTGAGTTTTGGTTAATTTATTTATTTTTGTTTAGTGTTGCATCAAAATGTTCAAGCATAATTGGTTTGGGTTTGAAATGTGCAGATACCGTAAGGAGAACTGTCCATGATAACTTCATCACTCTCTTCAAGCGTAGTAATTGGTTCAGGAGCCTGGACCATTACTTCTAAGCCCAAAAGAACATAGACTTAACTTAAAATTTAAACTTGGCCTTAAACATGACTTGACTCAAAACTTTTAAATTTAACCTTTAAAATTTCCAAAATACTCCATCATTTACTAAAAATCAAATATTTAAAATTTGGCTAAATAAAGACCCATTGATCAATTTTGACTAAATAAAATCTCAATAATCTTTAAAACATAAAATAAAATATTAGGTCCAACAATAATTAAAATTTTGACTAAATATTTTGACTTTAAAAGGTTTGACCAAATAATCTTAAAATTGGACCCTATACTTTAAAATTAAAATAACCGATCCGGAATTAAAATAAGTTGGACCAAACTTGAAACATTTGACTCAACCCTCGACTAACCGACCCGGTCTAATTGAACCGACCCACCGGTCCAACCGGACCGGCCCACACACACACAAACCCTACACGCCGCACGCACGCCTCCATGAAACCCGCGACCAGCTGCCGCTCCATCGTGCGACCTGCTACGGCCTCCCCTGGCCGGAGCCCCGCTGACTGGACCACCCCCAGGTCCAGCCGGTCCCCCTAGAACCAACCACAACCTGAGCCATGGCCGCACCTGGGCGGACGAGCAGCGTGAAGGCGCTGCACGTGCGACGCACCAAAACGCAACATGCGTCGTCCTTGGTTCAACCGATGATCCAGCTCTGATCCCCCAAACATGGACCACTAATAGACCTCCCTAGGACCACCATGAACCAGCTCCAAGCCCCTAGAACATCCCTTGGCCGAAACATTACGAGAAAAATGCAAATACTCTTTAGAAATTCATGATGCATGCGTGATCCGTAAACAAAAACATAGATCCCATGAAATCACACGCAAAACATGCATCATTCATTGAAAACAATTTAATATAGCTTAAATAGTGAGAAAAAAAGGGAGATATCACATGCCTTTGTTGGAGAAAGAAAAGATCTGCGAGTTACCGACGTGTAGGACGCGAGATCGGGACAAGGCCACCTTGAATCACCAAAATTTTGAAGAAAACCGATGGGGTGTTGAAGGAGATGAGAGGGATGACTATGGAGGGGAGGGAGGAGGCTAGGTTTACACAAAATTAGGTTTGAAAGAAAATGGGGTGTGATACACAAGGCCCCTCCAACGATGGTTTAAGTTAGGAAAAATTAGAAGAGATAAGCCCCTAGAACATCCCTTGGCCGAAACATTACGAGAAAAATGCAAATACTCTTTAGAAATTCATGATGCATGCGTGATCCGTAAACAAAAACATAGATCCCATGAAATCACACGCAAAACATGCATCATTCATTGAAAACAATTTAATATAGCTTAAATAGTGAGAAAAAAAGGGAGATATCACATGCCTTTGTTGGAGAAAGAAAAGATCTGCGAGTTACCGACGTGTAGGACGCGAGATCGGGACAAGGCCACCTTGAATCACCAAAATTTTGAAGAAAACCGATGGGGTGTTGAAGGAGATGAGAGGGACAGCTATGGAGGGGAGGGAGGAGGCTAGGGTTTACACAAATTAGGTTTGAAAGAAAATGGGGTGTGATACACAAGGCCCCTCCAACGATGGTTTAAGTTAGGAAAAATTAGAAGAGATTTTTCCCATTAAACCCTCACTAATTAAAATATGTTTTAAAACTCTCAAAGCAAGCCTCCAACTTAAATTTTCGTAATAATAATTTCCCATATTTGCAAAACATAGAAAAACTCATTAAAATAGCTCGCATAAGCGAAAAACGGGATTCCCCCTCAAAATAATCATAAAAACCCCAATTTTCGGAAATTGTGCTTAAAAATAATAAATTTGCTCTTAAAAATCTAAGGGCTAAAAAAAATCTCAAATAATTATCATCTCGGTCGTCCCTAGTCTCATCTACGCGTCCGAAACTCAAACAGACTAAAAATTAGAACATGCATATCGTAAAGCAATAAACCTAACAATAAATCATATATAATTGCATATAATTTCTAAAATGATTTTTCCCCTGGTCATGCACTCATTTCCACGTGATTGGGATTTCTAGATTACAGAATTGTACAGTATAGACGAAGAACTGAGCTCGGTTGAGAAGAAGAGCCGATCAGTTGAGAGTTGAGAAGAGCAGATCCGTTCAAAATAATTCAGTTCATATAGCAAGAACATATCAGAACAGAATAGAATCAGTTCAGTTCAAAATAGATCAGACGAGTTCAGATACATAGAGCAACATAGAATAGATCGGATGAGATCATAACATAATAAGTTGAGAAGATCAGTTGAACAGAACAGTTTAGAATAGAGCAGTTCAATTCAAATGAGAACAAGAGCATTTGAGTAGAATAGAGTAGTTTAGATAAGAGCAGTTCAGATGAACATGAGCCGTGTAGTTTAGTGATCAGATCAGGTTGGAGATTTCAGATCAGTTCATATAATAAGAGAATAGCTTAATTGAACAGAACATATCAGAATGGAGTTCGGATCAGAGAAGCACAGACTACCGGATCAAAACGACAAAGTAGTTTGAACAAGATTATTATTGACTAAATAGAAGAGGTTCAACTTGTTAGAGTAGATGCCCAACTAGCCAACTTGTGGCGTGTGGGTTTTATAGACTCTTGTACAAACGATCTTTATATATGATATTCGCATTTTCTTATATGGCATTCTTTACTTTCATTATGTGTGTAATGATTTACAATTGTGTTGAGTAAAGACCTAGAATACACTAAAGCGTATGTTAGATGTGATAGTGGGTATGACGGCTATCATGAAACACATCTAATAGTCGCTGTGTATT
>KV001753.1:154448-175339 GCA_001598015.1 Dorcoceras hygrometricum | reverse complement strand
TTCAGTTTTGGAAACTGAGTCGATCGGTCCGATCTGATCGGCGATCGGAGTTACGATGAAGTCTCGGTGGTGGAGATGAACTTAATGTTCATTGTTGGACCCGGGCCCGTTGGCCGGTCCAATTCCTACACTTATGTATTTAAAGATATTAAGAGACTTGATTAAAATAATAAGCTCTCATAACCCTAAACCCTAAGCACAATAGCCGCCTCCCTCCCTTCCCAACTTACGGCGCCGCCGTGCGCCGCCGCCACTTCGCCGGAAATTGTTCCGACCTAGTTTTTCGAGGAGTATTCGTTCGTGCTGATCTCGTCAAGGCTTCTAGTGCAGCCTGACGAAAGAGTCTCGGATCTGGTCGTGGACCTGATTGGCGTAAACTACCGCAATCTACCGAGAAGAGCCGGATTATTGTAATACCGGTTGGAGTCAGGCACAAGTGCCAGCGAGGTAACATGCTAAAACGCCCTATGTATGACGATTACTGTAATTGTCTGATTTTTCGTATTGATCGCCTCCCGGCACCTGTTTCTTGTTCTTCCGCTGCCTAGCCGGGGGGCGGATCCGGATCCCCAACACAACTGATTTACCGTATATGTCAAAGACGTCAGTTCAGAAAAGTCGAAGATAATAAATAGCGTCAACTAGTCATGTACGAAGAAATGATGACAAACACACAATGTCAGAACTTTACAGAATCCTTTCAAACTGCTAGAAACTTGTGTTCAACGTTCATATCAACACATAAGCTATATAAAACCGAGCCGTAACCAAATTAGCTGAGTTATTATAAAGGTCCAGCAATTGGAGGAAAAAAAGTTACTCGCATGGGATTATTGGAACAATGTCAAAAAATCTATTAAATATGGTGTCGAGTATCGTGGACTTGGTCACATGGAATCAATCGGTCAAGTTTGAAACCGTTTCCTACAAGTTTTGGCGTCATTTCTTCCTTAGACAATAAATTTCCACCTAAATTTGCCATCTTGCAACCCAAGAAAATAATAATATATACATCAAGACACGTTATTTACCTGCTATAAGTAGTCCTTTCCGATCATTGTGAAGTAGAAGCAAAAATAAGAGCGGACAAACAGAACATGGAATTGAATTTAGCGGAATTTACCGAAAAAAGCGACGTAAAAAACGCCAAAATGTGGTTACATTTAGTTATCACAGTAGTTGGATTAGCGTTTTTAGCATTTGATGTGGGATCATATTTGGCTGAAATTTCATTAGGTATGGAACTGACTTTTGGTTAATTTAGTTATCTTTTTTGTTTATTGTTGCATCAAAGTGTTCAAGCATAATTAGTTTGGGGTTTGAAATGTGCAGATACTGTAAGGAGAACTGTCCATGATATCTTCATCACTCTGGCAATCAAATTCCTAAACTTCTTCCTTGCCAAAGCGCTTCAGTTCCGATATATGGCCCCTCTGGAAACTGCATCAACGTTTATGTCAATAGTATTTTGGGTGGTTTTAACTAGATCGGTTTCATCTCTATATTCTTGATTCAGAGAATATAAATATTCATCGTTCGGAGAAGAGAAAAAGGCACAAGTGTGAGGAAGACCCACGCCAGCACTCTATTTAAAGAAAGTAAAAACAAAAGGCCAACTTGATGGACGAATTTGGCTGTACTTTGTATAGTTGCATCATCTATTACTACCCTACTTCATGGACATCCTCCCACATTTTTATGATTTTTATTTTCTCCAATTGTAATAATTTGGTTCACTTTCTCTCAAAAAAATAAAAAATAAAAAATAAAAATACTGCATTTAGCACATTAAATAACGTGGCGGAAGTTGAAGGAAGTTAACTTCTTGCCCTCAAATTTGGTCTTCCTTATAGTATTTCATGTATTTTTCACACATGTGCGATCCATTACTTAGTATACAATTAGATATATAGCATAAATAAATTCTTTTCTAAAAAAAATCCAAATTTTCTTTTCTCGCTCCCAATCCTACAACCGGAGATTTAAATCCAGTTGTAATATAATATTTCAACAGTTATTGAACCGGCATCTCCTCTATCTACGAACAGAATAAGTACAACAATTATCTATTAACTATTCCGGGACGCTTAATATGATTTTTCATTTAATATTAAAAAATGATATGTAAGGAGTAACTCAAAAATTAAATAATTTTCTATCAAATATGTTTCTAGTCTATTTTTAAGATTTATGTATATTAAAGTTAACTTTATTATATATATATATATATTTTTTAAATTGGCTTTCATCTATTGCCAAACTGCGATCTAAATAAGATTGGAGCTGCAATAGTTTCGGTTCTTGAAAGATTTGGAGTACCGAGAGTATATCGGGTTTGGTCTGAAACACCAAGCGGAAAACACCCGATATACTCCATATAAACTGAAATTTAAATCTATTTAAAACAGGAATGTAGTAAAGCAATAAACAGTATGCTGTAAAACAGATAGGACATGACATTTGTTTCAGGAAGTTCGAATGCAGCACCTTTTATGTCTCCCATTCTTCCAAACTGGAAGGCTCTACTAGAAAACTTTGATTTATACAATACCTTGTACAAAACCACCTCAGATGGAACTTACCACACTTTCCAAACTGAGACTCCTAGACTCTGAACTGCAGATATTTAATGTCTCTCTACGAAGACTACAGACACTAATTTTTACGTCTTCATGCCAAGACAGAATCGATAGATTTGAATTGCATTCACTCAGCTATTCTGATTTGTTGAGCTCTCGTATATTACGAGTGAATGCGTGTATGAGAAATATTTTCTTACAATGTATACTCTCAATTTTATTCTCACACACTTTCGTCTTCTTCGTGATCTTCATGACATTACAATGACATCTGCTGATGCACACCTTATTTTTCTATTCTCGTCCAAACCGGCACTCTCTGCACCACCATTAGTTTTGAGAGTCTCTTCTCAGAGTTCTTGAGAATATCTTTCGACGTATTCAGTTCAGGTGTATATATATGTTGGCCTACGACGGATCTGGATCATGCCCCCGACAGGAAGCGGAAGATTTAAAAAAATTTTGGTTGCATAGCGAGCTGATCGCGGCACTCAGGGATGCTCATACGTAATTAAGAACAGGTAAAAATCAAACATTCAAAAGGGGTTTTGATGTTGCCTTTGACGACTTCGCGCCCGGCTCCAACCAGTCCGCAAAGGGATATGGCCCTTCAACTGTTGAACTACTTCAATCGCCTAATCTGATCCATGATCGGTTTCCCAACTTCTTGCTGCCTTGCACTAGAAAGCACAACGAATGGTCACAAATGGATTCTCCTTGTCAAACCGTGCACAATGATATATGGCGGTGTATCGACGACGGGCGGTGGTGGGGAGTGGAGGCGAAGGCCGAGAGGTGGCGACGATCTAGGGAGGGAGGATGGGAGAGGAAAGTAGTCTAGCTAGTGCTAGGGCTTGTGTGGTGAGTTGCTCAACTTTTGCACACACTTGTCTCCGTAATGTCCCCCCATGCCATATATTTATAAAGGACTCCATGGGCTCACCTTTGCTAGATGGTCCTTGGCAAGACCAAGACCATCGCACATTAGTTTCGATCCATCATAGTGGCTTCATCAGAATCTTGATCGATGATAAGATATCGTCTTTGTGTTCAGTGCACAAAACTATCTATTATGATGCGAATCAAATTCATGGACCGATCTAAATATGGCAAGTTCGCTCCGTATCACCTGTTTTGGAAATCGTATCTCAATCTTCCTTCCATCGTACGCAATACTTTGAGTCTAATATCCGTACAGGATTAGGAAACTAGTACTTGTGTGACCCTCAATGGTTCAATAATACAGCTAACCATAGACTCACAACTCCTCGTGACTTGGATAACACATTCTCCGACTTACCCATCTGACCATGGAATCGCTCCATCAGCCCATAGGTATCAGTGATAGTACCTGCAATAACTATTAGCGTACAGTAAGGTCCTTCATCTCAAATATCCTGACCAAATCAACGAACATTGGAGTTGTTATAGATCTGATAGCCATACAATACGTCTTGGAGATAAATAGTGACATCACATGTGCTACTAGGTAAAACTTTTACTCTAAAGCACATCTCGTACTCTGGCCAGAGATTTGTCACACTATTATCTTCTCATATATCATAGGATATCCACGCACCAGGGCGAACGGTGAATTCTAGACAACAAATTATCTACTCCTACATGCAAAAATGTCAGGCCTCGTGCTCACATCAGAGATAAATCACGCAAACACTAGCGGAAGCAACTAAAAAGTGGTTAAAATTTTTGCTTTTGGCCTGACAGAAAGATAACATAATTTAAAATATAGCGATACTCAAAATATATCCCAGTTACACAACAAGCAAAGGCTACAAGCCCAAAGTAAATCAGTACAACATAAACATGCATCAAGTACCTGACAACAACCACAACTGAATACAACAGAGCACAGGGCACCCCCTGGCTAAGTACTGATACATATATATATACTATACTAACTGGGACACTCTAACCACCTCCTGGGGCACCTACAGCCGGGCCAACTCCACGACCAAAACTGAGTAACCTAGGAAACCTGAACGACAACAGGAAAACAAAACAAACCAAGCCCCAGTACGGAGAGCAACTGAAACAGCTAAAGAAAAAGCATAAGATAAAATGCAGATGCTATGCATGAGACACAGAACAACAGCTGAAGGCTTCAACCGAAGAAGGGAGCCAAGGAACAAGCACCGCTCAACGGAATCTGCAACGAATAGTGGCCACGGTGTGTGTACAAGCATAAGGGAATTACCCACTCGTCTTTACACCACACCCGAATACCAGATGCATCAAACAGCTCAACCTGCCGTTGCCAAACCCATGAACTGTGGTAGTTAACCACTCGGCTCATGAGGTCTAACAAATCACAGCAGGGAGATGAGAGTGCGGTATTGCCGCTCGCCCTCGCATCCTGGTAAGAAACAAAGCAACAACGACAAGGTACAAAGCAATAGGGATCTGAAATGCACGTGAACAATGCGTGTATGCATATAATAGAAAGCAGCTAACATATAACATATGCAAACAGCAACCATACACGGCATACACACACAGCGATGCATACCAGCAACCTCACATTAAATCCCACGCCAATTCCAAGCTATAACAAGCTCAAATCCGTACCTAGATATTCTGCGCAACAATTACCACACACGGGGTCCCGAGAAATCTGGTATGAAACCTAAAAGCAGCGAACGCACGGCTACTGGTGCTGCTTCGCGATCTCGCTTCCAGCTAACCACAACCTCCAAAAGTGGTATCCAACGAAGCACCGAAGAAAGAGGAGTCCAAAACTTCAACTCTTACTTCCAACAGATCTGTCTATCGTCGGGAATTGACGAAAAACCACCGTGATGAAAAGTAAACTAGGGTTCGCGACAGAGATCGACAATCGGGAAAATATTCTAAGTATGGGATCTGATAAAAATCAAAGACCAAGTCTTCTATTAAATACACTTCTCAACAGCTGACAGAAACAGGAACAGATTCCACCGACAAAATCAATTGTCATCGCTGTTATCTCAACCAACAGCTGAATCTCTGAACAACGCTAAGGCTAAACGGCGTCACACCAACTTAACCAAACGACGTCGCAGAGGGACACGTCACATCGCTACCAACAGCTGATCAACAAACCAACAGCTGAATAAAACAACACATCAGATCCCTCAACAGTAGATTTCTAACATAACCAACAGCTGATACAAATCGCTCCACTCAAAACTCTGTCGTTCCAACTTAACTAAACGACGTAGTTTCTACCTCACGCTACAGTACAAATCTGAAACCAACGCTAACAGCGATCACTCAACTACAGGAACGTTGACTCGCGTTGACATCTGTTGGACAAACCAAACAGACTTCTCTCGCGTAACAGATCTCTCATTAGCGCTAGGCCAAAACGGCGTCGTACCAACTAATCTAAATGACGACGTTTTGCACTCGCTACTAAAACACGTTGGCAGACTTCTAAACAGTACTAGCACTAACAGATTTCTCCTATTTGATCAGATCTCTCCACAAATCTGAATTCCAATTAATCCAACCAATTAATCTTTTCTAAATTTCGGGTCTCACATTCCTCCCCCACTAAAACAGGAGTTCGTCCTCGAAATCAAACAACAATTTCGGAAACACAACACAACAGCAGAAAAACAAAAACAGAAATTTACGCAGAACATAGCCAAGAGTTCAAGATAACTTTGCAAACAACAAGCGACAACTAGGGAAAAGAACAACCAAAACTAACCAACTACTGGAATCTGATACAACATCACTCAAACAGATGCGGCCACTCATGCTGCGTCTTCTCTTCCAGCTCCCAAGTAGCTTTTTCCCTATCATGTTTGCTCCACTGAACCATCACCAAGGGAATGGTTTTATTCCTCAACTGTTTCTCTTTTCTGTCTAGGATCTGCAAAGGATATTCAACATAGCTCAACGTCTGATCTATCTCAACCTCGTCAGTTCTAAGCACATGAAACGGATCTGGCGCATACTTCCTAAACATGGAAACATGAAAGACATCATGTAGAGAAGATAAATCTGGTGGCAACAACAGCCGATACGCCAAAGGGCCAATCCTCTCAACGATCTCATACGGTCCAACATAACGAGGGGCTAACTTTTCCTTGTGTCCAAAGCGCATAACACTTCTGAAAGGAGAAACTTTAAGGAACACCTGATCACCAACCTAAAACTCTAGAGGTCGACGCCTCTTATTTGCATAACTGGCTTGGCGATCTTGGGCAGCTTTCATCCGCTGTCGAATCAGATCCACATGATCTTTCATCTGCTGCAAAAACTCTGGGAATGACAGTTGCTTCTCCCCCACTTCTTCCCAACACACAGGCGATCTACACTTTCTGCCATACAAAGCCTCAAACGGCGCCATACCAATTGTAACTTGGTAGCTGTTATTATAAGAAAACTCAACCAAAGACAATGCGTCTTGCCAGCTACCATCAAAATCCATCACAACAGCTCTTAACATATCCTCCAATGTCTGGATAGTTCTCTCAGATTGGCCATCTGTCTGGGGGTGATATGCGGTACTCATAGCCAATCTGGTACCCAAAGATGCTTGCAAACTCTTCCAAAACCTGGAAGTAAACCTTGGATCTAGGTCAGAAACATTCGAAACAGGCACACCATGAAGTCTAACCACAAAATCTACGTACAGTTTCACCATTTTCTTCAACGAAAACGTCTTACCATAGGGAATGAAGTGTGCAGATTTCGACAATCTGTCGATTACAACCCAAATCGCATCACAACCTCTACTGGAACGAGGCAAATGCGTCACAAAATCCATCGTTATGTGCTCCCAATTCCATTGGGGCACTTCCAAACTCTGCAACAGACCACCGGGTCTCATCCTTTTAGCCTTAACCATCTGACAGTTCAAGCAACGAGCGACAAAACCATCAACGTCACTCTTCAAACCAGCCCACCAGAAGTGCGGCTTCAACGCATGGTACATCTTCCGTGCACCAGGATGAACACTGTGTCTACTTCAATGTGCTTCTATAAGGATCTCCTCTCGAAGATCTATCATATTGGGCACAACCAACCGACCACGGAAACGCGAACAACCATCAGAAGAGACAGAATAGTCCTCAAGTTGTCCAGCCCTGACCTTCAACTTCAACTCGTGGATGGAAGGATCTTTCCTTTGAGCCGCTCTAATACTTGAAATAATCTGTGGCTCCACTTGGAAAGAAGAAACCACCACATAATCCTCAGCCTGGGTAAAACCTCCAACCAGTAGTGCTGAGATGCTCACAGTCCTTAGAAATATACAGCGACGCAAGCATCTTTTCCGGAGCCTTCCTGCTCAAAGCATCAGCAACTACGTTTGCTTTCCCAGGCTGGTATTTGATCTCACAGTCAAAATCCTTCAGCAGCTCCATCCACCTACGCTGTCTCATATTCAAGTCAGGCTGCGAAAACAAATACTGCAAACTCTTGTGGTCCGAGTACACCAAAAACTGCTCGCCATACAGGTAGTGACGCCAGATCTTCAACGCAAAGACCACATCTGCTAGCTCCAAATCATGAACTGGATAACGAGTCTCATGCGGTTTCAGCTGCCGTGAGGCATACGCAATGACCCGTCCACGCTGCATCAACAAACAGCCCAATCCATTGAGCGAAGCATCGGAACACACGACGTAACCACCTGAACCAGACGACAAAGCCAACACAGGCGCAGTAGTCAACTTCTCCTTGAGCAATTGAAAAGCAATTCTCGCATTGTTCAGTCCAAACGAACCGCTTTTCTTTCTGAGTCAGCTGAGTCATCGGCCTAGCTATACTAGAGAAACGCTCTATAAAACGACGGTAATAGCCATCCAGACCCCAACTTCTCCTTGAGCAATTGAAAAGCAATTCTCGCATTGTTCAGTCCAAACGAACCGCTTTTCTTTCTGAGTCAGCTGAGTCATCGGCCTAGCTATACTAGAGAAACGCTCTATAAAACGACGGTAATAGCCATCCAGACCCAATAATACGAACCACAGACACATTCCTAGGTTGCTCCCAGTTCAAAACAACATCTACCTTACTGGGATCCACAGAATGCCATCCGCTGAAATCACATGATCCAAGAACACGACGTGATCCAGCCATAACTCGCACTTAGAGAATTTAGCATACAGCTGCGAGTCCCTCAACGTCTGAAGAACAACTCTCAAATGCTCCTTATGCTCCAAAGGAGTCTTCAAATACACCAAGATGTCGTCGATGAACACTATTACAAACTGATCTATAAACTCGCGGAAGACTCGATTCATCAAATCCATGAAGACTTCAGGAGTATTGGTCAATCCGAAAGGCATCACCAAAAACTCAAAATGCCCGTACCTAGTACGAAAAGCAGTTTTCGCGACATCTTGATCTCTACTCTCAGCTGATGGTACCCCGAACGTAGATCGATCTTGAATACACAGCAGACCCTTGCAACTGGTCAAACAAGTCGTCTATCCTCGGCAACGGGTACTTATTCTTAACAGTAACTTTGTTCAGCTGATGGAAGTCATGACATTCTCATTGAGCCATCCTTCTTCTTAACAAACAAAATAGGCGCTCCCCACGGCGACATGCTAGGTCTGATAAAACCTTTATCTAGCAAATCATCCAGTTGCACCTTGAGCTCTCTCAACTCAGCAGGCGCTAAACGATATCGTGCATGCGAAATCGGAGCTATGCCAGGCACCAACTCAATGCTAAATTCAATCTCCCTCTACGGAGGAAAACCAGGGATCTCCTTTGGAAACACATCAGGAAAATGACACACCACTGGGACGTCGCTGAGCTGCACATGCGAAGAAGAAGATGCATCCAACGCGTAAATCATAAAACCAGCATTCTCCGCCGACAACAAGCTGAACATCTCCATCGCTGAGATCAACAGAATCTTCGACTGGGAATCAGCACCGTAGAAATTCCATTTCTCATCGGACTGAGGCCTAAAAATCACGATCCCATGGAAACAATCCACGGAGGCCCTATAGCTGGACAACACGTCCATTCCCACCATGCAGCCAAAATCCCACAACATCAAACGAATCAAATTCGCTATCAACACATGCTCACCAAACCTCAAAACGCCATCCAACAAAACTTCCTGGGAGGACAAGCTCACGCCGCCAGGAGTAGAAACAGAAACAACATCACGCAAAGAAGTGGTATGCAGACCATGCTCGACCACAAAAGAATCAGCAATAAATGAATGCGATGCGCCAGTGTCAAACAACACTCGTGCAGAAAAATCAAAGACAAGGAATGTACCTGCAATCACCCTGCTTGGCGTCTCCTCCGCTTGCTCCCTAGTAATGGCGTTCGCTTGAGCATGTTGGGGTCCAGAGAAATGCTGCTGAGACGACTGTCCGAAATGCGACGGACCAGGCAACTGGAACGGCCTAAACGGAGTCTCTCCAATCCTGGGTCACGGAAACTGAGGGGAACGACCCCTAGACGATCCTCCTCGACCCTGAGGTGGGGTTACGGCTTGCTGCGATCCAGCCGACGGACACACCCTCGCGAAATGCCCATACTGACCACAGATATTACAAGAGTCCTGCACACCAACACACTGAGTCGACGGATGCTTGCCTCCACAGTAACCACAAAACTCTGCCCTAGAATCACTGCTACTAGAGCTGCCAGAACCAGAAGAACCAGAACCAGACTTCTTCTTAAACTGATGGCCACGAGGTCGAAACCTCTGGCGGCCAGACTGCTGAGCAAACTGCTGCTGCTGCTGGGGTTGATGGGCAGACTGGGAAGACTGCGAAGACTGTGCTCCCTGAACAGCGGGACGACCACCCTAAGCACCCTGAGGCCTAGCACGCGACCTTCGGTTTCGCAGACCTTCCTCGATATCAATAGCTCTATCCACATCTTCTGCATAGCTCTTTGGTTTGCTCGACAAAACCAAAGTATACAGCTCTTCGTTCAAACCCTCAAGAAACTTGGTCCTCATGGCCCTCTCCCGGCCAGCTACATGCGGGACATACGCCAACAGAGAAGAAAACCTACGGGCATACTCCCTAACAGACATGCTGCCCTGCTCCAAGTTGTCGAACTCCCGCTCATGGGCATTCACGTACGACTCTGGGACGTACTCCTGTCAAAAGGCAACACAGAAACTGTCCCAAGTAATCCCCACACCGATCTCCTCCAAAGTCCTCGAAGCGCCTCGCCACCAGCGCTCCGCACCCTTCCTCAACTGAAAGGTCGCCAAACTCAATCGGAGATCATCATTGTACTGGACGCGGTCGAACAAACCAGTGATGTGCCGTAGCCACGAATCTGCATCCTCGCTAGACTCGTCACCGTTGAAAATATGGGGACTCATCCTTTGGAACCTAGCCATCACAATCTCCATGCTCTCCACTCAGGTTGCCATATCATCAACCTCATCCTCCTCACGCCTACCACGACCACGAAGAGGAATACTACGCTGATCCTCATTCTGCCCTTCCGATTCCTGAAACTGCCCCCTACCTCTAGCTCTACGTCAAGGCGGAATCTACGAATACACTCAAAAGGATAAGGAAACACATAACAGAAACATCATAGATATCACATAACACAAACAATATGCATCACATAAGTCACATAGTCAAGCACAAGCAACACACGAGACGTGCCTAGACTCAAGTGTGATCAGAGAAATCGAGCTTATCCCAGCTTAAGCTCTGATACAAAAAATGTCAGGCCTCGTGCTCACATAAGAGATAAACCACGCAAACACTAGAGGAAGCAACTAAAAAGTGGTTAAAATTTTTGCTTTTGGCCTGACAGAAAGATAACATAATTTAAAATACAACGATACTCAAAATATATCCCAATTACACAACAAGCAAAGGCTAAAAGCCCAAAGTAAAGCAGTACAGCATAAACATGCATCAAGTACCTGACAACAACCACAACTGAATACAACAGAGCACAGGGCACCCCGTGGCTAAGTACTGATACATATATATATATATATATATACTATACTAACTGGGATACTCTAACCACCTCCTGGGGCACCTCCAGCCGGGCCAACTCCACGACCAGCTGAGTAACCTAGAAAACCTGAACGACAACAGGCAAAAAAACAAACCAAGCCCCAGAGGGACATTGGGGTCAAACCCCAGTACGGAGGGCAACTGAAACAGCTAAAGAAACAGCATAAGATAAAATGCAGATGCTATGCATGAGACATAGAACAACAGCTGAAGGCTTAAACCGAAGAAGGGAGCCAAGTAACTCAAGCACCGCTCAACGGAATCTGCAACGAATAGTGGCCACGGTGTGTGTACAAGCATACGGGAATTATCGCTCGTCTTTACACCACACCCGAATACCAGATGCATCAAACAGCTCAACCTGCCATTGCCCAACCCATGAACTGTGGTAGTTAACCACTCGGTGCATGAGGGCTAACAAATCCCAGCAGGGAGATGAGAGTGCGGTATTGCCGCTCGCCCTCGCATCCTGGTAAGAAACAGAGCAACAACGACAATGTACAAAGCAACAGGGATCTGAAATGCACGTGAACAATGCGTGTATGAATATAACAGAAAGCAACTAACATATAACATATGCAAACAGCAACCATACACGGCATACACACACAGCGATGCATACCAGCAACCTCACATTAAATCCCACGCCCATTCCAAGCTATAACAAGCTCAAATCCGTACCTCGATATTCTGCGCAACAATTACCACACACGGGGTCTCGAGAAATCTGGTATGAAACCTGAAAACAGCTAACGCACGGCTACTGGTGTGAGGATTGAGAAATTCGAATAGTGATTAATTAGATTCTTGTAGGATTAGTCACAGGATTTAGAGTTGTCGAATTTCTCTAAGTATTGAATCAGCCGTAGCAAATTTTGATAGTCAACGCGGGTCAACGGTACTGTAGCTTTCAGCTGGTGAAATTTGATATAGATAGTTACTGTAGCGTGTGAGACGTACGTCGTCGTTTCGATTGTAGAGGTTGCTGCTGGCAGACGTTGCATTTAGCGCGAGAGTTAGCGAGAGAGCGACACGTGTTGGTCAACATTTTTGAGTGTTGACTACTGGACCAGCAGATGCGTGAGTAAAGGAGCGACCATCTGATGGTTTGAAGAATCAGTCGCAGAGGTAGAGCGACATCGTTTTAATAAGTCGAAACGCTGCGTTTTGAGTGTTGCGACTGGTACCAACCGCGAGAGATTTATTATGAGGAATGCGTTGCGACTGGGTGACCAGCTGTTGGCACAAATGCTTACGTAACTGTTACGGCGTCGTTTGGATTAGTTGACGCATCGTCGTTTTGGCTTGTTTTGCGTAACCAGTCGACTGATGGGTTTTTGTAGAGATCTGTTACCAGATTTTGGTTGCTTCACAAGAGATATACGTTGTCAGCTGGTGAAGCTCTGCGACGTCGTTTGAGTTAGTTGGAACGGTGTCGTTTTGATGTTCTTTTGAGAATACATCGACTGTTTGTTGCGCCCGGTTTTGTTGTGGGCAACGACTGGTTTTGTTAGCAGATTTCTACTGTTCACGACGACTGATTATTTTGTGATCAGCATACGTTGGATTTGAGAGATATATATATATAGAAGTGTTGATCGACACTTAGAAATATTTCGAACCCGATATTTCTTATCTTCTTATCCAAACCCTCGTTGAGTAGGTTCACCCGAACATATCTTCCTCAGATTTCCACCGTTCTCCGCCGATGATTTGAGTAATTTTGGTGGCGTTGGATTCGTTGTGAGTTGCTCGTTCGATTGCTACCCATTTGAAGCCCTGAATTAGCGTTGGAGTGGAAACGTGTAGCTACTGGTGTTCGAAGATTTTTGGAGAAGTCTGTTTCGTTGTTCTCCTGCTGGTTTAAGCTTTGGGGTGAGCATTTCTCGTTGAATTGAGCTTTGTCTAGTAGCTAATACCTGCGTAGAATTGTTTAGAACTTGAGTATAGTTCTGGCCGTAGGTATTAGAGTGTACAGGTACTGATTTATGCTTGAGTTAAGCTGATTTTCGAGGCTTTGAAACAGATTCTAGCTTCCAGGAAGTCCTGTCGTGCATTTGAGGAATCTGTGAAGTAGAATTTGAGGATTGAAGGTAGAATTGAGCAAATTTAGCAGCTTAGAGCATGAACATGACTATGATTGATGTTGTGAACCTGCTGATGTGATTATATGATTTTACGTGTTACAATTTGTTGAATTGGTTGAATTGTGCATTCTGTTTCACATATGAATTTTTGTATGCATTGTGCATTGATTATTGAACTGGCATACATGCATACATCTTGAGCCTGATTCACAGATTGATTGATGACCTGATTGAGAGCCACGTTGTGATTGGACGACAGACTTGTTGTGCCTGAAAAGTCCAACGCTATCATCGGAATGGTGACGATCGGATTCGAGTGTCTACCATCGAGCTGTGATGGGCTGACGGGCCCTGAAGATCACGGACCGATGATTTCCACCGGGTGACTTGCTGTATGTGGTGTAGAGGCTCGATTGATATGATTGCCAGTTGACTAGCTGGTCTAGCTATCCGATCTTTGATAGCCCTCATGCATTCATAACATTGATTTATAGCATGTTGCATGTTTATCTGTTTAGATAGCTCTTCGTACTGAGGCTTGACCTCGTATTTATTTTCCTGCTTTTGTGTTGTTTGGGTCTGTGTTACCCATTTACAGGATCTTCAGGTAACCAAGCTGGACAGAGTGGAGGTTCAGCTGGTCGATCCCCGCTTCCATGAGTCCCAGTTATTTTATTTATGTATCGAACCCGGGGGGTGCCCCGTGTCTTATGTATTTTGGGGATCTGTATTTGAATTGATAATTGTGTTACCTGTCTTTTATGAGTTTGAGTCAACTCATATTTTGATTATGAATATTTTGAATGTATGATTTTAAGTTCAGGCCTAAATTATTTCGAAAATTTTTAAGCCCGATTTTTACGCTTCCGTGATTATGTGCTTAATTGTGCTATTATCTTGAGTAATTAGCACGGGTCATGACAACTGGTGCTGCTTCGTGATCTCGCTTCCAGCTAACCACAACCTCCAAAAGTGGTATCAACGAAGCACCGAAGAAAGAGGAGTCCAAAACTTCAACTCTTACTTCCAACAGATCTGTCTATCGCCGAGAATTGATGGAAAACCACCGCGATGAACAGTAAACTAGGTTTCGCGACAGAGATCGACAATCGGGAAAATATTCTAAGTATGGGATCTGATAAAAATCGAAGACCAAGTCTTCTATTAAATACACTTCTCAACAGCTGACAGAAACAGGAACAGATTCCATCGACAAAATCAATTGTCATCGCTGTTATCTCAACCAACAGCTGAATCTCTCAACAACGCTAAGGCTAAACGGCGTCGCACCAACTTAACCAAACTACGTCGCAGAGGGACACGTCACCTCGCTACCAACAGCTGATCAACAAACCAGCAGCTGAATAAAACAACACATCAGATCCCTCAACAGTAGATGTCTAACATAACCAACAGCTGATACAAAGCGCTCCACTCAAAACGTTGTCATTCCAACTTAACTAAACGACGTAGTTTCTACCTCACGCTACAGTACAAATCTGAAACCAGCACTAACAGCGATCACTCAACTACAGGAACGTTGACTCGCGTTTACATCTATTGGACAAACCAAACAGACTTCTCTCGCGTAAGAGATCTCTCACTAGCGCTAGGCCAAAACGGCGTCGTACCAACTAATCTAAACGAGGACGTTTTGCACTCGCTACTAAAACACGTTGGAAGACTTCTAAACAGTACTAGCACTAACAGATTTCTCCTATTTGATCAGATCTATCCACAAATCTGAATTCCAATTAATCCAACCAATTAATCTTTTTTCTAAATTTCGGGCCTCACAATCAGGACCTCACCCAATCTTGACACCTGATGACCCTCACGGGGTCGGTAATCGAGTTAAAGTGAGGTACTTATCATGTAGAGTCTCAATGATGTTTCGAGTCATAAGGGCTAATCATGTACAACCAAGACCTCGGACTTAATCCACTTGACAAATGATACTCACTTGGAAAGTTCGAAAGAGGATAGTTCGAGAGATCACCAGGTCACTATCCATCATACATGCTCGGAACATCCCATGTTACCTACTAATGAAACGTTGTACTTTGTATCACAGATACTAGTCTCAAACCCATTATCACATCTAACATACATTATAGTGTATTCAAGGTCTGTATCTAACAAGTTTGTGCAATAAAAAAAATATTGTTCTATAAAGTGTAAATTATATAAATGAATAAAGATTTTTCTACATAAGATTCAATAAAACCAACTACCAAAAGTTGGCTAGCGTGGCACCTACTCTAATAATAATAGCCTTTGATTTGATATGAACGTTGGACGCAATTTTCTAGTCGTTTGAAAAGTCTTTTGTAAAGTTCTGTCATTGTTTCTTGTCGTCCTTTCTTCGTACAGTAGGCGAGAATATTTATTATTTTTGTCTGCTCTGAATTGACGTTTTGTTGTGCTGGACAAATCAGTTTGAACCTCTTGTATTCTATATAATAATGCATGTTCAAACTGCTTTGTCTTTCAGAACTGGTAGCATGTACTGATCTGATCTGAACTTCATTCTGATTTGTTCTATTCAATAAGCTCTAGCTCTTATTATATGAACTAACTGTTAGAGTTGGTGCCTAGCTAGCCACCTGTTGGTAGTGGGCTTTGTCGACTCTATTGTTAAACGATCTTTATTTTTTTTATATAATTTACATTTTACATGAAATTCTTTATTTATGCTATTATTGCGTAAAATTGTTGGATAAATACCTTGAATGTACTATAGTGTATGTTAGATGTGATATGAGTTTGATGGCTATCATAAATTTGATTGGACCGTTGGGCCATCCAAAATAAGGATAAGGACTGCCTGAATTCGAGACTAGCATCTAAGATATGAAGTATCATGCTTTATTGATATGGAACATGGAGATGTTCTGAGCATACAGATGGATGGTGACCCGGTAATATATCAAACTACTCTCATTCAAACTTTTCAAGTGGTTATCATTTTTCGAGTGGATTAAGTTCGATGTCTTGGTTGTACAGATTAGTCCTTATTACTTGTAACATCATTGAGAGTTAACATGCTAATCTCATCACTCTGACTCGTTTACGACTCCATGAGGGTAATCAGGTGGCGAGGTTGGGTGACGACATGACGTATGTAGGAAAATGCTTTGTTGTCGAGGATTCACTGGTCGTCTTGCTGCATGGATATCCTATACTATTTGAGGGTATAATAGTGTGACAAGTATCTGCAAGAGTACTAGATGTGCTTTGGTGTAAATGGGTTTACCTAGTAGCACATGCGATGTCAATATTTGATCTCCAAGATGTATTTATGACTATCAAATCTCTAGCGACTCTCGATTTACCAATGATCGTTGATTGGTCGGAACATTTGAGATGAAAGGACCGTACTATACCCTAACCATGACCGTCTGGTTCTTGCAGGTACGATGTGATGGATCTGTTTTGACAGATCCTGATTAAGTTTTGAATTACACAAAACCTGTTATTGTGTTTCTAATAATTCCACTTAAGTGTACAGGTTTTAGGAACGAAGAAGAAGATCAGCAGTAGCAGTAATTTGTCCAGCAGATGGTTTGACAAGATTAAGTTCAGCAGCTGGTTTAATTCATCATTGTATCCGGTAGCTGGATTAGCAATGGAGACGTCCGAAGTTAAGTCAGGTGTTCGAAATCAGGCGGAGGCCAAGTTGAACCAGCTGGAACAGGAATTGAGAAGTCTGTTGGAGAAATAGATCGTAGAAGAAGATTCCAGTCGCAAGTTACTGTTGACGAAGTTGTTGTCAGTTACTATTCACGAAGCTGTCGGCAGTTGCCATTCATATTACTGTTGGCGAATCTATTAGCTGTATCCGGTAGCTGGATTAGCAATGGAGACGTCCGAAGTTAAGTCAGGTGTTCGAAATCAGGCGGAGGCCAAGTTGAACCAGCTGGAACAGGAATTGAGAAGTCTGTTGGAGAAATAGATCGTAGAAGAAGATTCCAGTCGCAAGTTACTGTTGACGAAGTTGTTGTCAGTTACTATTCACGAAGCTGTCGGCAGTTGCCATTCATATTACTGTTGGCGAATCTATTAGCAGTCGCGATTCATATTACTGTTGACGAATCTGTTAGCAGTCGCGATTCATATTACTGTTGACGAATCTGTTGACAGTCGCTATTCAAGAAGCTGTTGACAGCTGATGAGCAATGTTGATCAAGAAGCTGACAACATCAAACATAACAGTGAAGAAGGCGACGTCGTGCTAAAGAATCAGCAAACGGTTTGTGCGTTGGTTATAATCAGCAGCAGGCTTCAGTGCCTTCAGCAGGAACGCTAAATCAACAGATGGTTTAGTGATGATGATGTCATCGGTGACGTCATCACAATCAACAGATGAAGAAAGTTCAGCTGGAGCGCTAAGCAAATATGAATCAGCAGTGACGTCATCTTTCAGCAGGAAGCTTCAGTGATCAGCAGTTGAGCTAAAGCTATCAGCAGTTGTGAAGAGAAGCGACGTCGTACAGGAAGATCTATCAGCAGAGAGCTATAGTGCAACCAGTCGAGGGGACTCAAGTTAGCGATAGCAAAACGATGTCGTTCGAATAAGTTGATACGACAGAGTTTTGCCTTCGCGCCAAAGAATCAGTAGATGGTTTAGCGATGATGACGTCATCGGTGACATCATCATAATCAGCAGATGGTTCTTGCAACGATGGATTCAGCAGAAGCGCAAAGACAAAGATTCAACAGATGATATTTGAAGTTGTCGATTGCAAAACGATGTCGCTTGAATAAGTTGATACGACAACGTTTTGCATTCGCGATAAGATTCAGCAGATGGTTTCGCACTAAGAACCAGCAGGTTCTTCTTCTAAGATGACGTCAGCTTATCTATTGGAAGAAGCTGGTGGCAGCAACCGTGACGTCATCATATCTATTATAGAAGCAGTTGAAGAATGAATCAGCAGCGAAGCAGTTGACGATTTACGAGTGGATGTCAACTACTGAGCGTAATTAAAATGGCAAAAACGACAAGACGCAATCAACTCTCAAGATGGAAAGAATCAATGGCTGAAATAGAGTCGTGCAATTGCCTTATATCAGGGAACAAGATTTGTACTATTCTGGGAAATAGTACAATTTACAGAGGAGCGTTGCACGGAAATGGAAAGAAGACGACGAATTAGCCTTGACAAGCGCAGAAGAGATTTGGAATTTATCTAACGGCCATATTCGAACAGAAGCTATATATACGAGAAGAGTTGAAGGAAGAAGATGATGACTGTAGCACTATTGCAGTAGACGTTGTTGTTGCACAGAAAAGAAAAATCAATAGAAGACAACAACAGAGGGAAGAACACTGGAAGATGAAGCAGTCGACAATCATTCTAGAGAGGAGCTTATTGTAGTGTCGACTGCTGAATCTTCATTAGCTCGTTTAGGAGCATTTCCCTAGTGTGTGAGATGTATCTTTTGAGAGTTGTGCGTACACTGTAATTCTCACACGCAGAGATTCATTCACATCCATTGGTGAATGAATCTCAAAACCTTTCCAACACAGGTCCCGTCCAAGCACGATGACGTTAAACTTGTGTATGTAGTTAGTCACACAGTTGCGGCTGGTGTGCATTTGTGGAGTCTAGGAGTTCTCACAGCTGCTGGTTGTGGGATCGGGTCTGTACACGAGTTGTAAGATCAAATCTTCTAGTGGATCCTTCCGAGGTGGAAGAAGGGGAGATGTAGGACATTGAGGTCCGAACTTCCAGAAACAAATATGCTGCGTATCGTATCTCTTTTATTCATTCAGCACCTGCACATTTACTTTAGCATTCTCGCATTATTTTAGCACGCATAACACACGTTTACAGTTCAGCACTTGCACATTCTTAGCATCGCATACAGTTCAGCACACAAGCACTTGCACAGTTTCGAACAGATTTATGTTGCACATAAATATGTTTGAATCGTTTTAAAATATTAGGATTCAGTTCTGGTATTTTCCGCATGATTTTTAAATCATACCAGATCTGTCTCCGGTGCTCTTGTCTATTTTAGATGTTCAAGAACCTTGAGCTATTGCAGCTCCGTATTAGCAGCGCAAAATTTCAATCGTCCATTTTAAATCAGCGGCTGCTAAGTTTCCTTTGAAAAACAGGGTCCAACAAGTGGTATCAGAGCAGGTTGTTCTTGAACGAGCACTGATTTTAAAACACAGGTGCTATGTTTTAAAAGTTTTAACTGTTTTTGAGAAGCTTGTTTATGAAGGCCAGTTAATCTGTTTTATATAGAACCGATTTTTCGCTTGATGAACTGTCACGGGATGCACGAGTCCCGTACGGATGCCAAGCTTCTATTTTCGTTGTGCTGTAAGATCACTTGGAGCGAGGCTCAGTGACAAGCACATGGGACGAGATAGAAGAAGGAAAAATCTGAGCTTTTATCTGTACTGGTTCTTCATATATTTAAGTAACTCAGCAGCACTTGTTATTTGAAACAATATTTCGATGCTCTGATTTGTTTTAAAAAAATGATCTGCTTTGCGGATTTCAGCTGGTGCCAAAATCTTTGTTTTTAAAATGTTTTGAGCTCATGTTATAAAAGACAGGGAGAGTGGCGTCACTGTCTTTGATAAATTTTGAGTTATGCATCAGCTCCAGTTTCAAAATCATATAGTTCTTGCATACGGTGCTTCCCAAATGCTGATTTTGTTTTTCAAATTTAAAACTCCTGCTGTTACGATAAGAGATTTGAATTCACTGTCTAACGGACATATTCGAACAGAAGCTATTTAAGGGAGAAGATTTGAAGGAAGAAAGTGAGACGTTGTGAGACGAGTGTGAAAAGAAGATTGTTGTTGTTACACAGAAAAGAGAAAATTAAAAGGAGACAACAACGAGGTAAGAACATAGAAAGATGAAGCAGTCGACAATCATTCTTGAGAAGAGCCTATTGTAATGTCTACTGCTGAATCTTCATCAGCTCGTTTAGGAGCATTTCCCTAGTGTGTGAGATGTATCTTTTGAGAGTTGTGCGTACACTGTAATTCTCACACGCAGAGATTCATTCACATCCATTGGTGAATGAATCTCAAAACCTTTCCAACACAGGTCCCGTCCAAGCACGATGACGTTAAACTTGTGTATGTAGTTAGTCACACAGTTGCGGCTGGTGTGCATTTGTGGAGTCTAGGAGTTCTTACAAGTGCTGCTTGTGTGGGTGGGGGTTTGCAGATGTGCTGTAACCATCAAAGTCTTCTAGTGGAGCCTTCC
>KV001753.1:107109-132677 GCA_001598015.1 Dorcoceras hygrometricum | reverse complement strand
TAGCACACTTAGGGTTAGGGTTATGATGTAGTTGTGAGAGTTAATTAATTATGAAGTCTCTCAAGTCTAATTAAATAGACTAACAATGGAATTGGACCGGCCCATCGGGCCCGGGTCCAAATGACGATATTCATTGCTGCGACTTCATCGTACCTCCGATCGCCGATCAGATCGGACCGATACGGCGCGTGGGCGGCGGCGTGAGTTGAGAGGAGGGGAGGGCGGCTAGCACACTTAGGGTTAGGGTTATGATGTAGTTGTGAGAGTTAATTAATTATGAAGTCTCTCAAGTCTAATTAAATAGACTAACAATGGAATTGGACCGGCCCATCGGGCCCGGGTCCAAATGACGATATTCATTGCTGCGACTTCATCGTAACTCCGATCGCCGATCAGATCGGACCGATAGACTCAATTTCCAAATGTTATGATGTGAAAAACAATTTTTCAGATCATCTAACCCTAAATTGCAAAATGACCGTTTTGCCCCTCAACAGCGGGAAACCCCGGTTTGACCCCTGTTGACTTTTAGGAAGTCGCACTCCCCAAAATCCTCTTCTCGTGCTCAACACATTTAGATGAGTATCCGTGCGGGAATCTCGAATCTAGTACTTGTGTGACCCTCAATGGTTCAGGGATACAGCTAGCCGTGGGCCCACAACCATTGTGGCTCCGGGATCACAATTCCGGACCTGCCCAACGGATCATGGTAAAGCGTCTAACAACATCGCCCCATGATCCCCTAGGAATCACTGATAGTGCCTGCAAGAACCAGTCGGTCGTGGTTAGCGTACAGTACGGTCCTTTCATTCCATATATCCCGATCAGATCAACGACCATTGGTAAATCGAGAGTCGCTATAGATCCGATAGCTATGCATACATCTTGGAGATAGAATAGTGACATCGCGAGTGTAACTAGGTAAACACATTTACCTAAAACACTTCTAGTACTCTGGCCAGAGATTTATACACTATTATCCCCTCAGATAGCATAGGATATCCACCATGTCTGCGAGCGGTGAATCCTCGGCGGCCTTATCCTCATTTTGATGGCCCAATCGACTAGGAACATGTTCAGAATACACAGCGACTATTAGATGTGTTTCATGATAGCCGTCATACCCACTATCACATCTAACATACGCTTTAGTGCATTCTAGGTCTTTACTAAACGCAATTGTAAATCATTACACACATAATGAAAGTAAAGAATGCCATATAAAAGAATGCGAATATCATATATAAAGACTGTTTTGTACAAGAGTCTATAAACCCACACGCCACAAGTTGGCTAGTTGGGCATCTACTCTAACAATAAAACCACACACATGCACATAAGCGTATGAATATAATTTTCATGACATGCGTGCATTAAAAGACCTTAAACGTTAAATCATACTGTAATCGTACATAAATCATCATAACATATATGTTAAGGCATAACATAAACATGTAACTTAAAAGAACATGTGAGTCATATCCATGAGGTGAGAGCCGTTAAATTCGATTGATCAATCTATAAATCAACCTACGCGGCGGTGTGGTTCACCCGACCTTACCTCGGGATCCCTATATGTCACACCTCTATGCTGCCACTTCACCCCGATGTCACACGAGCATCCATAAGCTCATTATCATTATACATTAACAGGGGATCCCCGGGCCCGGCTACCCGGCTAACTCCCATCGTTACTTTGCCCCACAACACTTCAATTTCTCAATAAATATTTTCATTCATGCCTTAACATTATTTAAACTTTCATGATGCATGCGTTTCATAAAAATCATGTAACTTTAAAACCTTGGCCCATCAATATATTCTAATTTTTCTTAAAATATTACATACTTAAATACATAGCATGATACATATAACATTAAAAGTATATTCATGGGCCTATGCATTATTTTCTTCGGTCCGGTCAAGGACTGGCTCAAGCGACTGGCCCACTAATTCTAGTCTCAAAGCCTCAACTCAAACTTAGAACGATCCTAAGCCCAACTCATCTTGGCGCAACAACTAAGAACAAACCCTTTTTAAAATCATTTGAAAGACTCAGCCCAATATCGTTAAAAAGGCTTAAAATTTCATTAAAATAAATATCGGCCCAAAGTCCACTAGTTTAGCTAAAAACCCAATTTAATTAAAAATTCCAGCAACTTAAAAAATAGATTTTGACTAAAAATCTTTGACCCAAAAATAATTTTGACTCGAACTAATTTTAACTTAAAAGTTGACTTGACCCGATAAAAACGACACGGACTTTAAAAATAAAATTACCCGGCACAAAAAATAAAATAATTCGGACCAAACTTAAAATATTCGACTCGAGACTCGATGAACCGCCCCGGTCCAACCGAACCAGCCGGTTCAACCGAACCAAACCAGCCCAAAACCCTAACTTCACAACAACCTCCTGCGACAGCCCACCGACAAACATCTCGTACACACTGTTCCGGCCACCACTGGCCGGAGCCCCACCGGCTGGACCACCCCCAGGTCCAGCCAGTCCTAACCTGACTAACCTTGGCCCCAGCCATGGTCGCTACTGGCCGCACGAAGGCTGAGAACCAGACGCAGGCGACACACAGTAAACACACACTGCACGGTGTAAATCTTGAATCCACCGGTTCGACCCTTAAACCTCCACTTAGAACCACGAAAATCCACTCCTAGGACCACCATGAACCACTTAACAACGAGCCCAGACCCCTCAAGTAGACCATGAACCGAAGCCATGCAAAAGAATTAAAAACCGTGAGGTGCACATGAAGAGAGACATATGATCATGGACATGTACATTGAGATCTGAAACATTCACATAAAATTCATGCATAATCTTTATAAAAACAGTATATTATGATTTATATGGTGAGAAAATAAAGAATATAACATGCCTTGATTGATAGAGAAGCGAAAATACGTGACACCGGAGCGGAGGACAATGGAGAAGACCACACCTTTGAGTTTCACTCCAAAACTTGCAAGAATTCGGTCACCTTGGGGAGGATGGAGGCTGAAGTTGGCTGATGAGAGGAGAGGCTAGGTAATTTTCGAGTTTAGGTGAAGGGTGTATGAAAAAGTGTACTAAAAAGCACTTCTACCTTGTTTTATTTAAATAAATAAAAGCCCATTATTATACTAGCCCATCCTCTATTTCAAAAGGCTTAAAAACATTTAAATTTCAGCCTCCAAGCCTTTAATTTTCGTAATAAAAGGTCTCTCAATTTTAAAAGTGTCATAAAGTCATAAAAATGGCCCGTATAGGCGAAACACGGGTCCCCCTCGGTAACCGTGCATAAAATCTCATTATTTTGGAAATTGTGCATAAAATAAAAATATTTTGCTTTAAAATATGTCTAAGGGCTAAAACATTTAAATATTTTCGATTTGATCGTCTCCGGACTCGTCCCCGCCTACCGGTCTCAAACCGTACCGTAAAGTGACATGCACACGTAAAGCATAAAATCATCATACAATCACATACATGACATGCAAATCATACTAACGTAAGGTTTTCCTCCTAGTCATGCATTCAATTCACGTAATTAGGATTTCCGGGCGTATTACACACACAAACAACCAAACAGCCCCGGAGGGACATGGGGTCAAACCCCAGTAAGGAGAGAAGCATATAACAACAAGTAGAAAGCAAGACATAAATGATATGCGGTGCATGAAGACAGGAAGAACAAATGAGTTCGAATAAATTACTCAACAGCTGGTGATCAAACAGATGTGATCCACGGAGCTCAACGGAATGGATAACCACCTGGAGAAACAAACAAACGAGATCATAGAGCTCAAGGAAACAACAACGTTGCTAGAATCAAAAATGCAGTGGCCACAGGACATGTGAGAGCGTGGTTGCTATCCACTCTCAACATGCAGTACCAGAAGCAAGAATAGATTAGCTCAACCCGCTGGTACCCACAAGCTCATGAGAGCGTGGTATCTATCCACTCGTCTCATACCAATAACAACCAGAACAGGAAGGAGTAGAGGATCACGGTAGCTAGCCAATCGTCCTCAAGTAACCCAACCGAGAGCTTCCTGGTACTAACAGATCAACAACTACAAAACGGTTAACAAGAGGTATGAGATCAACATGAAATGCAGTATGCAGGAATAACAACTTGCAATAAATAAAAAGTGACACAAGCAAGCAACAGCAGAGCACAATACACATACATACCGCACAGCATACCAGCACGCATACAATAACATCCATGCCTATCCCAAAGCTGTAACATAAGCTCACATCTGTATCTTACGCAGATCTTGGCACAATACCTCAGCACAGCTTACAACTTAACAGCAGAACACACTCCCTGCTCTGCTCAAGTCTCTGCCAATAGCTCAAGGCAAAAAACCACTAAAAAAAGGCTCTAATCTGAATCAGAGCTCAATTCTGTCAAAAATCGTGAACCCCAGCTCACACAGCTCCTCAGCGATTATCTCTGTCCGGCCTCCTACCGACACCAAACTGGTACAAGAACGTAGGCCATGAAGAGGGGTTTCCAATCAAAGTATCCTCACTCAAATCTGACCAGCCAAACTCCGGAAATTGAAAGAAGAATATATTGGGTAAACAGTAACCACTAGGGTTTGAATAATATCTATCGGGGCTCTCGGGAGAAGATAAGGATATGTGTTGTAAAAATAACTAAGTGTTGGTCAACATTTATATATATACTCCAAGCTTTTTGCTACAGTAAATTCAAACCAGCTCTGACTTCTCTACTATACCAGCTCAGGTATGCAGACGCCAAAAACCAGCTCGTGGAAACCTTATACCAGCTCGGAGCATCCTCTAAACTAGATCCAGCTCGCACAAACACTGGTATCTCAGAGTTGATCACCTCTAAGCTGGTGTCCCCAAAACCAGCTTGCGATAGAAGCCAAACCAGCACAACAAAGCTGTCAGGCCCGATGCTCTAAATCAGATATTATTTACTTAAACAATCGCAATTACACGGAAGCATAAAATATGGGTTAAAAATTTCGTTTTGGCCTGAACTGAACATATAATTCAAAGTACAATCATACTCCAAAAAATATAGATTTTAACTCAAAAATCTACACAACCACAGCAGTATCAGAAATATATACAAGTATCTCAACGAATACAAATCTTAATAGAAGAACGCAGGGCATCCCCTGGTAAACTATATCAGTACATATACCTGGGACTCAAAATGGGGCTCTACCAGTCGACGCACCACTCGGTCCAGCTAAATTACCTGAAGAACCTGCAAAGGACAACACAAGACCAAAGCATCACCAAAAAGGGAAAGAAAACGACGTCAAACCTCAGTACGAAGAGCAATCAAATAACAACAATCATATAAGACATGCAATATCTCAAGTCGTGCAATGCATGAAAGGTTACCAAAAATCATCGATAAACAAGGCACAACGACTCATTTGGGCAATCAGATAACAATAATTCATCGGAATCCAAATCACAGCGACTCAGCTGGAAATCACGACTCAGTGAAAGCATTGGATTCTCAAGCACGGCGGCCCAGCCTAAAAATCACGACTCAGTGATTATCGGTTCTCAAAGGAACAGACTCAATATGTTATGCATGAATGCAAGAAAGAATCATGCACACAAGCAATGCATAAAAATCAAACATAAGCAAACAGATAGTCATCCAGAACAGCAGGGCTAAGCAAACTCAGCTTATAGCCAGCACGCAATCACACATCAGTAAACTCACGTTGGAAATATTCTCATGCTTATGTCAAAGCTGTTAAAACAAGATCTGTCTGGCCCGATGCACAAACAAAGATAAAACACGCAAATCGCAGAAGTTTTAAAAAGTGGCTAAAATTTGTCGCTTTGGCCTGACTAGGAAAATTATAATTTAAAAATACACTTATACTCAAAATACAGGTTTTACAACAAACTACAAGCTGAAGCAAAAGCTACAAATAACAAGTACAGAGCAACCAAAACTAACGAAATATCAAATCTAGGTACAGCAGCAGCACGGGGCATTTCCCGACGACAAACTCCAATACATGATATAATTTTAATAACTGGGACACACTGATCAACCTCTGGGGACACCACCAGCTAACTCACCTCCACGGCTAGCTAAAAACCTGGGTAACCTGAACTACACATAGACAACCAAAACAACCAGCCCCAGAGGGCGGGGTCAAACCCCAATATGAAGAGCCGGAGCGAAAATTACAACAGCAAATAGACAGCAACAAATATAAATGAATGTGTCATGCATGAGGAGAGTAGGAAAGCAAGGACAAGAGGCTACAACCGAAACAGGAAGCCAAATGTGCTCGAAGGACCAACTCAGCAGCTGACAAAAAATCGAATGAATTGAAGTGGCCACGAAGTATGTGAGAGCCTGGTAAGTATCCACTCGTCTCAGCACAATATACCAGAAGCAAGGCAAGGCCTACTCAACATGCTGGTGTCAAAGCTCATAAGAACGTGGTAGCTATCCACTCGTCTCATAGAGGCTAACGACCAAAACAACAGGGAGATGAGGAGCACGGTAGTTAGCCGATCGTCCTTAACAGAAAGAATCCTGGTACAAACGGGTTAGCACAACAGGGAAAGGCTAACAAGGTAGGAGCTCAACATGAAAATGCGTGTATGCAGGTAATATCGCATGCAATAACCCGCACAGGACAGAAGCAAGCAACAACAGCATGGTTAGAATACACTGCACAACATACCAGCAAACATACAAATATATCCATGCATATATCAAAGCCGTAATACACTCTCACATCCGTACCTTAGCTTATGTGCTACAATTACCACAACAGGGGTCCCGAACAACACAGATCTGCAACCTGTTTAATCAAACAACAACCAGCTCAGGACAACTAGCACAGAAACCAGAACTGGGAGCTACTAGCTTAGTCCAGCTCCATCCTACCCTCATACACGATAATTGGTTCTAAACGAAGCGTAGGGTAGCATCTAACACTTACTCGAAAGCACTACCTGGATGAAAGAACCAGCTGGCTAAGAATACGAACAAACAGTACACTGCAGCTTCTTCGTGTTCACTCTTCTAGCCCACCAAAACCTCCAAAAGCGTTATAGGAAGAAACATCTTGGAAAGAGGAACCCAACGTTACCAACCTTGATCCAAGTTGCACCGTATACCGTCGAGAATCGGTGAAGATAAAGTTCGGTGAACATTAGGATTTCACGAGTGACTCAGGTTCTCGAGAGATATTTGCTAAGTGTTGGAAAATAAAAATGACGTGTCCATGGTCAAAGTCCACTATATATATAACTTAAGTCTCCCGCGATCTGGTGAATACTAGCCACCGACAACTCAAGGCTCCCAGCTGGTACCAGCTCAGACATAACCAGCATGCTGCCTTCTCTCCCAGCTGGTATACACAACCCCTTGCGCTTGTTTAATAGATCGCGTTCACCAAGTGTCAGGCCTCGTGCACAACCCAGAGTTTAACCACGCAAACACATAGCGGAAGCAATAAAATAGTGGCTAAAATTTTCGCTTTTGGCCCGACTGAAAGATAACAAATTTAAAATACTACAATAATCAAAATATCCCGATTTTTAAAATAACTCAGTACAACATTCAACAAATAAAAGCACTACAGAATACAGCTGGGATACAATAAAGCACAGGGCACTTCCCGGCTAACAGTGGTTATACATATATGCTATACGCTAACTTGGACACTCTAACCACCTCCTGGGGCACCTCCAGCTGGGTCAACTCCACGACCAGCTGAGTAACCATGGTAACCTGAAAACACATACACGGACAAACAACACCAGCCCCAGAGGGACATGGGGTCAAACCCCAGTACGGAGAGCAATATAAAAATAGCAAATGGAAAGAAACAGATAATATGCAAATGCTATGCATGAACAGCTGAGTACAGACGGAAGGCTACAACCAATGGCAGGGAGCCAGAATCTCAAAGCTGATCAAGAACAGATACAACTTATTAACGGTGGCCACGGGGTGTGTGAGTATATGGGAGCTACCCACTCGTCTCAACACACGGCACCAGATGCAAAACACGGACAAACAACACCAGCCCCAGAGGGACATGGGGTCAAACCCCAGTACGGAGAGCAATATAAAAATAGCAAATGGAAAGAAACAGATAATATGCAAATGCTATGCATGAACAGCTGAGTACAGACGGAAGGCTACAACCAATGGCAGGGAGCCAGAATCTCAAAGCTGATCAAGAACAGATACAACTTATTAACGGTGGCCACGGGGTGTGTGAGTATATGGGAGCTACCCACTCGTCTCAACACACGGCACCAGATGCAAAACATACCTCAACCCGCTGTTGCCCAACTCATGAGATGTGGGAGCTACCCACTCCGCTCATAGTGACTAACAGATCCCATCAGGGAGATGAGGTATACGGGAGTTACCCGCTCATCCTCAATAGGCATCTTGGTACGCACAGATCAATACAACAAGGCACAAAAGGCACGGCTACAACAGATCTTAGCTCAATTTGATAAATGCGTGTATGCAACAGATAAAATGTCCAATACAAAACATATGCAATGAAGCAAAGCATACACAGAAGCAAGCATAATCACCCACGCTCAATCCCAAGCTGTAAAACAAGCTCACATCCGTACCTCAATCTTCTGAGCTATAATTACAACAAAGCAGTCCCGAGCAACACAGATCTCAAACCTGCTAAACCAAACACAGATACTAGCTCAGGGACAGTAGCACAGAAACTACGAATTGGGAGCTACGATCTCAACCAAATCTGTCCTACCCTTCTTACACAACAGAAGGCTCTAAACAAAGCACAAGGTAGGATCTTAACACTTACCCAACAAGCTACCTGAAAGACAGAAGAAATCCGACGCTTATGCTAACAGACTACAGAAGGGAGATGTCTCGCGAATCTCTCCAGCTTAACGCAAGCTTCCAAAAGTAGTACCAAACGAAACGTCTCAGCAAGAGGAGTCCAACGCTACCACTCTTACTTCAGTCGGAGCTATCTACCATCGGCAATCAGAGCAGATAAGATTCGATGAACAGTAACTAGGGTATCACGATAGAGTTTGCTCACGGGAAATGTTCTAAGTGTCGGGGAACAATAATGGACAAAGGGTCAAAGTCCTCTTATATGAACTCAAATCTGCTCATATCTGCTGAACAGATCCCACCGACAAATTAAGGTACAAAGCTGATTTTCCACTCGGATCTGAATCTCAAATCAGATATGACCTTACTCCAAAACAGATCCTGACTATCCAACGACGTCGCACAGGGTCAACTATCGCATCTGGACACATCACCACGCTACTCGAAACTGAATTGCTAACGCGACTGGAATCTGAAACACAAAACGGCATCGCTCTTTAAACACTCAGATCCCTATCGAATCTGAAAGCCAACGCTACTCACATCTGAGTCTCGCCTGCTAAATCAAAACGCTGCCGTTCCATCTAATCCAAACGACTTAGTTTAGCTACTCGCTACAGAAACACGCTAGCGTACTCACATCTACCTAGCGACAATAGATTCCATCACCACTGCTGAACGCGATCACTCAGAGATGGCCAACACTCACATCTGATCAGATCCCGCTGAAATCTAAATTGATCCAAGGCTGATTCCATGACTTATACAAACCCGATAGCTTCGCCAAGCATACCAACTCAAAGCTAGCTCATCCAGATTTGCTCGCTCAAATCTGAATCTCATAAAATCCGATTACTTAACTCAATTAATTTTTCTTAACTTTTCGGGTCTCACGTCTCTCCCCCACTAAAACAAGATTTCGTCCTCGAAATCAAACAACTTCAGATCTGAACAGACTCAACCAAACCAAGTATTCAAAATAACTGGGAAAATAACCACAAGCAACAAAACAACTACTGGAATCTGATACTACACTCACTCAAACAGATGCGGCCACTCACGCTGCATCTTCTCTTCCAGTTCCCACATAGCTTCTTCTCTACCATGCTTGCTCCATTGGACCATCACCAAGGGAATGGTCTTATTCCTCAGCTGTTTCTCTTTTATATCTAATATCTGCAAGGGATATTCAACGTAGCTCAAAGTTCTATCTAGCTCTACCTCGTCAGTTCTCAACACATGCGAGGGATCTGGCTCATACTTCCTCAACATCGATACATGAAACAACTCGTTCAAAGGAGGAAAAATCTGGTGGCAACAACAACCGATATGCCAAAGGGCCAATCCTCTCAGCTATCTCATAGGGTCCAACATAACGAGGAGCCAACTTTTCCTTGAGACCAAATCTCATGACACTGTGGAAAGGAGAAACTTTCAGAAAAACTAGATCACCAACCTCAAATTCTAAAGGCCTACGACTCTTATTCTCATAACTCGCTTGGCGATATTGTGCATATTTCATCCGCTGGCGAATCAGATCCACTTGATCTCTCATCTGCTGCACAAATTCTTGAGAAGACATCTGCTTCTCCCCCACTTCTTCCCAACATATAGGCGATCTGCACTTCCTGCGATACAAGGCTTCAAATGGTGCCATGACAATCGTTACCTGATAGCTGTTATTGTAGGAAAACTCAACTAAAGACAACGAATCTTGCCAGCTTCCACTAAAATCTATCACAACAGCTCTCAACATATCCTCTAAAATCTGGATAGTCCTCTCAGATTGGCCATCTGTCTGGGGATGATACACTGTACTCATAGCCAATCTAGTACCCAAATCTATTTGCAAGCTCTTCCAAAACCTGGAAGTAAACCTCGGATCACTATCTGAAACAATCGAAACAGGCACACAATGCAATCTCACCACGAAATCTATGTACAGCTTCGCCATCTTCTTCAAAGAATAGGTCATGTTGTAGGGAATGAAGTGCGCAGACTTCGACAACCTATCTATTACCACCCAAACCGCATCACAACCTCTGCTGGAACGAGGCAAATGCGTTACAAAATCCATAGCTATGTGCTCCCAATTCCATTAGGGAACCTCTAAGCTTTGTAACAAACCACCAGGTCTCATCCTCTCAGCATTGACTTGCTGACAATTCAAAAAACAGGCTACAAAATCAGCAACATCACTCTTCAAACCTGCCCACCAGTAATGTTGCTTCAAGGCATGATACATCTTTCTCGCACCAGGATGGACACTAAGTCTACTGCAGCGATCTTCTCTCAAGATCTCTTCTTCAGATCAATCAGATTTGGCACTACCAATCTGCCACGAACCTCAAACACACATCTAAAGAAACAGAGTAGTCCTCCAACTGACCAGCCCTCACTCTCAACTTCAACTCATGGATAGATGGATCAGTCCTCTGAGCTGCTCTAATACTAGCAACAATCTGTGGCTCAACTTGAAAAGAAGACACCACAACATAATTCTCAGCTTCTCAGCTGGGTAAAACCGCAACCACGTAGTGCTTAGATGCTCATGGACCATGGAAATCTACATCGAAGGCAGCATCGCCACTTGAGCCTTTCTGATCAATGCATCAGCAACTACATTCATCTTCTCAGGCTGATATTGGATCTCACAATCAAAATCCTTTAGCAGCTCCATCCATCTACGCTGTCTCATGTTCAAATCTGATTGAGAAAACATATACTGCAGGCTCTTGTGGTCGGAGTACACCACAAACTGCTCACCATACATGTAGTGGAGCCAAATCTTCAAGGAAAAAAGCACTGCTACCAACTCCAAATCATGAACTGGGTAACTAGTCTCATGCGGTTTCAACTGACGAGAGGCATACACAATGACTCGACCATTCTGCATCAACACACAATCCAAACCATTCAAGGAAGCATCTGCACAAACTACAAAGCCACCTGAACCACACGGCAAAGCTAACACAGGCGCAGTAGTCAGCTTCTCCTTGAGCAATTGAAAACTATTCTCGCATTGCTCAGTCCAAATAAACCTCTTGTCTTTCTGAGTCAACTGTGTCATTGACTTAGCTATACTAGAGAATCCCTCTATAAAGCGCCGATAGTAGCTAGCCAATACCAAGAAACTACGAATCTCAGAAATATTCTTGGGACGCTCCCAGTTAACCACAGCCTCTACTTTACTGGGATCCATAGAAATACCATCCACCGAAATCACATGACCCAGAAACACAACTCGGTCTAACCAAAACTCGCACTTGGAGAACTTAGCATACAATTGCGAGTCTCGTAGCGTCTGAAGAACCAGCCTCAAATACTCTTTGTGCTGCATCGGAGTCTTAGAGTACACCAAAATTTCATCGATAAAAACAATCACAAACTGATCAATGAACTCTCTAAAGACTCTATTCATCAAGTCCATGAAAACTGCAGGGGCATTCGTCAAACCAAAAGGCATAACTAAAAACTCATAATGCCCGTACCTCGTACAAAACACAGTCTTCACCACATCTTGCTCTCGAATGTGCAACTAATGGTACCCCGAACGCAAATCGATCTTAGAAAACACAGTCAAACCCTAAAGCTGATCAAAAAAGTCATCGATCCTAGGCAAAGGGTACTTATTCTTCACTGTCGCCTTATTCAACTGCCTAAATTCGATGCACATCATCATCGACCCATCCTTATTCTTGACAAATAAGATAGGTGCTCCCCACGGGGACATACTAGGCCTAATGAATCCCTTCTCCAGCAAATCGCTAAGCTGAAACTTAAGCTCCCTCAACTCAGCAGGCGCTAAATGATACGGAGCACACGAGATAGGAGCTGTACCAGGTACCAACTCAATGCTAAAGTCTATCTCCCTCTTCGGAGGAAAACCAGGAATCTCCTCCGGAAACACATCCGGGAAATGGCGAACAACAGGGACATCACTAAGCTCTACGCGCAAAGAAGAAGACGCATCCAAGACATAGATCATAAATCCAGCGTTCTCTAGCAACAACAGGCTAAACATCTCCATCACAGAGACTAAAGGAATCTTCGACTGGGAATCATGGCCGTATAAATTCCATTTCTCGCCAGACTAGGGCCTAAATCGGAAAACGCCATGGAAACAATCTACCGTGGCCCTATAGCTAGACAACATGTCCATTCCCACTATACAATCAAAATCCCACATCACTAGCCTGATCAGGTTGTCTAACAACACACTCTCACCAAACCTAAGAATGCCATTCAACAAAATCTCTTGGGAGTACAGGCTCGCGCCGACAGGAGTCGCAACAGACACAACAACACACAAAGATGTGGTACGAAAACCATGATCAACCACAAATGCATCCGCAATAAACGAATGTGATGCTCCTGTATCAAACAACACACGCACAGGAAAATAAAAAACAAAGCAAGTACCTGCGATCAATCCTCCGCCTGGCGTGCCCTCTGCTTGCTCCCTAGTCATGGAATTCACCTGCGAAAACTGAGGTCCTGAGAACTTAGGATGGGAAGACTGTCCAAACCACGAAGGACCAGGCTGCTGAAACGGCCTAAACTGAGGCTCCCCCAACCTCTGCTGCTGAACCGGAAAAGAAGAACGACCTCTAGACGATCCACCTCAACCCTGCGGTGGGCGGCTGTATGCTGAGATCCAGACAGAGGACACACTCTAGCAAAGTGCCATACTGTCCACAGACGTTAAACGAATCTTGCACACCTACACACTGCGCTGTAGGATGCATTCCTCCACACTGGCCGCAAAATTCAACCTTGGAACTACCACTGCTGAAACTACCCGAGCCAGAAGAACTAGAACCAGACAACTTCTTGAACTGACGACCACGAGGCCTAAACCTCTGGTGTCCAGGCTGCTGGGCTACCTGCTGCTGGGGTGGTTGAGACGACTGCACAGACTGGGAAGGTTGCACCCCCGAAACCATGGGACGGTTACCTTGCACCACTTGAGGCCTAACACAAGACGTACGGTTCTGCAGTCCCTCCTCAATGTCAATAGCCCTGTCCACCGCTTCTGCATAGCTCGCCGAGGAACCCGCCAACACAAAAGAATACAACTCCTCATTGAGCCCCAGCAAGAACTTGTTCCTCTTCGCTTTCTTTCGACCAGAAACGTGCTGAACATACGCAAGAAGAGAAGAAAATCTCCGTGCATACTCTCCCACGGACATAGATCCCTGCACCAGGTTATCAACTCTCGCTCCCTGGCGTTCACAAAGGATTCCGAAACGTACTCCAGACGAAGGCGGTACAAAAGCTACTCCACGAAATACCTACACCGGTCTCTTCTAGAGTCCTCGAAGTACATCTCCACCAACGCTCGGCACTTCTTCTCAACTGAAACGTAGCCAAACTCAGCCTACGCTCATCATCATACCTGACACGGTCGAACAACCCGGTAATATGCTGCAACCAGGACTCAGCACCGGAACTAGGCTCATCACCGTTAAACGTCTGAGGATTCATACGCTGAAACCTCTCCATCACCAGTTCCATATCATCCACACCGGCTGCCATCTCATCTACCTCAATCTCAAACTGTCTATCGCGTCCACGACGAGGAACACTACGCTGCACTTCCTCGTTCTAACCTTCGGACTCTTCCTGAAACTTCCCTCTACCTCTACCCCTACGTCTAGGTGGCATCAACGAAGGCACTAAGAGGGTAAGGTCACGCAACAACAGATATATCACATAGCACATAAAATCACATAGTCAAGCACATGCAATAAGCAACACTGTGCCTAGACTCAAGTGTTGTCAAAAGAAATCGAGCTTATCCCAACTTAAGCTCTGATACAAAAAATGTCAGGCCTCGTGCACAACACAGAGTTTAACCATGCAAACACATAGCGGAAGAAATAAAGTAGTGGCTAAAATTTTCGCTTTTGGCCCGACTGAAAGATAACATAATTTAAAATACTACAATACTCAAAATATCCCGGTTTTTAAAATAACTTAGTACAACAGTACAACATTCAACAGATACAAGCACTACATAATACAACTGGAATACAATAAAGCACAGGGCACTCCACGGCTAACAGTGCTTATACATATATGCTATACGCTAACTGGGACACTCTAACCACCTCTTGGGGCACCTCCAGCTGGGTCAAATCCACGACCAGCTGAATAACCATGGTAACCTGAAAACACATACACATGCAAACAACACCAGCCCCAGAGCGACATGGGATCAAACCCCAGTACAAAGAGCAGTATAAAAACAGCAAATGGAAAGCAACATATAATATGCAAATGCTATGCATGAACAGCTGAGTACAAACGGAAGGCTACAAGCAATGGCAGGGAGCCAGAATCTCAAAGCTGATCAAGAACAGATACAACTGATTAACGATGGCCACAGGGTGTGTGAGTATATGGGAGCTACCCACTCGTCTCAACACACGGCACCAGATGCAAAACATAGCTCAATCCGCTGTTGCCCAACTCATGAGATGTGGGAGCTACCCACTCCGCTCATAGTGGCTAACAGATCCTAGCAGGGAGATGAGTATACGGGAGTTAACCGCTCGTCCTCAACAGGCATCCTGGTACGCACAGATCAATACAACAAGGCACAAAAGGCACGACTACAACAGATCTGAGCTCAATATGATAAATGCGTGTATGCAATAGATAAAATGTCCAATACAGAACATATGCAACGAAGCAAAGCATACACAGCAGCAAGCATAATCACCCATGCTCAATCCCAAGATGTAAAACAAGCTCACATCCGTACCTCAATATTTTGAGCTATAATTACAACAAAACAGTCCCGAGCAACACAGATCTCACTCCCTTCTCCGGCCACCACTTGTCGGAGCCCCGCCCGCTGGACCTCCCCCAGGTCCGGTCGGTTCCAGTGGGACCAACCATGGCCCCAACCATGGACTACAACTCCCACACGAGGGCTGGGAACACGCGACATGCGCACAGCGCAAGGTGATGTGCCACCCTTGTCTAGTTCTTGATCCAGCCATGGTTTTGCCACGAACCAGCCATCTAATCCCGACCTTGCACGTTTCTAGACCACCTTAGGATCCCCATGGACCACCTAGACTCGAGCCACAGCCCCCAAGAGCAGCCCCTTAGCCGAATAAAATTCATGCAACAATTAGAAACGTAGTGAAACTTCGTGTGATATGCATGGATCTCAATTAAAGATGCATAGATCTGAATAGAACACAAAAAATTCATGCATAATTTCATTAAAATAGTTTAATATGATTTAAATGGTGAGAAAACAAGATATCACATGCCTGGTTTGGTTGGAGAAGAGATTTGCGAGTTATCAACGTTGTAGACGCGAGATCGGGGCACCACCTGCTTTGGATCACCAAACTTGACCAAGAATGGAGGAATTTCAAAAATTTGATTAAGGGAAAGGAGGGGACGGCTGATGAGGATTTAGGAGGCTAGGTTAAGTGTTAATTTGGAGTTGTGAAGGAATAGAATGTGACTAATGTGACCCTTATGAGTTTAATTAAAAAAAAGGAAGAAAAAGAAAGGCTTGCCCTTCTAATTAATTAAAAGGTACTTAAAACTCACAATTTGGCTTTGAAGATTAAAGATTTTCGAAATCAAGGCCTCCTTATATTTTAAAATGCCTTAAAACTCAATAAAACAGCCGGTTTAGGCGAAACACGGTTTCCCCTTCAAAATAATTATAAAAACTCAATTTTTCAGAAACCATTGCTTAAAATAAAATAATTTCATTCTTAAAAATCCCAAAACTTAAAAATCTCAAATTATTTTCATTCCGGTCGGCCCTAATCTCGTCCATGCGTCTGTAACTCAAGCAGGCTGAAAAACAACACATGCATACAATGCAGCATAAAATCATAAATAAATCGAATAAAATGGCATGTAATCATCTAAAATATTTTCCCCCTAGTCATGCACTCATTTCTACGTAGTCAGGAATTTCTAGGCGTTACAACTCTCCCCCCTTATAGAAATTTCGTCCCCGAAATTGAGTATGTACCAAATAACTCCGGGTAGCGCATCCGCTTATCGGCCTCATCTCCCACGTAGCTTCATCCTCCGAGTGATTCTGCCATCGGACCTTGACCAGCGGAATACTCCACGCTCTCAGCCTGTGCTCCTCCTTAGCTAGAATCTGCACTGGTCTCTCCTCAAAAGATAAATCTGGTGCCAACTGGAGCGGCTCGAAATCCAACACATGAGACGGATTCGGAACGTACTTCCACAGAATCGAGATATGGAAGACATTATGCACTGCAGATAAGCTGGGTGGTAACGCTACTCGATAAGCCAGAGTACCAACCCTCTCCAGAATCTTGAACGGCCCAATAAACCTAGGGCTAAGCTTGCCTCTCCGGCCAAAGCGCATCACACCTCATGGGCGATATCCTCACAAACACATGATCTCCCACAGCTAGCTCCAGATCTCGTCGTCTCAGATCGGCATAACTCTTCTGACGACTCTGGGCTGTCCTCATCGTACCCCGAATCCTCGTCACCATGCCCGCCGTCTGCTGCACTAACTTCAGCCCAGTAAGCACTCTCTCACCAACCTCGTCCCAGTGCACGGGAGATCTGCATCTCCTCCGGTACAGCTCCTCATACGGAGCCATCCCTATCGATGAATGAAAGCTGTTGTTGTACGTGAACTCTAGCAGCGGCAATCTCGAGTCCCACGTACCCTGGAAATCTATGACGAAGCTCTCAGCAAATCCTCCAAAATCTGAATGACCCTCTCTGACTGTCCGTGTGTCTGTGGATGAAATGTTGTACTTATGACAATCTCGTCCCCAAGGCGGCATGCAAACTCCTCCAGACCGCAAATGTGAATCTGGTGTCTCTGTCCGACGCTATCGAGACTGGTATTCCATGCAGTCTGACAATCTCCCTGATGTAGAGCTCTGTGTGCTGCGTCAGGGTGAAGGTAGTCTTCACCGGTAAGAAATGCGCTGACTTGGTGAGTCTGTCCACAATCACCCATATAGCCGTGTATCCTCTGGAACTCCTGGGCAATCCAACCACGAAATCCATCATAATATGCTCCCACTTCCACTCGAGAATAGGAAGTGGCTGCAAAAACCCTGCCGATCGTTGATGATCCGCCTTGACCTGCTGACAGGTCAAGCACTCAGACATGAATCTCCCAATGTCCTTCTTCATCCCTGGCCACCAGTACAAGGTCTGAAAACTCTGTACATCTTCGTAGTCCCTGGGTGAATGGAGTACGTCGATGCATGAGCCTCAGATAAGATCTCGGCTCTCAACTGTCCAGTGCTCAGCACCCACATACGGCCTCTGAAACGGACTATCCCATCCTCAACAGTATACAAACCTCATCCTATGTCCTCATCACGCTGTCTCCACTGCTGTAGCTTCTCATCGGAGGCCTGCCCCTCTCTGAACCGCTCTCGAAGAGTCGGCTGAATAGTGAGCGCTGTTAAACTCGGCGCACAGCCTCCTGAATAGAACTCTAGGCCGAATCTCTGAATCTCCTACTGTGGTGGCCTCTCAACTGACAAACACGCCACTACTGCAGTCTTACGGCTCAAAGCGTCTGCCACTACATTAGCTTTACCCGGATGGTAGCTAATGTCACAGTCATAGTCCTTCACCAACTCTAATCATCTGTGCTGCCTCATGTTCAGCTCCTTCTGGGTGAAGAAGTACTTGAGGCTCTTGTGGTCGGTGAATATCTGACACTTCTCACCGTACAAATAGTGCCTCCAAATCTTCAGTGCAAACACCACTGCTACAAGCTCCAAATCATGCGACGGGTAGTTCTGCTCATAACTCTTCAGCTGCCTCGACGCATATGCAATAACCTTACCACCCTGCATCAGAGATGCACCCAAATCTCTCAGAGAAGCATCTTTATAAACCACAAACTCCTCGTGGTCCACTGGCATAGCCAACACTGGTGCTGAAGTAAGGGCCTCTTCAGCTGATCAAAGCTCCTCTAGCACTCGGTACTCCACACATACTTCGCATTCTTCTTGGTCAAGGCTATCAAGGGCACTGAAATAGAAGAGAAGCCCTTGATAAACTTGCGATAATAACCTGCCAAGCCCAAAAAACTGCGAATCTCCGCTGCATTCCTTGGAATCCCCCGGTTCTGAACTGCCTCCACCTTCGATGGGTCAACTGAAATCCCATCTCTCGACACAATATGCCCTAAGAATGCCACCTGCTCCAGCCAAAACTCGCACTTGCTGAACTTGGCATACAATCTGTGCTCCCTGAAAGTCTGAAAAGCCGTCTGCAAGTGCTGCCTATGCTCCTCCATGCTCCTTGAATATACCAGGATGTCGTCAATGAAAACTATAATGAACTGGTCTAGATCATCTCTCGACACAATATGCCCTAAGAATGCCACCTGCTCCAGCCAAAACTCGCACTTGCTGAACTTGGCATACAATCTGTGCTCCCTGAAAGTCTGAAAAGCCGTCTGCAAGTGCTGCCTATGCTCCTCCATGCTCCTTGAATATACCAGGATGTCGTCAATGAAAACTATAATGAACTGGTCTAGATACAGCCTGAATACCCTGTTCATCAGATCCATGAAACTTGCGGGGGCATTCGTCAGGCCAAACGGCATCACCAAAAACTCGTAGTGGCCATAGCGTGTCCTAAAAGCAGTCTTGGAACGTCCTCCACTCTAACTCTCAGCTGATGATATCCAGATCTCAAATCAATCTTCGAGAACACCGAAGCTCCCTGCAACTGATCGAATAAATCCTCTATCCTCGGGAGTGGGTACTTATTTTTCACTATTACTCGGTTCAGCTCCCGGTAGTCGATGCACAATCTCATGCTGCCATCTTTCTTCTTCACAAACAACACCGGCACGTCCCAAGGGGAAAAGATAGGGCGAATGAATCCCTTATAGAGCAACTCCTGAATCTGCTCCTTAAGCTCCTTCATCTCGGTAGGGGCTAATCGATAAGGTGCCTTAGAGATAGGCACTGTCCCTGGCATCGGTTCAATAGGAAACTCCACATCTCGCTCCGGTGGAACTCCCACTACATCATCAGGTAAGACATCTACAAAATCCCTGAATACCTCCACATCAGATAGTGAAGGGCCTGCTGAATCTCCAGAAGCGGTAACGCTGGCCAAGAATGCCTGACATCCGAGCTCAACTAGCTTCCTGGCCTGAAGAAAAGATATAAATCTGGGCTTCCGCGGCCTCCTAGCTGCCTCAAATAAGAAATCCTCCTGCCCTGGCGGTCTGATAGACACTGTCCTCCGTTGAAAGTCAATCACTGCTCCGAACTCTATCAGCCAATCCATGCATAGGATGAGGTCGAATCTAGTCATCGGCAAAATGACCAAATCTTCTCTGACCGCGTGATCCTGAAACGTCATCGTCAGACCCTGCACGAAACTGGTCGTCGTCAACTCCTCTCCTGACAGAACCATCACGGCGAGAGCTACACCCATGCTCTCCGGAACAATACCCATCCTCTGTGTGAATGCACTCGAAATAAACGAGTGGGTCGCCCCTGAGTCTAGCAAAGCGAGTGTAGTGACACCAAGCACACGAATCTTGCCTGAAACAGAAACGTCACACAGGTATGCGTTTACGGTAATACTAAATCCCAAAAATCAGTTTAGATACCTAAAACAGTTCTAAGTTCGCTAGTCCTATCCGTCAGATTTGACAAGGCAAGTCCTAGAAGTCCTACAGTTCTCACTTACGTTTACCTAGCAACTAAGGCAACAAGTTTCCTAGCAGTGCTCCACCTAGCATGCAATTTCCAAAACACCCAGATAGCAACATAACAAGGTACGGAAATCTAAAACATAATACATGTGAGTAAAGTCGTGTCGGGATCCGCAGCCTCTTCCTGCATCACGAAAACACGACCAGTAGACTGCACCTTCTATGGGCAATTCATAGCGATATGCCCCGGCTCCTTGCAGTGGAAACATCGGCCTGAACCCGCCATGCACTACCCTGGATGACTCTTCTGGCATGTCGGGCACGTCTATATCCCTCCAGGTCTAGGGGCAGTAGTCCCCTGCTGCTGCGGTCTCGACTGACCCTGTGGCCTCTGCTGGCCCTGACGCCTCTGCTGGCCCTAGGGACTTTGCTGCTGCTGGCCCTGCTGAGATGGGCCCTTAGAAGGCCCGTGAAAAGGTCTCTTCACTGGTGGCTGCGAAGATTGGCCCCTGACGACTGCTGTATCTGACGCTTCCTCTGGTAGTCATCCCTCATATCCTTCCGGCCTCTGTCAGACCGGTAAGCCCTGTTCACTGCCACCATATAAGTCTCCACGTCCGCCATGTTAACATCGTGGCGGATGTCGGGTCACAGTCTATCAGTAAACTACCGTAGCTTCTCACTCTCCACTGTAGCAATCGAGGGCACAAAGGTACACCCCCGCTCAAACTGTCTAACATACTAAACAACAGACTTGTCTCCCTGACGGAGACTCATTAACTCCCAAATAAGCTGGCTCCGGGCATCCATGGTAAAATACTTCTAAAAGAAGACCTTCTTGAACTCCTCCCATGTCAGGCTCTCCAGAAATAGACCAACCACTTCGCCCTTCCACCACAGAGCGGCAACTCCCTTCAGCATGAAAATAGTACAACGGACCTTGTCGGCGTCCGCTAGACCCATATAATCATAGATAGTCTCCATGGTTCGGATCCACTCCTCAGCAACCAGTGGATCGATGGTACCAGCAAACTCCTTAGGTCCATGCTTGCGGAACCTCTCAGCAACGTCCTCCTCATGCGAATTCCTGGGTCGCTCTGATTGATGCTCCAACAGTCTGGTAATCCCAGCTAGCATATCCACGCTAGCTCTCTCATATGGAGTCAACTGAGGTGGTGGGGGAGGAGGAGGAGGCGTAGCATCATCCTGTTGGGTCCTATCGCGATGGGGAGGCATTGCTCTGACACACCAAAACCTTATCACGTAAATCTAAGTGCATGACTAAGCGTCTATTTTTAAAACTCTAAGGCCAAAAACTCATACATAACTAAAACACATGCAGCATGCAATCATAAACATAAATCATAAAACAGTAAAACTCACAGACTGGTAATGCGACTTCTGAGCTCCACGCAACCACCGCTTTGATACCAACTGAAACGAACCAGACTCTAGAGATTTTTTTTAAAACATGTGCGGAAAAACATAAACCTAAAGTATGACTCGTTCCCTTTTAAAATATTTCTAAATCATTTTCTCTCCCATACTTCAAACATAAATAAAGGAATATTTAAAAACGTTAAAACATCCAAACGGAATAATAATCATCTGAGTAAAATACTGAAAGTAAACATGTTTAAAACCAACATCTAACTGTATCATCTCAAAAATAACATCGCTGCGGTCAAGGGTACTGCTGCAACAAGCGCTCAGATGTCCTCACCGCCAGTCGGTGTAAACTCAGCAGGATCATCATCTGCACCATTTAAACCTAGTGAGCTTAGAGGCTCAGCGTGCTCTATCGCATATCATAACAAAGTACATACTAATAAAATCGCATGAAGCACATACTTGTAATAAAATAACGTTAAAACATCAATGCATGCATGATCTTAAAACATTGCTCCATACATTCCATATCATAACATATAAGGCATGGCATAACGTAACATGAAAAACATATGAGTCGTATCCTAAAGTGTGACCATAGTCGATTGATCAATCTATAAACCAACGTACGTGGCGATGTGGTTCACCCGACCTCGAGCCGGGATCCCTATATGCCACACCTCTATGTTGCCATTTCACCATGATATCAACACATGGATCCATAAGCTGCCACTTCACCATGATATCACACATTGATCCATAAGCTCATCATACATTCATCATAAGTTGTCACAAGTCATTCAATCCCTCGGGTTCTGTCTTTTAAAAGAACATGTCTTTATCATTCATAAAACATTCATGATGCATGAATTTCGTAAAATTATGCAAGTTTAAAAGCTTAGCCCGTTAATGTATAATTAATTCTTTTCTTTAAAACATTTACGTACATAGCATACTAAATATATAATTAATTATACATTTACGGGCTTCTACATTTTTCTACTTCGGTCAAGGATTGGTTCAGGAGCCTGGCCCACTACTTCTAGACTAAACACCACTCTTAACTTAGTCGATGAAACGAATGTTCACCCTCTTTAAAATTTTGCCTATTTTAATTAAATTTTGACTTTAGAAAGCAAGGCTAATTTTGACTAATTAAAATCAATTTTGACTTATTAAAATCAATTTTGACTTTTAAAATCAATTTAAATCAATTTTCATCCCAAAAGCCGATTTTGACCAATTCAAAATCCCAAAAATCAATTTTGACTCCAATAAAATTCCAAAGGCTCCAATTTTGACTAAAACTTAAAAATCAGCATAACTTTAATTATTTTAAAAGTTTGACTCAATTTTAAAACATGTGGCTATTTTCTTTAAAATTGGACCTTTGACTTAGAATTAAAAATAACAGGTCCATAATTAAAATAACTTGGACCGACTTTAAAACGACTCGAGACTCAAAGAACCGATCCGGTTCAATCGAACCAATCGGTTCACTTAAACCGGCCGGCCCAAGCAAAGGAGACCTAGCCCACGCCGCCACCCTAGCGCCACGCCCGAGCAGCAACCAAACAACCACTTCGTTCTCCATGCTCCGGCCACCACCGGTCGGAGCCCCGTCGGCTGGAACTCCCCCGGGTCCGACCGGTTCCAATGGGACCAACCATGGCCCCAGCCATTGACTACAACACCCACACGAGGGCTGGGAACATGTGGCATGCGCACGGCGCAAGGCGATGCGCCACCCTTGTCTAGTTCTTGATCCAGCCGTGGTTTTGCCACGAACCAGCCATTGAATCCCAACCTTGCATGTTGTGGTCATCCCCATGGACCACCTAGACTCCAGCCACAGCCCCTTAGCCGAAGAAAATTAATGCAACAATTAGAAACGTAGTAAAACTTCGTGTGATATGCATGGATCTCAATTAAAGATGCATATATCTGAATAGAACACAAACAATTCATGAATAATTTCATTAAAACAGTTTAATATGATTTAAAAGCGAGAAAACGAAAAGATATCACATGCCTGGTTTGGTTGGAGAAGATATTTGTGAGTTACCAACGTTGTAGACACGAGATCGGGGCACCACCTGCTTTGGATCACCAAACTTGACCAAGAATGGAGGAATTTCGAAAATTTGCTTAAGGGGAAAAAGGAGGGGACGACTGATGAGGATTTAGGAGGCTAGGTTAAGTGTTAATTTGGAGCTGTGAAGCAATAGAATGTGACTAATGTGACCCCTATGAGTTTAATTAAAAAAAAGGAAGAAAAAGACAGGCTTGCCCCTCTAATTAATTAAAAGGTACTTAAACTCATAATTTGCTTTGAAAATTAAAGATTTTCGAAATCAAGGTCTCCTTATATTTTAAAATGCCTTAAAACTCAATAAAATAGCCCGTTTAGGCGAAAAACGGGTTCCCCTCCAAAATAATTATAAAAACTCAATTTTTCAGAAACCGTTGCTTAAAATAAAATAATTTCATTCTTAAAAATATCATAACCTAAAAATCTCAAATTATTTTCATTCCGATCGGCCCTAATCTTGTCCACACTTCTGTAACTCAAGCAGGCTAAAAAACAACACATGCATACCATGCAGCATAAAATCATAAATAAATCAAATAAAATGGCATGTAATCATCTAAAATATTTTCCTCCTAGCCATGCACTCATTTCTACGTAGTCAGTAAATCTAGGCATTACAGATACTCTAAACGCCTCTCGGGGCACCGCTAGATGACGCACCTCCTGGGCCAGCTGAAGAACCTGGGAAACCTGAATGGCACACAAACAACCAAACAGCCCTGGAGGGACAAGGGTCAAACTCCAGTACGAAGAGCAACATATAACAGCAAGTAAAAAGCAAGACATAAATGATATGCGATGCATGAAGACAGGAAGAACAAATGAGTTCGAAGAAATAACTCAATAGCTGGTGATCAAACAGATGTGATCCACGGAGCTCAATGGAACGGATAACCAGCTTGAGACACAAACAGACGAGATCATAGAGCTCAAGGAAACAACAACTCTGCTAGAATCAACAATGCAGTGGCCACAGGGCATATGAGAGCGTGGTTGCTATCCACTCGTATCAACACGCAGTACCAGAAGCAAGAATAGATAGCTCAACCCGCTGGTACCCACAAGCTCATGAGAGCGTGGTAGCTATCCACTCGTCTCATAGCGGCAACAACCATAACAGCAAGGAGTAGAGGATCACGGTAGCTAGCCGATCGTCCTCAAGTAACCCAACCGAGAGCTTCCTGATACTAACAGATGTTGGGATTGGTCCGGATCCGCACCCCGGCAGGCAGCGGAAGAACAAAATTTTTACCGGGATGCGATCAATACGAATTATCAAAACGGTTCTACGTATCGACATACATAGGGTGTTTCAACGAGTTACCTGTCTGGCACTTGTGCCTGGCTCCAACCGGTGTTTCAAGAACCCGGCGCTTCTCGGTTGATTGCGGTAGATTCGTCAATCCGGTCCACGACCAGACTCGAGGCTCCTTCGTCAGACTGCACTAGAAGTCCTGACGAGATCAGCACGAGCGGATTCTCCACGTCGAACTGGCCGGAACAAATTTCCGGCGACGATCGGCGGCGGGCGGCGGCG
>KV001753.1:65084-85623 GCA_001598015.1 Dorcoceras hygrometricum | reverse complement strand
TCCACTCGACAAATGGTAACCACTTGGAAAGTCCGAAGGAGGGTAGTTCGATAGATCACCATGTCACTATCTATCTGCATGCTCAGAACATCACAATGCTCCCTACCAATGAAACATGGTACTTCGCATCGCATATACTAGTCTCGAACTCGGGCGGCCTTATCCTCGTTTTGACGGCCCCATCGACTAGGAACATGTTCAGAATACACAGCGACTATTAGATGTGTTTCATGATAGCCGTCATACCCACTATCACATCTAACATACGCTTTAGTGTAATCTAGGTCTTTACTCAACACAATTGTAAATCATTACACACATAATGAAAGTAAAGAATGCCACATAAAAGAATGCGAATATCATATATAAAGATTTTGACGGCCCAATCGACTAGGAACATGTTCAGAATACACAGCGACTATTAGATGTGTTTCATGATAGCCGTCATACCCACTATCACATCTAACATACGCTTTAGTGTATTCTAGGTCTTTACTCAACACAATTGAATCATTACACACATAATGAAAGTAAAGAATGCCACATAAAAGAATGCGAATATCATATATAAAGATCGTTTGTACAAGAGTCAATGAAAACCCACACGCCACAAGTTGGCTAGTTGGGCATCTACTCTAACAACAGATCCACAACAACACAACGGTTAACAAGAGGTATGAGCTCAACATGAAATGCAGGTATACAGGAATAACAGCTTGCAATAAATAACAAGGTATAAAAGCAAGCAACAGCAGAACACAGTACACATATCACTTCTCGGCATACCAGCACGCATACAATTACATCCATGCCTATTTCAAAGCTGTAAAATAAGCTCACATATGTACCTTACGTAGATCTTGATAAAATAACTAGGCAGAGCTTACGGCTTAGCGGCAGAACACACTCCACAGCTCCGATCAAGTCTCTATCGAGAAAACGGGGCAAAAACAACAAGAAAGGATCTAATTTGAACCGGTGCTCAACACTGTTGGAGAATGGCGAAACCCAGCTCAAGCAGCTTCTTAGCTATTATCTCGGTCCGGCCTCCTAACACAAACTGGTACAAGAACGTAGGTCTCGAAGAGAGGTTTCCTATCTAGGTACCCTCAATCAAATCTGACCAGCCAAACTCCGGCAACCGGAAGAAGAAGATATCGGGTGAACAGTAACCACTAGGGTTTGGATAATATCTGTCGGGGCTCTCGGGAGAATATAAGGATATGTGTGTTGTAGAAATAAGTAATTATTGGTCAACACTTATATATATATACTCTCAGCTTATAGCTACAGTAAATTCAAACCAGCTCGGACTTCTCTACTGTACCAGATCAGGTACGCAGACGCCAAAAACCAGATCACGGAAACCTTAGACCAGCTCGGAGCATCTAGAACATCTCTAAGCTGGATCCAGCTCACACAAACATAGGAATCCTAGTGCTGATAACCTCTAAGCTGGTGTCCCCAAAACCAACTCGCGACAGAACCCAAACTAGCACAACAAAGCAGTCAAGCTCAGAGTTATCCTCTCAGACATCTCGTGCCTGATCTGATCTAAAACAAACCCGAAGGTTATCAACATCATATACCAATTCTCCTAAGATGATCGCTAAACAGTTCACAAGATACAATCCAGCTCAGCGCTCAACTTACTGTCCAGCGCGGGACTAATCTGCCCAACCAGCTCACACCACAACTGGTCTTGGTTTAACCTCAAAACCCACAACCAGACCTCTAAGCTGGTACCAGATTACACTGTACTTAGAACAGTTTACCTCAACCAGCTCCTCTTATCAGTGGTTAAAACCATGCTTCAACCCAAAGATAATCTGCACTGAAACCCGAACAGTTGTAATATCAGCTTAGCACAACACCCTGGACCATCACGCATCTAAGCTGTTCTATTTACCAGCAGCTTATCAAGCTGAAGTATCTCTATTAGTTAATCACTGCTTCGATCTAGTTAACTTGTTAATTACCATTTTATAATTCCGGTCCTCACAGTCGATTTTAGATTTGAAGGAGAAGATAAAAAAGTTGGTATTCTTAGAGTCAATAATAGTATTAACATTCTGATAATTACAAGAAAATGATAAAATGTAACGCCCAAAAATCCATAAATCCACAAAGATAAAGTTCACAGTTTTGAAGGATCAAATTATGATTTTAAGCATTCAATCATCTTTCGCTATGCTGGTTTTGTTTCAGTTCAGGACCACGGTTTAAAGAAGCTATCCGGTTGAGAGAAGCTATCCGGTTGAGAAAATCAAGCACTGTTCACCTCTAAGCTGATTTTTGAATAAATCGGTTCAGTCCAAGATTTTGTTTTAAAAACAGAGTACCACTTTTTAAAAGTAGTAGCACTTTTAAAGAATAGTGTTTTTAATCAAAATATCTTTAAACTTTTGGTATAAATACTTGCAAAAAGCATCGTTCACCATCATGTCACGCAAAGGAAAACTTTTAAGAAGTCGTGTTCTCTGTGAAAGAAACCGACCGAAGCTTCAAAATTTTCAAAGAGATTGATCGTGCTTTTGAGCTGTTCCAAGGCCGGATAAATCTCTTTAAACAAGTAATTTATGTTTCTTGCAGCATCATGGAAAACATATATTGATTTCTCTTGCATGTTTGAGTTATTTCTAAAGGTTTGAAAAATGTTTTGAAGATTTTCAAATGAAGAGTTGATTTTTCATGGGGAAATATTGGTTTGGTGGAGTTTTTTTAAAAATGGTTGCTGGAAAACGTTTTGCGAAAGTTTGAGTTAGTTTTCTTTTGAAATTTCTGAGGATGTTCGAATGCAGCTTAAAAGTAAAGTTCTCTAGATGTTCCAGTAAATATGTCATGCTGGAGGGCTAAGAATGAGGTTCTGAGCTGATAGGTAAAGCTGGTGTCATTAGAAATCTGTTCTGATCTGATAAGTTGTTGATCTATTCGAACTTCTCCAAGCTGTTATCAGTACTATGTCGTTATTCTAATCTGAAATGATTCATTCCATGATTTCAGTTCCTAAATTAATTCCCGTTCTGACTCAGTTTATTGTTGTTATCTGATATTTCCCTGAACTGATTTGAGATCGTGATTTTACTGAATTCAATTATTCTAAGCTGATTTGATCGTCTAAGCTGAGTTGACTTTGTTTGACCTTTTTAATATAGTCTGATTGTTCTAAGTTGTGTTGACTTTCCTAATCTTAGTTGACCAAACCCGCCCAGATCTAATTTTCTATTCCGAGCTGATCTAGGTTCATGATCTATTTGATACTTTGAGCTGATCTGATTCAGCTTAGATCCACTCTGTACTATTACGATGAATTGAGTCTAATCCTTCGGTTTATTAATTTTGATTCCATGGTTTAGCTCTAATCTGTTCAGAATTCTACCTATTTTTAAGAAACATTTCACCAGTTTAGAGCTCTGGTATTACTTCATTATATCTATAGCCTGAGCTGATTCGAGTTTCTTCTTCTTTTGAACCGCATTGTACTCTCAGTAGCTTTCAAAATCATCTTATTCAGATCAGAAAATAGCTTGTTAAATAAAATTTAAAGGAAGTATATCTTGAAAGTTTTAGTGATTTATGACGAATAACAGACGGTAAGTGATAGGGTGTGTGGTAATCGGTCGGTGGACCGGAGTGCCTCGCCAAACATAAGGTGTGTGATAATCGGTCGACATCGAAGTGCCTGCCAACAGATTCAAAGATTAGGGCATGTGGACAACGGCAAAAGGGTCATTGGGTTCCGCTCCACCTGGAACCAGTTTAAGCTTGATCAAGCGACTATGACCTAAGGAGAGCTTTCGTTAACACTTCACAACAGAAAATGATGAATATTATGAGTTTTTATACAACTGAGTATTCGAGAAAGTTTATGCTACAGTTACTTCCTTTATCAGTTTACGAGTCTATCAGTTTTAAGGTTATTTGATATACCTATACTATGTGCCTTCATTATTTTCAGATTTACTTGTTGAGCCTCTAGGCTCACTAGTTTTCCTGAGTGTAGGTAATCAGGTTTAGAGGTTGCTGGTGGGTGCAGACTGGATTAGATCGGGAGGTGTTTATCGTGTAACCCGTGCTTTTCGCTCTAGCCAGATTACATATTTTTTGTTCAGTTCAGCTTGGATAAATCAGTTGTAAAGAATTTGTATCAGTAATTTCATGTACGGTCACTTGTAAACTGAATGAAATCACTTTGCAAGGTTTATTTATATTCCGCATAATTTATAAGCTTTGAGCTGTTCTAGCAATTCGTGATCTGAAATATTATAGATTTGCAATTTAGTCCAGAATTATTTGATTACTTCGTCTTTCAACCAAATAAATTATGATTATTTCAATTCGTACCCTTCAATTTATTAAAATTGGAAATCAAAGATGAGAGCCTCACATAAACAATGCTAATAGAAACATAACCAACAAAGATGCAATCACAAGTCTATGAACCAATCTTTTGTCATTTTTCCGGGAAATAAAACTTTTTAGCTAACCAAACTCATACTTTGACATATTTAAGATTAGGTATATGATTTTTACGTAACTCATACGGGATAATACCGATTTTATTATAAATAATTATTCTAAATAAATCATGCAGAAAGTATAGCTTCTCCCAACAAGTTAGGACGTGCTCCAGAACTAATTCATAATATTCACCGTTTCCTTTTGTTCTATTTTTGGTGAATTAGGTCGAGTAACTTCATATATGATTCCATTATTCTCACAAAACTTAACCAGGAGAGAAGAATCATTTCACCCTCTCTATGTGACCTATGTCTCTTTATTTTCCGTTTAGTTTATTTTGTACTTCAGCTTTGAACGTAATAAATTTATACCCAGTTTCATATTTTTTTATTCAACAAATAAACATAAGTATACCAATACATCAATAAAAGTTACGTAATACTTTTTACCAGCCTAGATGAGTTACTTTCATATCACCTAAATCACAATGCGCTAAAGAGAGCAATTTGCAATCTCGAGCAACAACGGTTTTGCATGTTCTCTTAGTAGCTTTAATTCAGCCCTTACCTTTTCATTTCTTAATGTCCGAAATGGTTATGTTGTTGAGTATGCCTAATTCATTAATGCGCTTGATGTAACTAATATTGACATGCCCCACTACTACAAAACAGTAATAAACAACGGTTAAAATCCGTTGTCTATTAGGCAATCGACCGTTGTCGAAGCTCCTATTGTTAAAAGTCCCGGTTATAGACAACGGATTTTAACTGTTGTTTTTTAAACCTAACAACGATGAATATCGGTTGTTGAATATGAAATAAACCTGTTGTCGAAGCTCGTGCTGTTAATTTGTGCCCATTAACGACAAAGGATTTTAACCGTTGTTATTTAAACATATAACAACGGTAAATATCTGTTGTTGAATATGACTATGACAACAAAATAAACCTGTTGTCGAAGCCAGTGTTGTTGAAACAACGGACAAAATCAGTTGTAAATCGTTAAATAAAATCGTTGTCATGTGAATTTAAAACACTTTTTTTTATTAATTTCGACTACATTTTTAAAATCCGTTGTTAAATCATGACGATATTTTTTCCTAAATAATACAAATTTCTATTTATAATGATATGAATTAAAAATAATTAATTTATATACAAAATATTAGGAATTTCAATTAATTACACAACAAAGATATAGAGGAAAATGAAACAATAAAATGAGTACGTATCAGTTAACATAACTTAAGATGATAAATACAACACACAAAATGAAACATGCTGAATCCAACAAATCTCAGCTAAAAGCGGTCCAATTGGCAGAATAAATTAACAATTAGATGTGGCTTTGAAAATAAATTCATCCAAACCTTTGCACGTCCTCCGTAAACCAGAGACGCAACACCTATCATTATCAACAAACAATGGTATCAGTTAACATAATAATAATATACTGTAAGGTGATAAATTCAACATCAAAAGAGCAATAAACTAGATTATGCTATCCAAAGAGAGTTGCATACCATAAGACCCACTAACATCTGGCAAAATCACGATCAGTAACTGAAGCTGTTTACCAGCAAGTCAAGAAGTAGATTCAGTGTGAATATTGAATAGGACATTTTCAATCTGAAGATGATTAGCTGAACGATGATGAACCAATGGTTCCGATCTAAATTCCTGAAAGAAAGCAGATCAATACAGGTACAATCAAAACTTTCAGCATGTCAATGATATTTATTAATCAAACAGTAATTATTCAAGATATATAAGACCCACCATCCCCTTATTGCAACACATGATGATCAATTCATGGCAGAATCTGCTTGGATCCACATTAAGTGAAAAACTGATGCAGGTCCATAACTCCACTTTACCACCATTTACCATTTTCTGAACAACAAATTGTCAATGTATCGCAAAGCACAAGTTTACAAATGCCCTCACCATCAACACGGGGATAAAATAGCAGTATTCTCAACAGATTGGACAATTTAATTTCACTCAAAATCAGAAGTGTACATGAACCAATGCAACATCGGAAAGACATTGTTAGATAGTGTTTAATTTCAAATTAAAGGAATATTAAGGAAAAACAGTTTACCCTATCAATCATGTTCTACTGCTTCTTCAGCTCTCGTGGAGAAACTCGACAGAGACGCTCGAACAACCACAAAGCTACATCCTGCTCAACCACACGACATTAGCTCGGGGACAAACTACGATAGAAATAGAACTGGGAGCTACCAGTTCAGCCCAGCTTGAACCTACACACCCAAATACGATAACTGGCTCTAAACAAGGCACAAAACAAGAAATAACACTTAACCGAAGGCGCTACCGGTGCTGAAGAATCAACTAGCCAAAAATTTCAAAAAGTCAGTATGTCCTGCCTACGTCGTGGTCACTTTTCCAGCCAACCAACGGCTCCAAAAGTGGTATGAAAAGAACGATCTTGACGAGAGGAACTCAACGCTATCCGGCTTGCTCCAAGCTGAGATGTATACCACCGGCAATCGGAGAATATAGGTTCGGTGAACAGTAAGGGTTTCGCTACAGGGTAAGGTTCGCTCTCGAGAGAGAAAATACGCTAAGTTTTGGAAGTGAATGACATGCACACGGTAAAAGTAATTATATATACTTAAATCCAACGATCTGATCTACAGTGCCACCGACCACCTCGGGTCCCCAAGCTGATACCAGCTCAGGCATACAGTTCAGCATGCTCCTCACTCCGCTGGCTCACACAACAGCACACGCTTGCTACTCAGATCACGCTCACACATATTACACTTTCAGGACAGCTTACACCCTCAGGACAGATTACGCTTGCTACTCAGATCATGCTCACACATATTACACCCTCATGACAGCTTACACCCTCAGGACAGCTTACACAGATTACGCTTTCTACCCAGTTCACGCTCACACAGATTACACTCTCATATATCAGCTCGCGCTCATATATGAGCACACGCTTGCTACTCAGATCACGCTCACACAAATTACACTCTCAGGACAGCTTACACCCACACTGCCCAGCTCACGCTCGCCAAAGATTTCGCACTCACATATTAGCTCGTGCACTCAGCTCAGCTCACATACGCATACCTCGCACCATCCAGCTCAGAAGAGCTAAGCCAGCTCACACTCGATCTGATACACAGCAAACAGCACTGGCCTACACATGACGCTACTACCAGCTTACGCCTAAGCTTATACCACTACATGACGCAGCAAAACACTCGCGATCTGAACATTCAGCTAAGGGCACCCAAAACATCCCTAAGCTGAATCTAGTTAAGACTCCAGTTTGCATCAGCTATGCTACACAGCCCCTTAACACCCAACTAAGAAATTCAGCTCAGAACTGTTCCTCACAGATCAGCTTCAATTTCAAGGTTAAAACACAAGAACGGGCAAGAGACGATCGAAAGAGGGCTATGTTAGTGACCGATTAAACGAATCAAAGGAGAAAATTCAGAGACGATAATTATGAAATTATTCGTATTCCTTGTCTTGAAAACATGTTTCTCTCTACTTTTATTTTCGAAGAACAAATAGCAAACCTAAAAAACAAATAGCAAAACTAAAAAATCAAAAATAGTATTAAATATCATGGCTTATTCTATCTGATATTTAATGTCCCTTATTTGAGACTAGGTTATAATAAACGATTCCTCCACTATAAAAAAAAGTTAAACTTTGACAAATTACATATAACAAAACCACTATATATTTTCATAAATTTTAGACGTACATACACATAATTGTTAATGAAAAAAGTTGCTAGAAATTACTAAATAAACAGATAGTTTTATTTATTCAAATAGTAAAACATGAAGTTCAATAAGAATAACAAAATCAAGACAATTCTGTTGTCATGCTCAAACAACAACGAATTGAACGAAACTGTTATCATTGGCTTAAAAACACACTCAATGACAACGGTTGTTACGACACCGTTGTCGTTTCATCAATTTTTAAAAACACGCTCAACACAACGGCTTTAATAAAATCATTTTTGTTGCGCCAAAAGCAATACCATAAGAAATCAATTTTTTAATAACCGTTGTCATTTTGGTAGAAAACGCGCTCATTAACAACGGATTTCACCAAAACCGTTGTTATAAATTAAAAACAATGGTTCTGTATGAATTCGTTGTCTATTGTGCGTTGTTAAAGGCTTGTTTTGTAGTAGTGCCCCAATCTGTCGTGTCATAAAACAATAGAATCAGCTCACGGAAGAAAATGATGTATTTCTGTTATCAACATGGATTATATTAAGACAAATAGACCATTATCAAATAATTTTCCCACAAACACTCCATTGTTGGTTAAAATGAGTTCTTGGACTCAATAACAGCCTTCATGCACAATTTTCCTAAAGTACCAATAGAAATATAACTGTTGTGGAATACTTGCAAGAATCACGATGGTGATTTAATAACAAATATCAATTCGTTCTTGTTGATTTTACGTGTAGTGTATTTGGATTTCTTATATGCGAAGATCATACACACATCCACTAGAGAATTGACATAAGATTTACGTGGTTCGATCAATTTGATCTACATCCACGGGAGGGAAAGATTTCTTTTCACTACCGATCACAAAATACAGATTCATTCCACAACTTTTATTCAATACAAGATCACTTATCTGTTACAAGAAATTACACGGTCTGATCACTCCTGAATATCTTCTCCATGATAGATATACACTCTTGATCAGAATGCTTCCTCAAGTTTTTTTCTTCTGTTGGGTAGTATCTTCGGTATTTCAGAGTATCATACACATTGAGTAAGTAAATGGGAGAGTGAGAGTGTCAATCTTTCTTCTGAAATTCAAGACCCTATTTATACATATCAGTGATCCAAAACTCACTCTGTTTCCCGGTTCTTGATCCACACTCTTAACTGCTCATCTTCGGTGTGTATTAGTTTGTTGGATTGATGACACCAACTATTTTAGCGGCTCACAATTCTCCACCTTGTTATCAATCCATTAAACATTCACTTTCCCTCCCGAAGCCTTAGTCTAAGGCTTTACTCCTTCTGCCATTTTCATCAAGGTCAGGCAGTGTATGTTTATTACCTCGGAGAATTTTGGTAAAAAAATCTGCTGGATTGTCATGTGTGCTTATATTTACCACTTGGATATCTCTTTTTCCAATTTCTTCTCTGATAAAGTGTAACTTAACATCTATATGTTTTGATCTTTCATGAAAGACTTGATGTTTAGACAAGTGTACTGCACTTTTATTATCACAGTGAATGAATATGGTCTCTTGAGTGAATCCCAGATCCTTTAAAAAACCATGAAACCATATAACTTCCTTCACTCCTTTAGTAATTGATATATATTCTGCTTCGCTAGTTGAAAGAGCCACCACAGGTTGCAACACAGACTTCCAACTTACAGCTCTTCCACATATAGTGAACACATAACCTGTTATTGATTTTCTGGTGTCAATGCTGCTTGCAAATTCTGAGTCCACATACCCTGTCATCTCACTGATGTTTTTATTTTCAGAGAGCAGCAGTACAAGGTGTACTTCTCCTTTGACATATCTCAATATCCACTTAAGTTCCATCCAATGTTCTTTGCCTTTATTGGACATAAATCTACTTACTAAGCTCACAAAATAGGCTAAATATGGTCTGGTGCATATCATTGCATATCATAGCATACATAAGGCTGCCAACTGCACTGGCATATGGTACTGACTTCATATACCTCTTATCTTCTTCAGTTCCAGGGCACTGAGATACAGGGAGTTTAAAATGATTGGCTAAAGGACCTTGAGAAGTTTTAGCTTGATCCATATTGAACTTGTTCAAAGCTTTCAGTAGGTATCCAAAGTGAGCGTAGAAGTCCTTTGTGACCTCTTCCTTCGTATTTCCATCCCAATAATATTCTTAGCCGGTCCTAGATCTTTCATTTCCAACCTTCCCTTCAGTTCTATTTTCAGCTCTTCTATCTCCCTCAAGTTTTCACATGCTAACAACATGTCATCAACATATAGGAGTAAGTATATGTTGTTCTCGCTTGACAGTCTCTTATGATAGACACACAAATTGAATTCACTTCTCTTGAAACTTTGGCTAGTCATAAAATCATCAAACTTCTATACCACTATAGAGGAGCTTGTTTCAAACCATAGATTGATCATTTAAGTTTGCAGACCATAGACCTGCATGTATATTTCTTCATCTAGGTCTCCATGTAAAAAGGATGTTTTGAGATCTAGTTCCAATTCCAAATCCATCATGGCCACTATGGACAACATACTCCTTATTGATCTGTGTTTAACAACGGGAGAGAAGATTTCATGAAAGTCTAGTCCTTCTACTTGTGAATAACCTTTGGCAACTAATCTGGCTTTGAATCATGGTTGCTCAACCCCTTGGATTCCTTCTTTCCTTTTGAATATCCATTTGCAGCCTACAATCCTTTTGTTCTTAGGGGTAGGAAGTAGTTTCCATGTGTTGTTCTTCTACAAGGAAACTACTTATAATTTCATAGCAGCATGCCAATTCAACTTATTTGGTGACATCATTTCGTTTTGAACTGTCAAGGGATCAGTTCCTTCTACTTCTTTTGCAGCAGTGAGAGCAAAATATACCATATCAGCATGTCCAAACCGTTGAGGTGGTTTAATTTTCCTTCTCTGCCTGTATCTGACAAGTTGATAGTCTTGACTATCAACAGATTGTTGTGGACCTACTGTATTCATCTCCATTGGTTCAGATATTGCATCAAAAAGCACTGGATCAGACATAGGAAGCTCCACCTCAATTTGATCAGTCCTATTCTCAGCCTTTTCTATATTATCCGGCTTGGTTGATTTAGTGCTTTTATTTAAGGGAAACTCATATTTTTTGAAGATGATGTCTCTGCTGACAAAGGTTCTTTCTTTCCCGGATTCTGTACATCTGAGTTTGTATTCTTTTCCACCTTCTAGATAGCCAAGCCAAACACACTTTACTGCTCTAGCTTCTAGCTTACCTTGATTTATATGTGCATAGACTGTGCAGCCAAACGGCATTAGGTGATCAAGTGTTGGTTTGTTCTTTGTCCATTTTTCCATAGGTGTGAGAAATCCTAGAGGCACAAAAGGGCTATGATTATCAAGTAACAGGCTGTAGTAACAGCCTCATCCCAGAAAGTTGAAGATAGTCCAGAGGTGAGTAGCATACATCTTACTCATTCCAATAGTGTTCGGTTCATTCTTTCTGCAAGACCATTTTGTTGTGGTGTTCCTGGGACTGTTCTGTGTCTCATTATACCCTTGGTTTGACAAAATTCATCAAATTCTTTTGAACAAACTCGAGGCCATTATCAGTTCTCAAGTACTTAAGCTTGCTTCCTGTTTTTTTGTTTCCATGAGTGTGAGCCAATGCTTAAACTTTCCAGTGCCTCACCTTGAATTTCAAATTATATACCCATACTCTTTGACTATAATCACAATGATAGACATAAAGTATCTAGCCCCTCCATTGGACTCAATCTTGGAAGGTCCCCATAGATCAGTATGTACATAATCAAGATCAGCCTTCGTATTATGTATTCCTTTGCGAAATCTGACCCTGGTTGCCTTCCCTTTACACAAACTTCACAGAATTCTATTGAAGTAAGATTCTGAGCTCCAGGAATGACTTGTTTTCTTAGTTCTTGAAGCCCACGCTCACTGATGTGACCAAGTCTTAAATGCCACAGCTTAGTTTGATTTAAGTCTTCTACTGTGAAAGCAGGGGTTCTAATAATGGTTTTACCCAATAAGATATATAAGCCATTTTTTAAAGTCCCTTTCGTGTTCACAAGGGAACCTTTTGAGACTATCAATCTTCCCATGGAAGCTTTAAAGGAGTACCCTGACATATCCAGTACTCCTAGTGAGATCAGATTTCTTTTCAATTCAGGAACATATCTTACGTCTTGTAGAATTCTTTCTGTAGAATGTGATTCTTCGAGGTTATTAGTGACTTAATCATTTTAGATTAACGGTTAATCAGTTGAGATTATTCAGCTTAGAGAGCTATCTGTAGAGATGGATCAGCTCATATGCAAACTGATCTTATGTTTCGTGTTAAGCTGACGATGTAAGATGTTTTGTGTTTTAGCTTAGATCAGCATTGGCGCAAGCTATTCGAGTGGCCTGTGCTGATCTTCGGTGTGTAAGTAGATTGGATTTATGGAGATTTGAATTAGTTTGCAGTGCAATGGACTTATTGGATTAGAAGTTCATATTAGAGGTTCAGTTTAGAACTTGCTGGTGTGGTTATGCGAGCTGGTTCGATGTGTTGTAGTGCGAGCTGATTGATTGGATTAGATCGGGTGCAAGCTGATAGATAAGGACTGTGCTGAGTTCGTGACCTGATAGCGGGTTAGGAGTATCTTTTAACAGGGAGCAGCAGGCGTGATCTGATCTGAGGTCGAGAGCTTTCCTACGTGCATATGCTGTGATATAAGAGTTTAGCGATCGGTTTTGGATGTCATAAGTTGAATAGAGAATCCTAAGATGATATGTAGGATGAGAGCTGATCTGAGTCCTCCAAGATGAGTAGTGTTGAGTATAGACAGTGATGTTAGTGCGATCTGATCTGTCTTGGTGCGAGCTAGTAGTGTAGCAGCTCTTAGCTTTTATCAGGTGAGTAGCAAAGCGTAAGCTGGATTCATCTTTGGGGGTTACGCAACATTCTAGGCTAAGTAGTAATCTTAGGGATGTTGTACTGTGTTGTTGGGTTAGATCAGCTTAGGCAAAAGCTGATGGCGAAGAACAGGTTTAGCGAGAGCTGTTTGTTTTGCGTGAGCTGATCGGTGCGTGAACTGGTCTGTTGCTATGAGTTGTTACTACTGCTATTGTTGTGAGCTGATTCATTGGTAAGATCAGGTAGGATTTTGCCTTGATCTTCTGATCTAGATGGGGCGAAATCTATGTACACGAGAGCTGAGTTGCACGCTAGAGCTATTGAGTGCGAGATCTGAGTTGTGAGCATGATCTGTCGGGAGCATGATCTGTTGGTGTGCGCAAGCTGTTAGTTGGAAGCGTCCCAAATTACATGTCTAAGCTGGTGTCAGCTTTGAGATTTAAGCTGAGCTGTGTGAGCTGATCTATTGAGGTACATGAGAGCGTACTGTTCTGAAGACTGTAAGCTGAGCTGAATGCTCTGAGCTGGTCGGAGTGCGCAACCTGATCTGATCTGTTAGAGCATGATCTGTTGTGGGCATGTGACTTATGTACGCGAGGACTGTCCTGTGTTTGTGCATGATCTGGTTGGCTCATAATCTGGGTAGAAGTGGTCTGAGATTCCCGTGCTTGAGCGAGATCTAATCTTATAGCTCTGAGCTGAGCTGGGTACTGCACGAGCTGATATGGATGCAATCTGATCTGAGTGCACGATCTGAGATGACACGCAATCTGGTCTGCGTGCATCCTAAGCTGGAGCAGTTGAGGTCTTATCTGGTCTGTAAGACCTGTAGATCGGATCGGGGGTTTGGTAGTATATATAGGACCCGTTGACCCAAGACTTAGTCATTTTTAAACCACAAATATCTTTTCACCTCTTGAGTGTTCGAGAAGATATCTCTCCCAGAACCCTCGTGGTTACTGTTCATTCGTTACCTTATTTTTCCGATCACCAGAGTTTGGATTACCAGTTTTGGACAAGAGAGGTACCGTTGGAAACCCCTTTCCAAACCCATCATTTCGCTACCAATATTGTGGCCGGAGATGGTCGTATGAGGCAACGCAAAGTCGTAGAATGCGTGTTGTTCGTTGCTTCTCCCAGTCGCGTTGCTCATCCATGCTAGTTGCTGAGTGCTTAAGATATTTTTTTAGTCTTTTCAATCTGTTAGGACTCTTGTTGCTCCTGACGTGGCAGTGGAGGAGCGTACACGAGCTGTTCTATTCTGAGTTGGTGTCAGGCCTCGTGTACAAACACAGATTTAAACCACGCAACACTAGCGGAAGCAATAAAATAGTGGTTAAAATTTTCGTTTTTGGCCTGACTGAAAGATAACATAATTTAAAATATAACAATACTCAAATTATCCTAGTTTACAATCACTCAGTACAACAGTACAACATGTAACAAATACAAGTACACCTGAGTACCACTGGATACAACAAAGCACAGGGCATCCTCCGGCTAACAGTACTGATATATATAATATACTATACTAACCGGGACACTCTAACCACCTCCTGGGGCACCACCAGCCGGGTCAACTCCACGAACAACTGAGTAACCATGGTAACCTGAACAACAAACATGCAAACAAACAAACCAAGCCCCCAGAGGGATATGGGGTCAAACCCTAGTACGGAGAGCAACAGAAAAACAGCAAATGGAAAGCAACAAGCAATATGCAAATGATATGCATGAGAACAAGGCTACAACCAAAATAAGGGAGCCAAAAGATCTCAAGAGCTGCTCAACAAACAAATCAGATCAACTGAACAACATTTTCCACGGGGTGTGTGAGTATATGGGAGCTACCTACTCGTCTCAACACACGGTACCGGATGCAGAACACAGCTCAACCCGTTGTTGCCCAACTCACGAGATGTGGGAGCTACCCACTCCGCTCATAAGCTAACAGATCCCAGCAGGGAGATGAGGTATACGGGATTTACCCGTTCGTCCTCAAAGCAGGCATCCCGATACACACAGATCAACACAACAAGGAACGGCTTAAACAGGATCTGAAAAACTTAGCATACAGCTGCGCGTCTTGTAGAGTCTGAAGAACAAGCCTCGAATGCTCTTTGTGCTGCATCGGAGTCTTATAGTACACCAAAATATCATCAATAAACACAATCACAAACTGATCGATGAATTCTCTAATGACTCGATTCATCAAATCTATGAAAACTGTGGGGGAATTCGTCAAACCAAACGGCATAACTAAAAACTCATAATGTCTGTACCTCGTACGAAACGTAGTCTTCGTAACATATTGCTCTCGAATATGCAACTGATGGTACCCCGAACGCAAATCGATCTTAGAAAACACAGTCGAACCTTGAAGCTGATCAAACAAGTCATCGATCCTCGGAAAAGGGTACTTATTCTTCACTGTTGCCTTATTCAACTGCCTAAAGTCGATACACATCCTCATCGACCCGTCCTTCTTCTTTACAAACAAAATAGGCGCTCCCCAGGGTGACATGCTCGGTCTAATGAAACCCTTCTCCAGCAAATCACTAAGCTGAACCTTACGCTCCCTCAATTCAGCAGGTGCTAAATGATACGGAGCTCTCGAGATAGGAGCTATACCAGGTACCAACTCAATGCTGAAGTCTATCTCCCTCCTCGGAGGAAAATCAGGAATCTCCTCCGGAAACACATCCGGGAAATTGCGAATGATGGGAACGTCACTAAGCTCTATACGCGAAGAAGAAGAGGCATCCAAAGCATAGATCATAAAACCAGCGTTCTCTAACGAAAACAAGCTAAACATATCCATCGCAGAGACTAAAGGAATTTTCATTGCGAATGATGGGAACGTCACTAAGCTCTATACGCGAAGAAGAAGAGGCATCCAAAGCATAGATCATAAAACCAGCGTTCTCTAACGAAAACAAGCTAAACATATCCATCGCAGAGACTAAAGGAATTTTCGACTGGGAATCATGGCCATAGAAATTCCATTTCTCACAGACTGGGGCCTAAATCGCACAACGCCATGGAAACAATCCACCGTGGCCCTATAGTTATACAACACATCAATTCCCACTATACAATCGAAATCCCACATCACTAGCCTGATTAGGTTGGCTAACAACACACTCTCACCAAACCTAAGAATGCCATTCAACAAGATCTCTTGGGAGTACAGGCTCGCGCCTGCAGGAGTCGCAACAAACACAACATAACAAAAAGATGTGATATGCAAACCATGCTCAACCACAAATGCATCAGCAATAAAGGAATGTGATTCTCCTGTATCAAACAATACACGCGTAGGAAAATCAAAGAAACAAGTACCTGCGATGTGAGGAATCAGGTTTTGGATTAGGGATTAATCATATTTTCAGATTTCGAATTTTAGGATTTTGGGTGAGATCTGGTCGTGTTTGGAGTTGAAATGATGAAGTTATATTAGAAATCTGGTTTTCTTACATGTTAGCGTGATTGCCGCGAGATTTAGATAAAACGGTGTCGTGTTGGTGAGGTCTGGATGACAAAGAGTGAAGCGCTTGTATTTCGTAAATTCGGATGTCAACGCGAGTCAACGGAATTGGAATTGGTGAGAGATCTGCTAGCGTTTGTGAGATCTGGTCCCTTTTGTGTTTGGACGCGGGCGGGCGTTCGCGTGAAGAGATCTGATGACGTAAGCAGATTTCACGTGTTGGTCAACATTTAGAGTTGACATCTGGTTTAGCGAGTAGCGAGAGATCTGGTTTCGCGTGAGAGATCTGGTCAAGTTAGCGCGTCGCGTGAGATGGTGACACGTGTAAGTCAACGAGATAGAGTTGACGTCTGAATTGAGCGCTAGTGTTGGGCGTCGAGGAGAGATCTGTTTTTCCTTTACGCCATCGTTTTGGACTTGCGCGCGAGAGCAACGTATTTAGCGCTGAGATCTGTTTCTTTAGAACGCTGTCGTGTTGATGGTTGCGCGAGTATTTGTTTAGCGTGAGGTCTGATTTGGGACTTAACGCATTAGCGAGGGATCTGTTTTGTGATATTTTAAGTTGTAGAGATCTGTTTTTGTCGGTGTTTGATTTAGACAGTAGTATTGGAGTTGAGGAATAAATAGAAGTGTCGAACTACACTTAGAGTATTTCTCAACCTGATATTTCTTATCCTTATCTTCGAGACCGTCGACTCTCTACTGTTCACCATAACTTTCCATCATCGATTCTCGTCGCTTCCAGCCTCTGTTTTTGACGATATTGGTGGCTCTGGACTCCTTGAGATTTGCTCTTCCTATTGATGCTAGTTAGGAAGCCAGGAACAACGAGTTGGATTATCCCGAAAGCTTCTGCGTGTATATTTCCCGTTGAGCAGATTCTGCATCCAGCTCTTTTGAGCTTCTGGGTGAGCATTCCTCGTTGTTTTGAGCTCGGTAATTGTAGTTAATACCTGCATAGATGGATAGAACAAGAGTTGAATTCTGGTCGTAGGTGTTAACGTGTTTATGTTTAGATTTGAGCTAAGATTTTAGCTACGTTGCACAGATTTCAGTTCCTTGAAGCTTTCTACCGAGAATTTCGAACCAGGAGAAATCTGTTTCGCAGGCCGTGAATTTCTACCGTGCTCTGTTCGAATTTGTGAGGTAGAATTTGTGGAATTGAGGTACGATTGAGCAGCCCTTAGCAGCTTTGAGCGTGAACATGACTATATTTCAGTGTTATGAAATCTGTGGAATTGCTGTTATGTGTTTACGTGAATCAGTTGCTGAATTACTTGAGTTATGCCTACTGTTTTGCGTATTATGCTTTGTATGCATTATGCATTGATATTGATTGGCATACATGCATACATATTGAGCCTTTGACAGATTGAATTGATGACCTGATTGGGTGCCACGTTGTGACTGGCTGACCGATGAGTCGTGCCTGCAAAGTCCAACGCTATCATCGGAGTGGTGAATACCGGATTCGAGTGTCTACCACCAAGCTGTGATGGGCTGACGGGCCCCGATGATCACGGACCGATGATTTCCATCGGCTGATTGGCCATGCGTGGTATAGAGGCGTGATTCGATTTGCCAGTTGATGGACTGGTCTAGCTATCCGATTCTTTGATAGCCCTCATGCATTCATAGCATTGATTTATGGCATGTTGCATGTTAGCTGTTTTGATAGCTCTTCGTACTGAGGCTTGACCTCGTATTTTGTTTTCCTGCTTTTGTGTCTTGGGTCTGTGTTACCCATTTGCAGGATCTTCAGGTATCCAGGCTGGACAGAGCAGTGGTACAGCTGGTCGGCCCCCTTTTCCATGAGTCCCAGTTATATTTATGATATGTACTGAACCGGGGATGCCCCGTGTTTCTATGTATTGGGGATTTATTTTAGACTTGAGATTTAATGTTACCTGGTTTGTATAAGTTTGAGTTAACTTATATTTTGATTATCGATATTTTGAATGTATGTTGTTACGTTCAAGCCCAAATGATTTCGAAAAAATTTTTAAGCCCTGATTTTAGCTTCCGTGTTTATGCGTTTATTATGTGTTAATTGTGAGTAATTAGCACGGGGCCTGACATGCGATCACTCCTCCTGGCGTGCCCTCTGCTTGCTCCCTTGTCATGGCATTCACCTAGGCAAACTGAGGTCCTGAGAACTGAGGCTGGGAAGACTGTCCAAACCGCGAAGGACCAGGCTGCTGGAACGGCCTAAACTGCGGCTACCCTAATCTCTACTGCTGAAACAGGAAAAGAACGACCTCTAGACGATCCACCTCGACCCTGCGGTGGGGCTGCGGTATGCTGCGATCCAGACAAAGGACACACTCTCGCAAAGTGTCAATACTGTCCACAAACATTGCACGAACCTTGCACACCTACATATTGCGTCGTAGGATGCTTTCCTCCACACTGGCCACAAAACTCAACTTTGGAACTACTGCCACTGCTAGAACTACCCGAGCCATAATAACTAGAACCAGAATTCTTCTTGAATTGACGACTACGAGGCCTAAACCTCTGGTGTCCAGACTGCTGGGCTACCTGCTGTTGGGGTGGCTGAGACGACTGCACAGACTGGGAAGGTTGCACCCCCGAAACCATTGGACAATTACCTTGCACCACTTGAGGCCTAACACGAGACCGACGATTCTGCAGTCTCTCCTCAATGTCAATAGCCCTGTCCACCGCTTCCGCATAGCTCGCCGATGAACCCGCCAACACAAAAGAATACAACTCCTCATTGAGCCCCTCCAAGAACTTGTTCCTCTTTGCCTTCTCTCGACCAGAAACATGTGGAACATAAACAAGAAGAGAAGAAAACCTCCGGGCATACTCTCCCATGGACATAGTTCCCTGAACTAGGTTATCAAACTCTCGCTCCCTCGCATTCACAAAGGATTCCGGTACGTACTCCTGACGGAAGGCAGTACAAAAGCTACTCCACGTGATCCCTACACCTGTCTCCTCCAGAGTCCTCGAAGCACCTATCCACCAACGCTCGGCACTTCTCCTCAACTGAAACGTAGCCAAACTCAGCCTACACTCATCATCATACCTGACACGGTCGACAACCCGATAATGTGCTGCAACCAGGACTCAGCATCGGAACTAGGCTCATCACCGTGAAATGTTTGAGGGTTCATCCGCTAAAACCTCGCCATCACCAGTTCCATATCATCCACACGGGCTGCCAGCTCATCTACCTCAATCTCAACCTGTCTATAACGACCCCGACGAGGAATACTACGATGTACTTCCTCGTTCTGACCTTCGGACTCTTCCTAAAACTACCCTCTACCTCTACCCCTACGTCTAGGCGGAATCAACGAAGGTACTAAGAGGGTAAGGTCAAACAACAAGAAATATATCATAGAACAAACAAGTCACATAGTCATGCACATGCACAAGCTGTTAGAGTAGATGCCCAACTAGCCAACTTGTGGCGTGTGGGTTTTATAGACTCTTGTATATGACAATCTTTATTTATGAAATACGCATTTATTTATGGCATTCTTTATCTTCATTGTGATTATAATGTTAACAAGTGTGTTGGATAAAGACCTAGAATGCACCATAGTGTATGTTAGATGTGATAGTGGATATGATGGCTATCATGAAACACATCTAATAGTCACTATGTATTCTAAATTCGTTCCTAGTCGATTGGGCCGTCAAAATGAGGATAAGGCCGCCCGAGCTTGAGACTAGCATCTGTGATGTGAAGTACCATGTTTCATTGGTAGGGAACATTGTGATGTTCTGAGCATGCAGATGGATAGTGACCTGGTGATCTATCGAACTACCCTCGTTCAAACTTTCCAAGTGGTTACCATTTGTCGAGTGGATAAGTCCGAGGTCTTGGTTGTACTGATTAGTCCTCACTACTCGAAACGTCATTGAGACTATACGTGATAGGTGCTTCACTTTGACCCGTTTAA
>KV001753.1:50626-64957 GCA_001598015.1 Dorcoceras hygrometricum | reverse complement strand
GATGTTGCTAGGCGCTTTACCATGATCCGATGGGCAAGTCCGAAATTGTGATTTCGGAGCTGCAATGGTTGTGGGCCCACGGCTAGCTGTATCCCTGAACCATTGAGGGTCACACAAGTACTGGATTCATGATTCCCGCACGGAAACTGAGCTCAATGTGTTGAGCAAAGGAATAGGATTTTAGGGAGTGCGACTTCCTAAAAGTCAATAGGGGTCAAATTGCGATTTCCCAAAGTTGAGGGGCTAAACTGTAATTTTGGTCTAGGTGATCTGAAAAATTGTTTTTCGCATCATAATATTCAGTTTTGGAAACTGAGTCGATCGGTCCGATCTGATCGTCGATCGGAGTTATGATGAAACCGCAATGATTTAATTGAACCGAATGTTCATATGGACTTGGGCCTGACCCAAGTCCAATGGGCCGGTTCAAGCCCATCATAGGTCTATATGTTGATATGACCTAGGGCATTAATCATAACATTACATCACACAACCCTAGCTCCCACATAGGCGCCGCCCCCTCCTCCCTCTCTCGGCCGACCACCGTGCGCCGCCCACGCGCCGCCGCGCTCCGCCGTCCGCCGCCTCTTGCTATGATCGGACTTGTTCCGATCAGCTTTTCGAGGATTTTTCATCCGTGCTAAAATCCATCAGATCTTCTAGTGCAGACTGACGGAGGAATCATATTTTCGGTCGTGGACCTGATTAGACGATCTACCGTCGCCTACATTTCAAGAGCCAGAATTCCCTGTGAATCTGGTTCGAGCCAGGCGCCTAGACGCCAGCAAGGTAACAATCGATAAACATCCTATGTATGGTTTATTGATTTGATTCTATGTATTGAACGCTTTTCAGGGCAAAATTTTAACTTCCGCTGCGCCCCCGGGAAACGGGATCCGGATCCACCATTGTCGCCAACACAAGCAACACTGTGCCTAGACTCAAGTGTGATCAAAAGAAATCGATCTTATCTTAGCTTAAGCTCTGATACCAAAAATGTCAGGCCTCGTGCACAAATACAGAGTTAAACCACGCAACACTAGCGGAAGCAATAAAATAGTGGTTAAAAATTTTCGCTTTTGTCCTGACTGAAAGATAACATAATTTAAAATATAACAATACTCAAATTATCCCAGTTTACAATCACTCAGTACAACAGTACAGCATGTAATAAAATACAAGAACACCTGAGTACCACTGGATACAACAAAGCACAGGGCATCCCCCGGCTAATAGTATTGATATATATAATATACTATACTAACTAGGACACTCTAACCACCTCCTGGGGCACCACCAGCCGGGTCAACTCCACGACCAGCTGAGTAACCATGGTAACCTGAACAAAAAACAGGCAAACAAACAAACCAAGCCCCCAGAGGGACATGGGGTCAAACCCCAGTACGGAGAGCAATAGAAAAACAGCAAATAGAAAGCAACAAGCAATATGCAAATGCTATGTGAGAACAAGGCTACAACCGAAAGTAGGGAGCCAAAAGATCTCAAGAACTGCTCAACAAACGAATCAGATCAACTGAACAACGGTGGCCACGGGGTGTGTGAGTATATGGGAGCTACCTACTCGTCTCAACACACGGTACCGGATGCAGAACACAGCTCAACCCGATGTTGCCCAACTCATGAGATGTGGGAGCTACCCACTCCGCTCATAGTGGCTAACAGATCCCAGCAGGGAGATGAGGTATACGGGATTTACCCGCTCGTCCTCAAAACAGGCATCCCGGTACACACAGATCAACACAACAAGGCACGGCTTAAACAAGATCTGAGATCAATAAGCAATAAGCGTGTATGCAATGATAGCTTACAAATAACAACATAGTAAAAGCAAGTCACAATAGCAACGAAGCATACACAGCAGCAAGCATAATCACTCATGCTCAGTCCAAAGCTGTAAAGCAAGCTCACATCCGTACCTCAAGTCTTCTGAGCTACAATTACCACAAAGCAGTCCCAAGCAATACAGATCTCACACCTGCTAAGCCAAATACATATTCTAGCTCAGGAACAGTAGCACAGAAACTACGAATTGGGAGCTACGAGCTCAACAAAATCTGCCCTACCCTCCTAACACAACAGAAGGCTCCAAACAAAGCACAAGGTAGGATCTTAACACTTACCCAACAAGCTACCTGATCGGCAGACGAAATTAGACGCTTATGCTAACAGACTACAGAAGGGATATGTCTTCACGATCCACCTCCAGCTCCTCCCAAGTCTTCAAAAGAGACACCAAACGAAGCATCTTAGCAAGAGGAGTCCAATGCTACCACTCTTACTTCAGTCGGATCTATCCACCATCGGCAATAAGAGAAGATAAGGTTCGGTGAACAGTAGCTAGGGTATCGCGACAGGATTCGCTATCAGGAAATATTCTAATTGTCGGGGAACAATAATGGACAAAGGGGTCAAAGTCCTCTTAAATACAACTCAGATCTTCTCATATCTGCTGAGCAGATCCCATCGAAAACTTAAGGTACAAGGCTGATTTCCCACTCGGATCTGACTCTCACATCAGATATGGCCTTACGCCGTAACAGATCCTGACTATCCAACGACGTCGCACAGGGTCCACTATCGCATATGGACACATCACCACGCTACTCGAATCTGACTTGTTAACGCGATTGGAATCTGAAACACAAAACGGCATCACTCCTTAAACACTCAGATCCCTATCGGATCTGAAAGCCAACGCTACTTACATCTGAGTCTCACCCGCTAAACCAAAACGTTGTTGTTCAATACCAGATTCCATCGCCACAGCTGAACGCGATCACTCCTCGCTGACCAACACTCACATCTAATCAGATCCCACGACATTCTAATCTGGCTGATTCCAGGACTTGTACAAACTCGATAGCTTCGCCAAGCATATCAACTCAAAGCTGGTCCCCCAGATTTGCTCACGCTCAAATCTGGATCTCAAAAAAATCCGATTAATTAACTCAATTAATCTATCTAAACTTTTGGGTCTCACAGTTGGTGTGTGCTCTGTTCTGCCGTAACCCTTGTGAGGTAGTTTGGTAAGATCTGTGCAAAGGTACAAAGCTGTGCTTCTATTTACAGCTTTGAGATAGGCATGTGAATATACGTGTGCTTGCTGAACTGCTGAGCCGTGTATTTTTTTGAGGATTCCTGAGCTGTTTGGTACTTCCGTATGCTATTCTGTTTTGCCGTGCTGCCTTACATGTATTTATAGTATGTTGTTGCATGATTTTGTTGGTATTGGAAGCATACAAATCATGTTGAGCTTGTCATGGTTTTAAATGCATCTGCATAGCATATTGGGTCTTTGAATTTGTTTTTAGCCATGATCTTTACTCTGCTGGAGTTCTAATCTCGTGATGCGGTGTTGAGTTACACAATCACAATTGAGTGCACTCAATTGGTCGATCTCTCCACCCTCAGTTGCAGTGTCCTGGATAGATAGATGGTGGCGGGTGGTTGTTGTACACTTGGAATTCTATGCGATCGTCCGGGTAGCGCCCATGCGCATGTCGACGATGAGCCACGTCTATTTTCCATTGGGCATGCCCGGGTAGCACCCGAATCCTCGATCATATTGCCAAATTTGTTGTTTACTACTTCCGGTATGTGTCCGTTGATGCATTGTACCTCTCATGCATTGCACGGCATGATATATTGCATGCTGCATCTGTTTGATGTATTAAGTTGCTCTTGGTACTGGGGTTTGACCCCTTCCCTTTGGGGATGTTTTTGTTGTGTATGTGAATTTCTGGTATTTCAGCTGGCCCTGGTAATGCGTTGGCTGGTGGAGCCGCATAGGCGCTGTAGAGTTCCCAGTTATGTATATAGTCCATCGAGTCATTTACCAGGGGATTCCTTGAGTAGTTGTGTTTTAAAGATTCGATGTTATTGTTGTTGTGATTATATACATGTACTGTTTGAGAGACTTGTTACTGTTTACTATTTGGCTTTCACGTAAGTCTGTATTTTGAGTACTCGTGTATTTAAAGATATATTTTCCGTTCAGACCAAAAAAAAATTTATCCACTTAAGATTCCGTTTTTTATTGTTAATTACGTGCTTAATATTCTGATTTATAGCACAGGCCCTGACACGTCAAGCTTAAGCCTCACTATCCCTACACCTTTTATGGTACAACTCTTGTTGTTTCCAAGGATAAATTATCCTCCATCCACTTCATTCAATGTTTCGAACCATAGTTTATTTGGACATATATGGAATGAACACCCACTGTCCATAAACCAATCCTCATTATCATGTTCTTCAGATATGCAGAGAACTTCTATTGTAACGCCCAAAAATCCGTAAATCCACAAATATAAAGTTTAAAGTATTGAGGGATCTATATGTAATGCTATTGTCAATCAGCTTTCATCTGAGCTGATTTTTCAGATTAAAGACACGGTTGCAAGAGCTGTCCAACCAGTCCATACAAGCCCGGTTCGTTTCATCTTTTAACTAAATCGGTTCGGTTCGCATTTTTATTTGTTCTTAAAATTAAAGTAGAAATTATTAAGAATAGTAGCACTTTAAAAGAAACGTGTTTTTAACCATTTAGGCTTTGAGATTTTCATATAAAAGCATCGCAACACATCATGCATGTTCATTCAAAACAAAAACATCAAGTAGCGGAAAAACTATTGAGGCAGTGCTCTCTGTAAACAAAAAACCGACCAAAGCTTTTAAACTTTTCAAAAGGACCGATCGGGTTTGTGTGTTGATCGAGCCAGATAATTCTCTATAATCATCATCGCAGATAAGACAAGTAAAATTTATTTCTTGCTGCACTTTAGAAAGCATATATTGTTTCTATTTGCATTTGTATGAGTTTTTAAAGGTTTGAAAACTGTTTTTGAAGTTCCTGAAACACAGAGATTAGTTTAAGATGTTTTATTTAGAAAGCATTGGTTTTCTGTGATTGATGCAAAGAAGAGTTGTTAGAAAATGTTTTATGATGTTCGTCTCTATTTCTTCTTGATTTTTCTTGGATGTTCTTCAAGCAGCTTATGTGTTTTGTTTCTGGAAGTTTCCTTTAGATATTTTTGATTTCTTCAGATTAAGGAAATCTTCTAAGCTGTTATTTACTTTATGTTCGCTATCTGGTTATCTTTCCCAATCTGGTTTCTAAGTCGCGAGCTGGTCTCATAGTCCAGTCCACTTGCGATCTGATTTCAATGTCCAGTTCGCTTGTGATCTTGTTTCATTATTCAAGTCCGTTTGAAATTTTATTTCATTTTTAAGTCTTCTCGTGATCTGATCGTCTGAGCTGAGTTGACTTTAATTGACCAAACAGCCCAAAGCTGGTTTTTAATTCTGAACCAGTACGTTCACGTGCTGCTTTACTCCGAGCTGATCTAGCTTAGGTCCTTTCTGGACTGATACAGTGATTTCAACTTTAATTCTTCTTTTCTTTAACTTTGATTCGAAGTTATAACTCGATTCTGTTCACAGTTATACCCATTGTAAGAAATAGTACACCAGCTTAGAGCTCTGCTGTTCACTGTTTGTTTCAATAGCCCAAGCTGGTTCCTGTTTTTTTCTTCAATTGAACTCCCAATAGTTTCCGAACATCTAAATAGTTTTTATAACAGCAAACCATATTTGAAAACGATTTGTTCCAGATCAGAGAAACGCAAAAAGATTTACAGAAAGTTTAAAGGAAAATGATTATGGCAAAGATAACAGACGGTCTCCATAGGAAGGGTGAGGACGCTGCTGACGAACCAGCGTGCCCCTTCACATAGGAAGGGTGAGGATGTTGGTTGATGAAGCTTTGTGTCCCTTCACATATTAAAGATGGGATGTATTTCCCCAACTCCTGATTTCAGTATGATAGCTTGATCAAGTAGACCTTGACCTATGTAAAAGTGTCTGAGCTCCTGATTTCAGATGATAGCTTGATCAAGAGACCTTGACCTATGTAAAAGTGTCTGAGCCATAATTCAATAGAAAACAAGAACAGAGCACAGGGTTGTTTACAACCACAGTTTAAAGAAACGTTTCTAGTACTATATTTTACAAGTACTAGCAAATATTTAAAGTATGTCACAATCATGTGTAGTTATGCTTTTGAACTTTTTCAGTTTACCAGATTACAGTATTCAGCTTATCAGCTTTTGAGTTATAGCAGCTATTGAGTTTTCAGATACGACATCAGTTATTGTTATGCTCGTATTGCCTGCCTTTGCTATTCCAAGATTTACTTCCTGAGCCCCTAGGCTCACTAGTTTTCTTGAGTGCAGGTGATGAGACTTAAGCAGAGCTGGATGGTGTGAGCTGGATCAGATCGGGGGTTTTTATCGTGGGCATTGCTTCCCTGCTATTTTCAGTTCTCATTATTTTTGTCCTATAGACTTATGATACAATTTTTGTACATTTCAGATTACTTCCTCATTATTCAATGTAATCTGGATGGATTTTTATCTCTGATTATATATAAAAAGTTTCACAGTTAAGTATTTCTTTGACAAGCTATATAATCTGTTCTCATACAGTATGCGATCTGAAATTTTAAAGAAGTTGCAAATTAGCCCAGATAAAGTTATTATATACATATTGCACCTTCCTATTTAATTATTTGAAATTTACCCTATGGGTCTTACAATTGGTATTAGAGCATGGTCCTTGAGATAAACACTTCTTCCAGCCTGAGACAGTTCTCGCAGCCGCTTCTGTTATGTGAGTTTTATTTTCATGTTCTAGAATATATTATTCCCTCATAATAGTCTTGTGGTGGATTTGGGCTACGAATATAGATAAATTTCTAGAAGAGGTAGAGGAAGAAGAAGCTATATAGAAGGAGAGGGTGAAACAGATGGAAATAAACCTGTCCTAGCCAGCATGGCCCAATTGCTGGAACGTCTGGTTGACCAATCTAACCCAGGGAATGGTCAATCATCTAGACGACTGATTATTCGTGAGGATCCATAGGAACGGTTCAGAAGACAACGACCCCAAGAGTTTTCTGGTTCAACTGATCCACTTATAGCCGAAAGCTGGATCAAATCTCTAGAAGTCATATTCGATTATTTACACCTATCTGACCAGGAGAGACATCGGTGTGCTAGACTTGGATATGCTCACCTGGGAAGAATTTAACGGGTGTTCTATGATCAATACTTCACCGTGGATGTGATGGCTGAGTTGAAGAGAGTTTCTAACTTTAAAACAAGGTGGTATGCCAGTGCAGGACTATATCCACAAATTCGAAAGAGGAGGTTACTTTGTTCCTTTGATAGGAAGAGATGGGGAGGAAAAGATCCATCATTTTGTAGATGGATTAAGGCCAACATTGAAACACGAAGTTAGGCTTGCTGTGATTTTAATGCAAAGAAGAGTTGTTAGAAAATGTTTCACGATGTTCATCTCTGTTTCTTCTTGAGTTTTCTGGGATGTTCTTCAAACAGCTTAAAAGCAGTTTACGTGTTTTGTTTCTGGAAGTTTCCCTTGAATATTTTTTATTTTTCAGACTAAGAAAATCATCTAAGCTGTTATTTACATTTGAGCTAATTTCGCGATCTGGTTATATTCCCAAGATGGTTTCAAAGTCGCGAGCTGGTCTCATAGTCCAGTCGCTTGCGATCTGATTTCAATGTCCATTTCTCTTGTGATCTTGTTTCATTGTTCAAGTCCGTTTGAAATTTGATTTCATTGTTCAGTCTTATCGTGATCTGTTTGTCTGAGTTGAGTTGAATTTAATTGACCAAATAGCCCAGAGCTGGTTTTTTATTCTGAACCAGTACATTCACGTGTTGCTTTACTCCGAGCTGATCCAGCTTAGGTCTATTCTGGACTTATACAGTGATTTCAACTTTAATTCTTCTTTTCTTTAGCTTTGATTCGAATGTATAACTCCATTCTGATCACAGTTATACCTATTTAAAGAAATAGTACACCAGCTTAAAGCTCTGTTGTTCACTGTTTGTTTCAATATCCCAAGCTGGTTCCAGTTTCTTTCTTCAATTGAACTCCCAATAGTTTCCGAACATCTAAAGAGTTTTTAAAACAACAAACCATATTTGAAAACAATCTGTTTCAGATCAGAGAAACTCAAAGATATACAAAAAGTCTAAAGGAAATGTATAAAGTGATTATGGCATAGATAACAGACAGTCTCCATAGGAAGGGTGAGGACGATGGCTAACAAACCAGTGTGACCCTTCACATAGGAAATGTGAGGATGTTGGTTGACGAACCTTTGTGGCCCTTCACATAGTAAAGATGAGATGTATTTCCCCAGCTCCTGATTTCAGATGATAGCTTGATCAAGCGACCTTGACCTATGTACAAGTGTCCGAGCCATAATTCAATAGAAAACAAGAACAGGGCACAGGGTTGTTTATAACCACAACTTAAAGAAAAGTTTCTATACTTTCTTTTATAAGTACTAGAAAATGTCTAAAGTATGTTTCAAACATGTGCAGTTATGCTTTCAAACTTTACAGTTTACCAGATTACAGTGTTCAGCTTATCAGATTTTGAGTTATAGCAGCTATTGGGTTTTCAGATACAGTATCAGTTATTGTTATGCTTGTATTTCCTGCCTTTGCTATTCCAGATTTACTTGTTGAGCCCCTAGGCTCACTAGTTTTCTTGAGTGCAGGTGATGAGACTTAAGCTGAGCTGGATGGTGCGAGCTGGATCAGATCGGGGGTGTTTATCGTGGACATTAGCTTCCGTGATGTTTTTCAGTTCCCATTTTTTTTGTCATATAGACTTTATGGTAAAATTTTTATACATTTCATATTATCCATAATCTTCGAGCCTGTTCCATAATCCAGCAACGGTTGTTTCTGATGAAACTTCCCGAAGTACTTTATCATCAAGGTGAAGAGTTAGGGTGCTGAAGGCCAACTCCATTTTTATCAGATTTTTCTTCTTCTGAAAGATCTTCTGGAAATTATCTCAATCCACCCAACGCTTTCGCCACTTTCCGTTGAACCAAGATTGCATATATGCGACGTCTCTAGATTCTAAAATCCCCCTTTCCGTCAAACCTTTCCACTTTGACCTTCGTAGACATTCTTCTATTTCACAACTGATCAAGAATCCTGAGCTCTGATACCATTTGTTGTGGAATACTTGCAAGAATCACGATGATGATTTAACAACTATCAATTATTTCTTATTGATTTTATGTGTAGTGTATTTGGATTTCTTATATGTGAGATCATACACATCCACTAGAGACTTGACACAAGATTTATGTGGTTTGATCAATTTGATCTACATCCATGGGAGGGAAATATTTCTTTTCAGTATTGATCACTATATACAAATTTATTCCGCAATTATTATTCAATACAAGATCACTTATCTGTTACAAGAAAGTACAAGCTCTGATCACTCCTGAATATCTTCTCCATGACAGATATACACTCTTGATCAGAATGCTTCCTCAAGTTTTCTTCTTCTGTTGGATAGTGTCTTCGGTATTTCAGAGTATCATACACATTGAGTAAGTAGATGGGAGAGTGAGAGTGTCGGTCTTCCTTCTGAAATTCAAGACCCTATTTATACATATGAGTGATCCAAAACTCACTCTGTTTCCCGGTTCTTTATCCACACTCTTAACTGCTCATCTTCGGTGTGAATTAGTTGTTGGTTTGATGACACCTACTGTTTTAACGGCTCACAATAACAAATCGAAGAGGACATGTAGAGCATTAGTAAGTGATAAAGTTTTTTCATATGTAAATTTCAAATTGACTCTTCCTTTTCCGGACACATCTTGGGCCTTGAATATCCCATATAGACCTATTTTCACCTTCATTTATTGGAGTGCACATGGAAAATGTATTTTTATTCACATATATGTTCCTGGTTGTTCCAGATTCCAACACCCATGACCATTGTTTGGATGCAATATTCACTTCAGACATAACAATAATAATCACATCATCCGCTAACAAAATTAGCTCCTGGCGGATGAAAGTGTCATCTCATATTCCTACATTCATAATCTTGATGGTAAGGTTTACCACAGACATCTTTACCACCGACATAACAATCTACCTTAGTAGGGTCAATTGGTTGGATTGGTTGTTAGGAATGGACTTGTGGTTCTATGACTTGTATGACTTCTGGGAGTTGTGCTGCTTCTTTTTGTTGTAGAAGTACTTCCTTGGCTCGTCAGTAGTTAGAACTGGGGGTGCAAGTGAGTCAATTAGCTCGTAAGCAACTCACAAGTAGTTCAGTCAAATCGAGGTCGAGTCGAGTTCGAGTAACTCGATTTGTTGTTGGAATCGAGTTAGAGTATTTAATATTTCTTGTCGAGTAGCTCGCGAGCTACTCGAATTACAAGATTATTTTTATTAACTTTTTTATATATGTATATTTTTTCTTCCCCTTTGAGTATATTTTCAAATTCTGTATATTTCTACTTAAATTCTGTATAAATTCAAATTCTCATATTTCTACTAAAAACTTCTAAGCTTTTCGAGCTCGAGTTCGAGTAACTCGATGTGTTCACAAGTCGAGTTCAAGTTCCAATATGAATAATCGATCGAACTTGAGTTCAAGTTCGAGTAGGGGGGAAAAATGTCGAGTCGAGCTCAATTATCACGATACTCGGACTCGACTCGACTCGACTCGTTTGCACCCCTAGTTAGAACTGTTAAAATATTAATTGATATTTTTCAAGTTAATCTAAGAGACACAGTATTCAAACTGACAACGTCGAGGAGTCGAGTAATATTGTATTTTGTGCTTTCATTTATTATGAAGTCTTTATAAATATGACTACTTAGTAGTCATTTGAAGTAGAATAATAATAAAAAAAAACACAATTATCAAGTAAACAAAAGTTCTCTGTATGCTCTCTGTTTCTTCTTTTCTGTATACAGCCCAACGAATTTGGTATCCGAGCTTTTAAAGTTACCTACCTATAATCACAACCTCCTCAATCATATACAGTATAGGCAGGAAATATGACTGAGCACAAATATGACAATATTTAAATATTCTCCTAGTGAAGTTCCAATTTTTTAATGAGAACATTATGATCATTGGAGCAGTGAAACGAGAGATTTCTTCATTTCATATGATCTTTGGGAAATTATTGAGAATACCTATGATGAGCCCCCTGAAGATAGAAGCTCAAATGGCTGGAATGAAACCAAGCAAAAGGAATACAAGAAAAATCAAAAGAAGGATCAGCATTTCAAGCAAAAGGAATACAAGAAAAAATCAAAAAAGAAGGATACTGCTATTCGCTACATCAAACAAGGGATAAGAAAATCAATATATCCTCAAATTTCAATAAAAGAAAGGCAAAAGATGCATAGGAAGTTTTGCAGAAAGAATTTCAAGGAAATGAAAATTGCTTGAATGAAACCAAGCAAAAAGAATACAAGAAAATTTAAAAGAAGGATTGCTGCTCTTCGCTATCGAGCAAGGGGTGAGCAAATCTATATATCCCCGAATTTTCAATAAAGAAAGGCAAAAGATGCATGGAAAGTTTTGCAAAAAGAATTTCAAGGAAATGACAGAGTCGTTTCCAACAAGTTACAAGCATTATGGAGAGATTTTGATACTTAAAGTGAGCATAAGAACAGGATAACTGGACAAGGTTTGAGAAGAAGAAAGATAAGTCGCAAAAAAAACACAATGATTAACCTTCTTGTATGTTATGCAAGAAACCACATCACCAATCTAATTGTTGGTATAGGTGTAAAAGATGCAGAATCCCTAACCACTCTCAGCGTGATTGTTGGAATCAAAAAAAGAATACTGCCGATGCAAATTTACAAAGGAAGATGATGGAGAAAAACTATTCTACACAGGCTTAAATGTGGAGCATGACTTGGGATATTTGGTATTTGGATAGTGGATACAGCAACCACATGACATGAGACCGTGATCTATTCAAGCAACTTGAAATTGGACTCAATACTTGGGTAAAGCTTGGTGATGGAATGACTCCAAATGCAGAAGGGAAAGGATCCATCAGTGTCTACACCAAAAGAGGTACCATGAAGTATATTCATGATGTTCTTTGTGTTCCTAACTTAGCGCAAAATCTTTTGAGCGTGGGTCAACTTATGCATAATGGATACTCAACCTCATTTGATGATGGAAAAGGCAGCATGCTAGATAAGAAAAATAATGTTCTAATTGCCGAAGTGCAAATGAATGCAAATAAGGTATTTCCACTTCAAAACCAATTTGCTTTTAAATCTGAATCTGTGAATATCTCTACACTGTTTGCTTTTAAATCTGAATCTGTGAATATCTCTACACTGTGGCAATTGAGATATGGTCACTTGAATACAAAGGGGTTACTCAGTCTCAAGCAAAAGAATATGGTGATCGGACTCTCGGATATTAAGGATGAAAGAAATTTTTGTGAGGGTTGTGTCTATGGAAAAATACATCGCATGCCATTTCCAGAAACTTCTTGGAGAGCAAAAGCACCTTTGGAGCTAGTGAACTCTAATATATGTGGTCCAGTGCAAACTCCTTCAATAGCGTCTAGGTTATGGAGGGTTCGAGTCATGGGGTTCAAGGTCCGGTCCAGGGTGGCTATGGTAAGGTAGGGTCTGTGTGTGGGCTTGGTCGGATCCTAGAGTCAGGGGAAGTGGGCTGGTGTGAGGGTCGAAGTGAAGGGTGTTCGAGATTGGTTCTTGCCCACGACCAGCCGCTCTATTGGTGTCGTGCAGAGCGCTCTGTGAGGCATGTATAATTAGGGTTAATTCCAGCGGATAGCCCATTGCATGGGGGTCATGTGGCTTCAAATAGGGAGTGATTCGGATTAAAAATGTATAGTTATGAATTTTATGGTCAGGACGCTCAAACGTCGTCTCGTCGGGACAGTTTTGGGCAATTCGAGTTTTGGATTTCTAGGGGTAGTAGTTTTTCATGAACTTACTATTTTAATGTTTTTAAGCATAATTGATGAGGATTTAGCAATTTTGTTTACAAATTTATAAGATTTGTAAATTTGTATGGAAAATTTGAGCGAAAGAAAAGTCAAAATTTTGATGCGAGAAAATTTCTTGAGGTTTTAGGTGAGGAAAATTATTTTTGAATGAGGTGACATGATTTTGGTTGTTCTATAACGGATATGGGGTCGATAGACGTCTCGTTTGTGTTGGGATCCGGATCGCGCCCCCCGGCGAGGCAGCGGAAGAACAGAAAATATATGTCCGGGAGACGATCAATACGATAAAAATACACAATATGACATTCATAGGATGTTTAAGAATCGCTACCTTGTTGGCAACACGTGCTTGGCTCCGACCGATTTCGTAAAGAAAGCGGCACTTCACGGTAGACTGCGGTAGATAACGCCAATCAGGTCCACGACCGGAGACTAGATTCCTTCGTCAGCTGCACTAGAAGAGCTGACGAGATCTGCGCGGACGGATTCTCCTCGTCAAATTTGGCCGGAACAAATTCCGGCGAAGAGGCGGCGGCGGCGGCTCTTTTAGAGAGAGGAGGGGCGGCTATTGATTAGGGTTAGGGTTAATAATGTTGTCTAGTGTTTTAGTTAATGAGGTCTAGTCTAATTAAATAGACTTAAGTGTTGGACTTGGACCGGCCCAACCGGCCCGGGTCCAACGGATGAACATTCAGTTCATCTCCACCACCGAGACTTCATCGTAACTCCGATCACCGATCAGATCGGACCGATCGATTCATTTTTCAAAACTGAACACTATGATCTGAAAAACCGTTTTTCAGAACCCCAGTGCAAAATGACCATTTTGCCCCTCAACAGCGGGAAATCTCGATTTGACCCAAGTTGACTTTTAGGAAGTCGTACTCCCCAAAATCCTCTTCTCGTGCTCAACACATTGAGCTGAGTATCCATGCGGGAATTTCGAATCCAGTACTTGTGTGACCCTCAATGGTTCAGGGATACGGCTAGCTGTGGGCCCACAACCATTGTGGCTCCGGAATCATAATTCCGGACTTGCCCAACGAATCATGGTAAAAGCGTCTAGTAACATCGCCACATGATCCCCTAGGTATCACTGATAGTGCCTGCAAGAACCAGTTGGTCGTGGTTAGCGTACAGTATGGTCCTTTCAATCCATATATTCCGATCAGATCAACGACCATTGGTAAATCGATAGTCGCTATAGATCTGATAGCTATGCATACATCTTGGAGATCGAATAGTGACATCGAGAGTGTAACTAGGTAAACACATTTACCTAAAACACTTCTAGTACTCTGGCCAGAGATTTATACACTATTATCCCCTCAGATAGCATAGGATATCCACGCATGTCTGCGAGCGGTGAATCCTCGACAACGATGCATCACTCCTACATGCATCGGGGTCTCACCCAATCCCGACGCCTTATGACCCCA
>KV001753.1:0-22864 GCA_001598015.1 Dorcoceras hygrometricum | reverse complement strand
GTGTGACGTGGATGATTCGAAATCAACCTCTGGATTTGTATTCATGCTCAATGGTGGTGCTGTCTCTTGGAAGAGTTCCAAGCAAGACACCATCACGGATTCAACCACTGAGGCTGAGTACATTGCAGCATCAGCTGCTGCTAAGGAGGCCGCTTGGATTAGGAATTTCGTCCAAGAGTTGGGCGTCATTCCTAATGGAGTTGGTCCAGTCCCGGTGTACTGCGACAACACGGGTGCCGTTGCGCAAGCAAAGGAGCCTAGTTCTCACCAAAGATCCAAACACATACTGAGAAAATACCACATAATCCGGGATATTGTGGCTAGAGGTGACATAGCAGTTGAGAGAGTCGCCTCTGCGGACAAAGTTGCTGATCCACTTACGAATCCCTTGCCAGGACCCTTGTTTGAAAAACATCGCGAAACAATGGGACTGCGTCTGATGAGTAGTTGGCTTTAGGGCAAGTGGGAGATTGTTAGAGTAGATGCCCAAACTAGCCAACTTGTGGCGTGTGGGTTTATAGACTCTTGTATGAAACAGTCTTTATATATGATATTCGCATTCTTTTATATGGCGCTCTTTACTTTCATTATGTGTGTAATGATTAACAATTGCGTTGAGTAAAGACCTAGAATGCACTCAAGTGTATGTTAGATGTGATAGTGGGTATGACGGCTATCATGAAACACATCTAATAGTCACTGTGTATTCTGAACATGTTCCTAGTCGATTGGGCCGTCAAAATGAGGATAAGGTCGAGGCGTCTCACTTTGACCCGTTTTCCGACTCACTTGGGGTCGTAAGGCGTCGGGATTGGGTGAGACCCCGATGCATGTAGGAGTCGATGCATCGTTGTCGAGGATTCACCGCTCGCAGACATGCGTGGATATCCTATGCTATCTGAGGGGATAATAGTGTATAAATCTCTGGCCAGAGTACTAGAAGTATTTTAGGTAAATGTGTTTACCTAGTTACACTCGCGATGTCACTATTCGATCTCCAAGATGTATGCATAGCTATCGGATCTATAGTGACTCTCGATTTACCAATGGTCGTTGATCTGATCGGGATATATGGATTGAAAGGACCGTACTGTACGCTAACCACGACCAACTGGTTCTTGCAGGCACTATCAGTGATACCTAGGGGATCATGGGGCGATGTTGCTAGACGCTCTTACCATGATCCGATGGGCAAGTCCGGAATTGTGATTCCGGAGCCGCAATGGTTGTGTGCCCACGGCTAGCTGTATCCCTGAACCATTGAGGGTCACACAAGTACTGGATTCGAGATTCCCGCACGGATACTCAGCTCAATGTGTTGAGCACGAGAAGAGGATTTTGGGGAGTGCGACTTCCTAAAAGTCAACTCAGGTCAAATCGAGATTTCCCGACGTTGAGGGGCAAAACGGTCATTTTGCACTGGGGTTCTGAAAAATGGTTTTTCAGATAATAATATTCAGTTTTGGAAACTGGGTCGATCCGTCCGATCTGATCGGCGATCGGAGTTACGATGAAGTCACGGTGATAGGGTTGAACTGAATGTTCACCCGTTGGACCCGGGCCCGTTGGGCCGGTCCAAGATTATGACTAAGTCTATTTAATTAGGCTTGTAGACTTCATAACCTAATTCAATTAGACACAAACCCTAGTCCCCCAAGCTCCTAGCCGCCGCCTCCCCTCCTCTCATAAGCCTCGCCGCCGCCGCCCGGTGCACGCCGCCGCCGCTTCGCCGGAATTCGTTCCGGCCAATTCAACGAGGAGAATCCGTCTGTGCAGATCTCGTCATGCCTTCTAGTGCAGGGTGACGAAGGAGTCTCGTATCTGGTCGTGGACCGGATTGGCGATATCTACCGCAATCTACCGTGAAGAGCCGACGTTATTGTAACTACGGTTGGAGCCAGGCACAAGTGCCAGCAAGGTAGTGTTTTGAACACCCTATGAATGACATTAATTGTTTTGTATTCGTATTGATCGTCTCCCGAACATGTTTTTCTGTTCTTCCGCTGCCTAGCCGGGGGGCGTGATCCGGATCCCCAACAGGCATCTACTCTAACAGTTTGGCCATATCAAACTAACGCGTAATGAACCGCGGATAAAAACCGGGGTGCCTTTCACTTGACGGATATGGATTCCAGATAGTACTGGGATGTCTACCTGCCTAGTACTATGGTTTGATGGAGTTTGATCAAGCAACTTGAGGTTGAGGAGTCACACGTCTGGAAACTGAGTTCACAAGAAAATTATTTAACCGATGCTTTTATGCATTTAAATCCATGAAATATTATTTGATTACACTTATTTGAATTTCATATGGTTGTATATTTAGTATTTGTTATTTTTAAACTTTTTGCTTGTTGAGTCTTAAGACTCACTACTGGTTGTTTAGTGCAGATGAATAGGAGCTGGGGACTGAGGGAGGGCATTCTTGAGTCGACTACAGTCCAGCATGACACGCAACCCAGCGACCTATCACTTTCTGCATAGATCACTTTATGATCAAAACAATATTTTTTTATTATTAGGGGATGAGATTTCTTCTTTCAGTGGAAAATTGGTTGGTTTATATTTTTAAAACAAATGCGCTGAAGGTTTTAGGAACCATATTGTTCGAGTAAGTGTTGTTAGAAGATTATTTAGTTAACATGCCTTGTTTCCATGATATTATTGTGTGCATGATGTTCTACCGTGATGCAAAGAGTTTGATTTCGATTTTGGGTCGGGTCCTATTCATGTGAATAGTAACTAAATAAATAAAAGTTCTAGCACTTTGAATCTAAGAGTTTAGCGAGCATTTCATCATCAAAAAATGGAGTTGCGGAAAGAAAAAATCGAACTGTGGTTAAGGCTAGGAGCATGTTAAAAGGGAAGAACATGTCAAATGTTATGTGTGCAGAGGCAGTAAATAGTGTTGTTTATATTCTCAATTGATCTCAAACAAAAGTTGTTCGAAATTAGACCCCAATTGAGGCATGAAATAAGCGTAAGCCTGTGGTTGATCACTTGAGGATTTTTGGCAGCATTGCTTATGCTCATATTACTAAACGTTTGACAAGAAAGGAGAAAATTTTATTTTTATTTCGTATAGTCATGAATCGAAGGGCTATTGGTTGCTCAATCCCAATACTTATCGATTAATGATATCAAGGGATGTTATTTTTTGTGAAAGTGCATCATGGGAATGGAATGAGCACCGAAATACCACATTTAAAAGCTGAATTCCCTGAGCATCTATCAACTCAAGGTGTATTTCAGGAAAAAAAAAAATGAACTCACCATTAGTTTCTCAAACTCCAGCAAGCTCTAGCCAACCAAGTGACGAGGATTCAGATGACTCTGAAATGAAGGCAAGAAGGGTATGGAGTTTAGCAGATCTTTATGTGTTCTGATTTTTCATTTTGTTTGTTGTGAGGCAAGCCATGAAAGACGAAATTAATAACATTGAAATGAACAAGACTAGGAAGTTGTGATTTATCACGCAAGGGAATTCAAGTTAAGCAAAGAAAGGGAAAAATCTTCCTTTCACAAGAAAAATATATTGAGGATTTTCTGAACAAATTTCACATGGCAAGGTGCAAACCAGTTTTGACACCGTTAATGTTTAATGAGAAATTGCAAGAAAATGATGGTTAGGAACAAGGAGATTCATATTTTTTAGAAGTCTAGTTGGGTATCTCATATGTGTTACTCACTAGGCCTGATATTGCATTTGCAGTTAGTGTTGTATCCAGGTTCATGAGTAATCCAAGCAAGAATCACTTCACAGCCGCAAAAGGATACTTCGATATCTTCAAGGGACAAAGAAACAAGGCATTATGTATGAAAAAGAAGAAGAGTGCATGCTCATTGGATACTCAGTGATTGGGCAGGATCCATTGATAATCGAAAAAACACTTCGGGCTATATTTTCTATATGGGCTCAAATGTAATCTCTTGGAGTTCAAGAAAGAAGAAGACGGATGCATTATCATCATCTGAAGCTGAATATACAGCAATTACTGAAGCGCATGTCTAAGAGTTTGGTTATGAAGACTGTTGGAAGATTTGCAATTAAAGCAAGCAAAACCAACTGCAATTCTTTGTGATAATAAGCATGTTATCTCAATGATGAAGAATCCGTGTTTCAGTCCTGTTCAAAACATATTGAACTTCGTCATCATTTTATCCGAGACTTGGTTGGAAAGGAAGAAATAAACATTGACTACATCAATACAAGTGATCAACATGCTGACATTCTCACAATATCGGTCAGCTTTGAGAAATTTGAGAAACATAAGAACCACTTGAAAATTACAAATTAAGCAAGGATGTTACAACATTAATTTATATTTTCAGCTTAATCTAAGAATCATGGTAGTCAAATAGATAATTTCTAGGGGTCAAGTAATATTGTATCTTGTGCTTCCATTTACTTTGAGGTTTTTATAAATATGACTGCATAATAGTCATTTGAAATAGAATAACAATAATAAAAAACACCAATTATCAAGTAAACAAAAGCTCTCATGCTCTCTGTTTCTTCTTTTCTGTATACAGCCCAACAAGGACAAAAAACTTTGCTATTCTAAGTACAAGCCGAACCTTGGTCTGCCGCAGTTTAAATCTTCATCGAAAAAAGGGTTCAATGCAAGAGATGCTTGTGGCTGATCGAGTAGCTGATAAAATTACCAAACTCTGTACCATATCACGAGAGAATACTCTTTAGATTGGCGGAAAATTTGTATATGGATGGTACAACAGGAGTTTCTTTAAATATTTCTCGTATGTTGTCATAAAAGAGGATGTGAGAGAATAAGTATGTAAACGTTGTATTTGTATATTCTTGTATATATTTGACCTTCAGCATATATATACATACATACATACATAAAAATAAACGTTGAATTATGTATTTATTATGAATAAAATAATATATATAACTAGGAAGAGGAAGCTAGCATGATCTTCACAAACTCGTCACAGCTGACAAGGCCATCTCCATTTAGATCAGCGACTATTATCATTTGCGTAGCTTCTTCATTCGAGAGTCTCTGCCCCAAGTTCATCATCGCCATTTGCAGCTGCATTAATTTCCAATTTATCTAACAAAATTAATGAATAAACTCTTTCTACATGATCATGGATTTTATTTAATTTGCAACATCATATATTTCCCAAAATAAAATTATATAGCGCTGGAAATTCGAAATATCCAGAGCACAAAATTATCGTAAATATGTAAATATATACAACATATATGCATTCGATCGACTGACTTGTCATTATTTTAATACATCTCTTTACTAAAAAAGTAAATATATATTCTTATTGTAAATATCCAGAAATTTAAAACTTTCAAGTTTCACTATCTAAAAGTCTGTTGTTATAGTAGTGTATAAAAATATTTTTCATAGAAATGATGTTTTATTCTAACTTTTAAACTGCTTTGACAAAGGCTTGCTCACTTCATGACATTTTTAAAAAATATTTTTCCAGTAAAATGTTTGATGCATATATGAATTACTAGAATTAACATTTCAAGATTAAAGAATGAAAAATCGAATCCGACCTCATCGGCAGATATGAATCCATCTTGATCTCGATCAAAAACTCTGAAAGCTTCTCTGAGCTCATCACCCATATTTTCCTGCAATTACGTCTATGATTTTAATCGCATCGATTCATATATTATTTTCAAACGAACTAAATAAATAAAATCACTAATAAATCTATCTATAAATTTTATTTTATTTTGTATTATGTACCTTTATATTCCTAACCATGATACTCATAAAATCTTCAAACTCCATCGAACCATCAAAAGAGTTCATCATTTCTTTGATTTCTTCTTTTTTCGAGTTTTCATCTAAAGATTGAATCGCTATTGCGAGTTCTTCTATGTCGATCACTCCTTCAAATTGAAAAACAAAAAAAAGTGAGTATTTTGATATATTCTTACATATAACCCGGTGTAATATTCGAGCGGATTAAAATAATTTCACATGAACAATAATATTCACCGTATTTATATCTGAATTCATTTTTCATCCAATATAATATATATGTATGTATAATAATATAATATTCTTAATATAAAATTAAAGTTATTTATTTTTTGCGTAAATAATGCAATTACGTACGGTTTGAAATTTTCGTACAAATTAAATGTTCTGGAGTCTAAAATCAACGAATGAGTCTAACCGGGATTAATAAGACTAGGGGCCCAATAAATTTTAATGCTAACTTGTCCAATACGACGTGGATTATTGACAATGAATAGTATCTTAGTTTGTATAGATTTTGGTTTAATGTAATATAAAGATTTATGTATAATAAATTGTTTTATAACCATATGGTAAAACAATAAAATATCAAAACAATTTGATGTAAGAGAGCTTCTCGAAAAGTTATCTATATCAGTGAATAATCAGTTTTGTTGTATCTGTTATGAGCCTATAAACTATAAAAAAGCAATTGAATGTGTATCGAAATCGATTTGTTTTATAAAAAGAAGATATCAAATTTCAAATGATTTTCAGTCCGTGGTATATATAGCACGAAAAACAAAAACCCTTTTCCCAGCCCCAAGGACTTCCCATAATATTTGGTGTAGTCACAGTACGCAGGCCAGAAGTACATCAAGAGGGTATTGCTATGCCTAATGGATGTTGTACCCAATAAAATATAGTGATATAGAATGATTATCTCTAATTCAAATTCAATTCATGCTTGAATTTCAATTTTAATGTTTGTTTTTCTTAAAAGTAATGGTATTATGAGGTGGTTGTTTGAAAACAAAGTTTGGCTTTTTCTTGATGCCTAGAGTAGCTAATATGAGTAAAAGAACATAATTACATATTTAATGGTCTGTACTTCACGTCGTTTAATATTACTACCAAAATTTTCGGATTAATTTTCCTAGATTTAAATCTACAAATAAGAACTAATATTAAAATTAAGAACTTGAATGAGTTGTTAATCCCTGTAATATAGTATATAACTTATAAAATAATATCTTTGATTAGATTTATTTTTGGTTATTTGAGGGTATAGTTTTATTGGATCATCGTTAGTCAAAATCGATGTCCTTGTATTTGTATTTTAGGTACGTACTTCTAAAGATTTAACGCCGTTTATGAAATTTGTAGATATATATATGTAATGATATAAAAAAGTACTAATAAGTTAATTCAAGTTATTTGAAAGGTTTGAAACTATAATATTCCGTATTTCACAATTTAAATACTCCATAATGTATGGGCAAATTAATATAGTAGTATCAAGAAGAGGAGCAGACAATGAAAAGATAACCGGCATTTTATTGGGATTTTTTGGTAAATGAAATTTATGAACTGCGCTAAAAGTCACCGTCGAGTCAAAGTATGTTCTATTGTTTTTTTAACGAGTCAGTCATATTTTTTAATCTTTAGATTTAAGTGAGAACGTTTGAATTGGTACTCAAGTTACTTCACTCTAGTGCATCTCCGACCCCACCATTTTGATACATGAGTTTTCCCTCCGACGGGGGTCCGATACGTCACCGACATAACTCCCCCCCCGACCCCCACCATATTTCGTGCGATTGGTTTCTTTCTTTCTTTTTTTTAATTAAGTTCTTATTTTTTGATTAAAATAAGAACTATTTAATAATATGTTGGATCTGGAAACATAACTTAATTTTAATAAACAAAAAAAATTTGGATAAGTAGAACCGAAAACAGATCGCGCGCTGCATTTTAAAAACGAGAGCGAAAGCACAGAGCAAATCCGTGCGCGATCTGAACCAATTTCGAGCTGCAATAGCTCCTATTCTTGAAAGGTTTTGAGGACCGAGAGTATGAAATACCAGGCAGAAAATATCCGACATACTCTCTGTAAACTGAATCTTAAAATCGGTTTAAAAACATGAATGCAATAAGCAGTAAAGAAGCATGTTGTAAAACAGATCGAAGACGGGATTTGTTTATGAAAGTTCAAAGGCAGCACCTTCTACGTCTCCCTTCTTCCAAACTGAAAGGCTCTATTAGAAAACTTTGATTTATAAACACCTTGTGTAAACTCACTTAGTCAGTCCGCACCTGAAATAAACTTTGTACTGAAGTGTTTTTCGATCCTACCATAATGTATTTTATATAAATAACTTGAATATTCAAATATTATTAAAACATACTTAATTATGCTTTACTAGTTTTATTTAATATTTAATTAGATTCATATGTCTTTTAACTTTTTAATAAATTTTTTATAGATATAATTTTCTTTAAAATGGATTTGAAGTTATTTAGAATAATTTATAAAGAAATTGTTGATCTGCGTAACAGACCAGATCTTAATTTTGATAAACACAAAACCTACTATTATGTTTCTAACGTTTTGATTAAGTGCGCAGGTCTAAGCCAGTGCGAATTAGCAGCATGCTGAAGAGTTATATTGTAGCAGATCGAAAGCGAGCTGGATGCGACGAACTGAGTGCAATTGAGAAGATGTCCTAAGCTGGAACAGTAGGGAACACCCAAACTGGTCCAACAGACGACATCCAAGCTGACGCAGCTCGAAGCAAGAGCAGCTTAGTAAATCAGATCAGGACAGAGCTGAGAGCTGAAGAACTGTGCAGTATAAGAAGAGCTGAGCTCAGTTACGAAGTGCAGAGCAGAACAATTGAAATCAGCTTAAAGTAGTTCAGAGATTAGAGCAGATCAGCAGATCAGTTGAAGCGCATGTTCAGATAGAAGTGCTGAGCGAATTAGAATCAGCTTAGAGAAGAACAAGTTTAGATCAAAACAGAGCATAACAGTATTTCAGTAAAGAACAGAGAGAAGCGTTCAGAGATCAGTTTAGATCAGCTCAGAGTAGTATCGGTTCTGTATTCAGTTTAGAGCATCTCAGACAGAATCAACATGATATTTATATCATTTCAGTATGAACATCTTAGAGCAGAATTCTTTCAGAACAGCTGAAAGCGTCTCAGCTGGAACAGTACAGAAACGGGGCTTAACAGAACATAATCAGCTCAAGGCCGAACAGAACAGAACAGCACAGAAAGAGTCAGCAGCGAGTCGATCAGCTTAAGAGTGGATTAGAGCATTCAAGAGCAGAACGACTCAGCTTAGAGCAGATGTGAACAAGAGCAGATCGGATAAGAAGCGAACAACTCAGAGATCAAAGCTTCGACCAGACCAGATCAGATCATAGCTTGAACACAAGTGTATGCGAAGACTGTATTGTATTAGTTCAAACTGATTTGCTTTGCCTTGTCAACTTCAGGTGCAGTGGTCACATGTTCAAAGTCAACAAAGACTTCAAATGCATTTAATGTAAAGGACACAAGGTACAATATTGTCAGAATTTTCAGAAGCCTTTTAAACGGCTACAACTTTGTGTGTCAGGATCGATGCTCTAAATAAGAGTTTAAGCACTCAAATTACACAAAATGCGGAAGACTAAAAGTGGATTAAAATTTTCCTTTTTGGCCTGAACATAAAATACGATTTAAAATTACAATCATACTCAAAGTATATTTTTAACTCAAAAATCTACACCATAGGAACAGTACCAGAAATGTATATAATTATCTCAACAATTACAACCATTCATGCAGGGCATCCCCTGATAAACTAACTTAATACAATATACATAAATGTGACTCAAAACAGGGCTCTACCAGCTGACTCACCACTCGTTCTAGCTGATTTACCTGAAGAACCTGCAAAGGCCAAACACAAGACCAAAGCAGCCTCAAAAATGAAAAAAAACAACGAGGTCAAACCTCAGTACGAAGAGCACATAGAAAAGATCAATCAGATAAGACATGCAATAACTCAAGACGTGCAATGCATGAAGGGTACAACGAAGACTCATCGGCTGTCAAAAGGTGTTCACAACGGACTCATGCTGTGAAGCATCAAATCATCAATCAATGTTCAGTGGCCACATTGAATGTGGAAGTATGGGAGCTACCCAGCCCCACATGTCGTACTAGCAGCACAAAATCTCATAGCTCAACCCAAATGATGCCATTCATGCTCACTGAGGGGTGGGAGCTACCCAAGTGAACCTCAGTGCAGACACAATCTCGCAGTGGGGATTCGAAGGTACGGGATCTACCCGTGTGAGGACTGGAAATAATCATATTGGATTAGAGATTAACCAATAGTGATACGTCTCTACTGGTTAAGGACAAACCAGCTCGGATATACGAAGACCAGATCAGGGATGTAAGTCAAGCTGGATGCTTACGAGAGACGGGTTATTGTGGAAGATGGAGATGAAGATGGATATGAGAAAGAATGCGTAAGCAGGAGTCTATGACCATGAACTCCGTAGAAGAAAAAGAAATCCAAGAGCAGGGTGTACTCGATCAGTATCCATAGGTCCAAGCTGGATATGTACTGAAGCAGATCAGATTGGACGAGAGATGCATGCTAATATGGAGATGTCAAAGCTGGAGCAGTAAGAGGACGCCAAATCTGGTGCTGCAGAAGACATCTAAGCTGGAACAGTGAGGCGACGCCCAAGCTGATACATCAAAGGAAAATCAGCTCAGGAGATTAACTGTTCGGATCGATGATCAAGCGTAGATTAAAGATCCATTAAAAGCTGAATCAGAGCAGATGTGATCCAAAGAAGAAGGGATATAATCACTGGTGCAAGATATGTCCAGTACAAAGGATCACATGCTGTTCGATACCAAAGGAATCATGGAGGAAAATTGTTGTAGTGAAAGAAGAAACCAGCTGGGAAGGAAACTAGCTGAGAAGCAAGCTTAGAGCCCAGCAATGTTCAAGAGCAGAAAAGAAATGCAGCTTGGAGAGCAGAAAAGATGAAGGAAACCATCTGTGAGGACACCAGCTGATAGACCAGGTCTGGACAGACCAGCTCAGACGAGCAAAGCAGTTTGAACACAAGCATTGTGAAGCTAATATTCAAACTGATTTGCTTCGTCCTGTCCACATCAGCGTCAAGCTTTACATAGCTCGAAGTAAACAAAGGCTGCAAACGCAGAAAGAAAAGAGCTCAAGTCACATTTGCAGACCATTTAATGCTAAAGGACACAAAGTACAACTTTGTCAGAAGCCTTTACAATGACTACAACTTGTGTCCAATGGATCTAATAGATCAGAGGCTTTATATCTAGAGCAGCAGCACAAGCTGAATGGACGAGCGTAGAAATCATGAAAAGAGAGAGGTGCTCTTGATGAGGAGAATAGAGGAAAACAGAAAATCAAGAGAAGTGATTAGTCGAGAGTTTGCACAGTCTGGTGGCAGCTGATGTACAAGTTGGCTTTGTGCCCAGGTGTGAGCTGGGGCACAGGCCATGAGCTTCAAAGAGAAATCTTATTCGACGGCACAACCCTTGGAAGACATCTAGATAACAGCTCAAAGAGGAGCACTTCCCAGTGTGTGAGAGTACAATAGAGAGAGTGATCGAAACACTGTAAAAACTCTCATACACGATTCACTCGCGGACTCCTATGATGAACCAATTAGGTTCTGTGGGTGAATCAAAATCACAATATATACATCTCCTTGTAGTCTTTGGACAGAGACATTAATCAAGTCCTGTAGTCTTTCTCACTGAGATGTAAAAGAAGTGTTGTTAGACAAACAGCTTGCAGGCTGGTGTGCATAGGTGGCTAGGAGTTCTTGCAGCTTGCGGGCTGTAGGATCGTGTTGCAACAGAAGATACTGTAATCAAAGTCTTCTAGTGGATCATTCCCATGCGGAAGAAGGGGAGACGTAGGAGATGCAACTCCAGATTTCCACAAAAAAATTGTAGCGTATTTCTTTACAGCTTTCTGCATATAACATTCACGCCTTGCATATTTCTAAACTGTATTTAAAAGTTATAACAAGCTTTCAATTTTCAGAGAGTAGTTCAAGTTGTTTCCGCAATATTTCATATCTTACTTGATCTACATCTCGGTGCACAAATATTTCAAGAACACTGAGTTATTGCATCTCAATACTTAAGTAACCAGATTGCGTGCGATCTAGACCAGCTCACAGAGCCGCTGGTCCAGCTCCGCGCTGATCTAGTTTCCCATTACGTGCTAACTATTTTACAAATAATTATTTTTAATGCACGTAATCTGTCTGTTTATGATTTTAAAACAAGGTTTGGGTGCTGGAGTTGTGTGAGAACTTACTTGAGTTGTATGAGAACTCATGAGACACCCCCTTTTTCGATCCTAACAACCAGCTTAGAGGTGACCACCTTTGGGATTTCCTGCATTACTGCAAGCTGGACCGAGCTGGTCTGTTTGGAGCAAGAGCTGGTTTGTGTACCTGAGCTGGTACAGTGGAGAGGTCTGAGTTGGTTTGACTTTACTGTAGCTCTAAGTTGGGAGTGTGCGTATAAGTGTTGACCAACACTTAGTATTTTCACCACACATATCCTTATCCTCTAGAGCATTCCCGAATTATATCTCTCAAACCTCTTGGCTACTGTTCACCCGACATCTTCTTCTTCCGATTTTCGGATATTGGCCTGTCAAATTTGAGTGAGGGTACCTCAATTGGAAACTCTTCTTCGAGACCAATGTTCTTGCACCAGTTTGGAGTTGGTAGGAGGCTGGACCGAGATAGTTGCTGAGGAACTGCGCTAGCTGGTTTTCGAAATTTTTGGCAAAGTTGAGCTCCGGTTCAGATTAGAGCCTCTCTTGTGGTTTCTGCCTTGAGCTGTTGGCCGAGAGTTGAGCGGAGCAGGAAGTGTGTTCTGCTTGTAGCTGTAAGTTTTATTGAGGTAGTATATCAAAAGCTGCTTAAGGTACGGATTTGAGCTTATATAAATAGCTTTGACATAAGAATGAGAATATTTCCAGCGTGAACTGGCTGTTGGGTATTATGTGTTGGCTGTGAGCTGAATTACTTTGTCGTGCCTTATCTGATGATTGTTGATTTGCTTATGTTTGATTATGATGTATGTTGTAAGCTGATTCTGTCTTGCATACATGCATAGCATCTTGAACTGATTCCTCTTGATACCTGATTTGATCCGATGATGGATAGTAACAGCACGCTGATTTGAAAATGAAAATGAAGGGTGTCGGGTAACTCACGTACATTCGACTCCCCGCTAAGAGATTTGTGTCTGCTTTGAGGTTCTTCTGGTAGCTCCCACCCTCAGTGAGCATGAATGGCACCAGTTGGGTTGAGCTTTGAGACTTGTGTTGTTGGTACTGCATGTGGAACGACTGTGCTCCCATATTTCCACATGCGTTGTGGCCACTGATTGATGATTCGATCTTCATAGCTGAGCCGTTGTGAACCCTTGATACAGCCGACGAGTCTTTGTTGTACCTTTCATGCATTGCACGTTTTGAGATATTGCATGCCTTATTTGATTGCTGATTTATTGAGTGCTCTTCGTACTGAGGTTTGACCTCGTTGTTTTCCTTTTTTGGGGCTGCTTTGGTCTTGTGTTTGGCCTTTGCAGGTTCTTCAGGTAAACCAGCTGGACCGAGTGGTGCTTCAGCTGGTAGAGCCTCGTATTGAGTCCCAGTTATGTATATTATACCGAGCTAGTATAGCAGGGGATGCCCTGCGTAGATACTTGTACTTGAGGTTGTATTCATGGAACTATATTTATACATCTCTGGTACTGTTTTTGTTATGTGTATTTTTGATTTAAAAATCTATACTTTGAGTATGAATGTATTTTGAATGATATTTTCTGTTCAGGACGAAAAAGAAAATTTTTAACCCATTTTAAGATTCCGCATTTGTGTTATTCAAGTGCTTAATATCCGAGTTAGAGCACCGGGCCTGACATATGGTATCAGGCTAAAATTGTTCTATCACACTTGATTTTAGGCACATAATTTGAACTGTTGTTTGTGCTTGACTCTGTGATTTCTTTATCTGCCTGTGTATTTACCTCGAGGTAGAAGCCGCTGAGAAGAAGAGGTAGAGCTGTTAGGCAGGTGGTTGAGGATTCTAGAGCCCCAGAGAGTGACGAGGATGTTGCTCAGCAGGATGTGCCTTTGCATCGTCGAGCTGGATAGGCAGAGGTTGGGGTGGAGGATGTTACGAGACAGATTGATGAGATGGAGCTGGTGTTAGCCAGATTTCAGATGATGAATACCCCTATTTTTAGTGGAGCTGAGGGAGGTTTGATGGCTGAAGGCTGGTTAGAACATATGTAAGAACTGTTTGATACAGTGGAGTACTCTGATGAGAAGAGACTGAAGTTGTCTTTTCTTCAGTTGAGGGAGCATGCTCAATGCTGGTGGAAGGGTACTTCCAGGACCATGAGACAGACTAGAGTCTTGGTGACTTGGGAGAGCTTCTATGCTGCTTTTCGCCGGGAGTATACCCCAGAGTCATACTACTGTTAGAGTAGGTGCCTAAGTAGCCAACTTGTGGCGTGTGGGTTCTTGTTGACTCTATGTAAAACGATCTTTATTTATGAAGTTCGCATTCTTTTATGGCATTCTTTATCTTCATTATTATGATTACAATTTTTGGATAAAGACTGAATGTACTATAGTGTATGTTAGATGTGATAGTGGATTTGATGGCTATCATGAAACACATCTAATAGTCACTTTGTATTATAAATTAGTTCCTAGTCGATTGGACCGTCCAAGAGAGGATAAGGGCCGTCTGATCTTGAGACTAGCATCTACGATGCGAAGTACAACGTTTCATTGGTAGGGAACATAGTGATGTTCTAAGCATGCAGATGGATAGTGACCTGGTGATATATCGAACTACCCTCGTTCGAACTTTCTAAGTGGTTATCATTTATCGATTGGATTAAGTTCGAGGTCTTGGTTGTACGGATTAGTCCTCACTACTTGAAACGTCATTGAGACTCTACATGATAGGTGCCTCACTTTGACCCGTTTACCGACCCCGTTGGGGTCATCAGGTGGCGGGATTGGGTGAGGTCCCGATGCATGTAGGAATCGATACTTCGTTGTTGAGGATTCATCGCTCGCCCTTGTGCATGGATATCCTATGCTATCTGAGGAGATAATAGTGTGACAAATCTCTGGCCAGAGTACTAGATGTGTTTTAGGTAAATGGGTTTACCTAGTAACACATGCGATGTCACTATTTGATCTCCAAGATATATGCATGGTTATTGGATCTATAGCGACTCTCGATTTACCGATGGTAGTTGATCTGATCGGGATATTTGAGTTGAAAGTACCGTACTGTATCCTAACCATGGTCATCTTGTTCTTCCAGGCACTATCAGTGATACCTAGGGTATCATGGGGCAATGTTTCTAGACGTTTTACCATGATCCGATGGGTAAGTCCAAAAATGTGTTTTCAGAGTCACAAAAGTTGTGAGCCCACAGCTAGCTGTATCCCTGAACCATTGAGGGTCACATAAGTACTGGTTTCTCAATTCCCGTACGGAAATTAAGCTCAATTTGTTGAGTATTGTATGAGGAAGGATGAAAGTGTGACTTAATAAAATTAACTTGGGTGGAAATGAGATTTCCTAAATTGGCTTGGACTGGTATGACTATCTTTAAAGCTGATAGCGTCCTAACTGCTATTTTGGATTAGGTGGTGTAAAAAATTATTTTCACATCATAATGTTCAGTTTTGTAAATTGTGTTTATCGGTCCGATCTGATCGTCGATCGGGATTATGATGAAGCCATAACTATGGACTTGAAACCAATGTTCACTGGGCCTGGGCCCGACCCAAGCCCATTAACCTGGTTTAAGCCCATGGAAAATCTATAAATAAGGGCCCTGAGATATTCATTTTACTCGCACCAAAAGTTGGGAATAACTCTCCTTCTCCAAGTTGGATTGAGTGCTCTCCCTATTAGTTATATTTTCTTTCCCTTCTCCTCCTCCCTTTGGCCGCGCCGTCGTCCGTCGCCATCGTCAGAATTTGTTCCGAACGTCTCGGCGAGGAGATTCTGTCCGTGAAATTTTCGTCGGTTTTCTAGTGCAAACCGACGAAAGAGTTGAGAATCTGGTCGTGGACCGGATTAGGCGTCAATCCAGTCGTTCAATCGTTGAAGTGCCAATTCCCTCGTGGAACTGGTCGGATCCAGGTGCCTAGACGCCAAAAAGGTAACCTTCTAAACATCTTATGAATGTTTAGATCATTATTTATGTGTATTGACCGTTCCCGGGCTCAAAATTTTAAAACTTCCGCTACGCCCCATGAGTGGGATCCGGATCCGATGTTGCACCAACAACTACAACAACCGAGAGAGGGAACTCGATAATCTGAAGCAAGCGAAAATGTAGATACCCTGGACAATTTTCCTCTCTTCTGTCGTATGTTCCTCATGTTGCTAACCAGGAGAGAAAGAAGTGGAACAAGTTTTTGAAAGGGTTGAGACAAGACTTGTTTCAGTTGGTGTTGGCTGGTTCTCCTTCGACTTATGTTGAAGTTGTGAATAGGGCTGTAGACATAGAGGAGAGTCTTTTGGATGCACATATGTAGGTTCAGCCGATAGCTGGACGAGGTTTCCATCCCGTGCCTGAAGGGATGTACTCATTTCTGTCTCATCAAATGTCTCAGCAGTCGAATCGCCAGAGGTTCAAGCCTCTAGGGAAACAATTTAAGAGACGATCAGGTTCGAGCTCTTCTGGCTCTGGAGGAAGTGATTCTAGAGCGGTGATGTGTGGTCAGCGGAGGTAAGCACTTGACTTCATAGTGTCGTGGAGTTCAGGTTCTTTGCCATACGTGCGGGCAAGCTGGACACTTTTCTAGAGTGTGTCCTTCAATGAGGGGACAACCATCAAATTTGTCGCAACAGGGCTCGACTGGTGGTTCTTCGCAGAGGCCCCGACTTCCTGTCCTATCCCAACAATCAGGATTTCAACCACGAGAAGCATCTAGATTTGGAGGATCTTCTAGACCTCATTTTTCGGGACCGCAGCAAGCTCAGGTGAACGCCTTGACTCAGGAGCAAGCTGATGATATTCCTGGAGGATTTATCGCAGGTACTTGCTCTATCTTTGATTTTCCTGCCAGAGTTTTGTTTGATACTAGAGCATCACACTCTTTTATATCTGATCTATTTGTGTATGAGTGCGGGTTGAGTTCTACACCACCGTGTGATGTTGTATCTATTACATGATCTTTTAGAGAAGGGCTTCATTAGGCCGAGTATGTCGTCCTGGGGAGCTCCAATTCTGTTTGTGAAGAAGAAGGACAGATCATGAGAATGTGTGTGTTGAATTCAGCAGCTGAACAAAGCGACGGTGAAGAATAAGTATTTCCTATCGAGAATTGATGATCTGTTGATTAGTTGTAGGGATCAGCAGTATACTCCAAGATTTATCTACGATCTGGTTATCACCAATTGTGGATTAGATACTCAGATGTAGCGAAGACGGTATTTCGGACTAGATACGGGCATTATGAGTTTCTTGCGATGCCATTTGGATTGACGAATGACCCTGCTGTCTTCATGGACTTGATGAACCGCATCTTTAGCGTATAGTGATCTCTTTGTGATTTTCTTCATTGATGACATTCTTGTATACTCTAGGAGCCTAAATAAGGATAAGGAGCCTTTGAATTTGGTGTTGCAGATGCTGAGGGACTCGCAGTTGTATGAAAAGTTCACTAAGTGTGAACTTTGGTTGGATAGAGTGATATTTTTGGGTCATGTTATCTCTGCTCAAGGTATTTCGGTGGACCCTAGTAATGTTGAGGTAGTTCTTGACTGAGACCTGGGAATGTTTCAGAGATCCGCAGTTTCTTGGGTTTTGCAGGTTATTATAGACGTTTCATTGAGGGATTCTCTTCAATATCCAGGCCGATGACGCAGTTAACTCAGAAAGATAAGAGATTTATTTGGACTAAAGAATGCGAGTCTAGCTTTCTTTTGCTCAGGAGAAGTTGACTACGGCTCCTGTGTTGACTTAACCTTCGGGTTCTGGAGGTTTTGTAGTATGCTCCGATGCTTCTCTGAGCGGTTTGGGTTGTGTGCTGATGCAGACCGGGAGAGTGATAGCTTATGCATCTCGACAGCTGAAACCCCACAAGACCAGATATCCCGTGCACAATTTGGAGTTGGCAGCCATCATTTTTGCCTTGAAAATTTGGCGTCACTACCTTTATGGCGAGCAATTTGTGGTATACACCGAACAAAAGAGTTTGAAGTATATCTTCACTCAATCAGATTTGAACATGAGGCAGCTTCGTTGGATGGAGTTGCTCAAGGATTTTGAAAGTGAGATTCAGTATCAGCCTAGACAAATGAACTTAGTGGTCGATGCCTTGAGTAGAAAGGCTCAAACAACGATGCTAACATCTTTGATCATTTTGAAAGTTCATGAGCATTTGGGGACTTTTGGATGGCGTTTTCAGCCGGATGATCAGTATTTTATAATTTTTCTTTTCAGGTTGAACCACAGATTGTAGCAGACATTAGAGCGGCACGGAGGACTGACCCATACATCCATGAGCTAAGGATAAAGGCCCATAATGGTCAGTCATATGATCTTACTGTTGCTTCTGATGGATGTCTGAGATTTCATGATAGATTAGTCGTTCCGAATTGATAGACCTGAAAGAGACTATTTTGAACGAGGCCGATTGTAGTCGTTAGAGTGTGCATACGGGTGAGAAAAAGATGTACCATGACTTGAAATCTCATATTGGTGGGAAGGTATGAGGAATGATATTTCTGGATTTGTAGCACGATTCTTGAACTGCCAACAGGTCAAGGCCGAGGATGGGGCCTGAAGGATTGCTATAGAGTTTGGAGGTGCCTCAGTGGAATTAGAAACACATTGCTATGGATTTTGTGACCCACTTGTCTCGTTCGACAGGGGATGTGATGCGATTTGGGTGGTGATCGACAGACTTTCTAAGTCAACCCACTTCATCCCATATGATGTAAGATGTTCCATGAAAAATATGGCAAGGCTGTACATTGACCATGTGGTTAGATTGCATGTAGTGCCGGTTTCGATAGTGTCTGATAGAGATCCTAGATTTACTTCCATTTTATGGAAAAGTTTGCAAGCGGCAATGGTTTCGAGATTGGATATGAGTACAGCTTATCACCCTCAGACAGATGACTACTCCGAGAGAACCATATAGACTTTGAAGGACATGTTGTGAGCTGTTGTGATGGATTTCAGTGGTGGCTGGCAGAATTCCTTGTCCCTAATGGAATTTTTGTACAACGACAACTACCAAATGGCTATCGGTATGGCACCATTTGAAGCCTTGTACGGTAGGAAATGTAGATCACCGATTTGCTGGGAAGAAGTTGGAGAGAAGAAACTGTCTACCCCTGAGTTTGTGCAGCATATGAAGGATCAGGTTGAGCTGATTCGAGGTAGGATGAAGGCTGCACAAGATCGTCAAGCTAGCTATGCTAACAAGAGGAGTAGACCTTTATAGTTCCAAATTGGTTATCGAGTGTTTCAGTGAGTTTCTCCTTTCAAGAGAGTGATGAGATTCTCAAGTGTAGGTTAGCTTCTAGATCCATCGGACCGTTTGAGATTTTTGAAAGGATTGGATCCTTAGCTTATCGTTTGCAGTTTCCTGTGGAGTTAGCAGCGATACATGATGTGTTTCATGTGTCAATGTTGAGGAAGTATGAGCCGATTCTTCCCATATGCTGAGAACCGATGAAGTTGAGCTGGATCAAACTTTGAGCTATGTTGAGTACCCAATGCGGATTCTGGACAGGAAGGAGAAACAATTGATGAACAAAACCATTCCACTGGTGATGATTCAGTGGAGCAAGCATGGTAGAGAAGAGGCTACCTGGGAAGTGGAAGATAAGATGAGATAGGAGTGGCCTCATCTGTTTGAGTATGCGTCATATTAACCCAGGAAATCTTTTTCTTGCTGGTTTGTGTTTTGCGTCATTTTGTACTCTTGTTTATTGGCATCTTGAGAGCATTGAGGAATGCAAGTGTGTTGCATATTTCAGTTGGATGGTTTTCTGGTATTCTTCTAGTTCTGGTTTGTAATTGTGGTTTATTTCGAGGACGAAATCCTTTTCTAGTTGGGGAGAATGTGAGAACTATAAATAATCAGATTGGATTAGTGATTAACCAATAGTGATACGTCAGTTTAGTGAGCTGCTGGTGAAGAGATCAGCTTAGATGCGTGCTGGTCCAATGTTTTAGGCTAAGCTGATAGTACAAGCTTTTCGGGTTTTGGTGCAGATTACCATTGGTTTGAATCATGGTTTTAAATGCTGATCATCAGATCTGATTGAGGAGTTATCAGTAGAGACGTTTCAGCTTGGAGAATTTGGGTTGTAGGGATCAGCTTTGCTATGAACTGGTCTGAGGTCTTTCGCAAGCTGGTTGAAGTAAGTTGTTCCAAGACCAAATTTGGGTCTGAGATCATTGGGCAGATTGGTCCTGAGCTGGACAGCTAACTTGAGCACTGAGCTGGATGGTATCCTGTGAACTATTTAGAGGATGCAGTGTTTTAGTGATCAGCTTAGGATATTGTTGAAAGTTGTTGGTGACTTTCGGTGTTGGATCTGTTTCTACATATCAGAATCTGAATTTTGATTAACACAAAACCTGCTTATATGTGACTAACGGCTTTTGTGAAATGTGCAGTGCACTTGATTGAAGAACAGGGAGATGTTCAAGCTAGAACAGTGAGGGGACTCCCAAGCTGGTCGAGCAAATAACATCTAAGTTGGAACTGTGAGGAGACGCCCAATCTGGTCCAACATAGGATGCTATGCAGGTTCTGCAGGAATCTAGAGCGCAGGAAGCATCAAGCTGGTTCACCAGCTTGACAGAAGAGCAGTGATCAAGCGCAGAGAGATGAAGTGCAGAATGATTCAAGAGCAGATCAAGTGCAGAGTACAAGGGCAGTGATTGAGTGCGAAGCCGGGTACAAGCACCATGATCGAGTGCAGATCAGATCACTGGAGCAGTACGAAGAACTCAGCTGTGAGGCCGGGTACAAGCACCAACGTGTTCAATTCGAATTCCACGTGTCATGCTGAGTATTCAAACAGAATATACTCCCACCGCTTCGAAAGTGGATAACGTTAAACAGATTCCTCAACTGTTGTTTATCTTCCTTAGTCTCTGTTCGAAACAATCATCATTCTCTTGTTATACAGCAGCAGCAGAAGCAACAACCAGCCGCAGTAGCAACCAGTCACAACAAGAATCCAGTCGCAACAAGAATCCAGTCGCAATACTTTGAAAATCAAAACGATGTCGTTACAACTAATTCCAACGACGTCATAACGTACCCACGTCTGGTATCAATTCTTCATTGAAAGAAAACCAGCAGCTGGTAGCTCTAATAATCCAACGACTGATTTCGCTACGTTATTCAAAACGGCATCACATTGTTCCTTCGACTGATTAACCAGCAGATACAACAAACCATCGACTGATTTCAGATCCCTCGACTGGTCAATAATTCATACAAAACGACATCGTATCGAGGTTCCTGTTCATAAGTCAAAACGATGTCGCATTGCTCTCTCGGCTGGAACCAAATTTCACATACTTGCATCGACTGGCTTGCGTTTATTACCAAAACGACGACGTCGCACCTACGTCATCAAAACCAGTCGATACATCAATAAACCAGCAGGTGCATAAACCAGCAGGTACGTAAGTGTCAGGCCCCGTGTCAGGCCCCGTGCTAATTACTAACAATTAACACAAAATCAACGCATAATCACGGAAGCTTAAAATCAGGGCTTAAAAATTTTGATATCTTAGTGTGTTCTAAGACCAGATGTGAACATCAAGCTTCATCAAAATCTATCATTTGAAAATCTGGAAATCTCGGAAGTACTAATTCTCTTCTTAATTATTTCGGGCATTACATTTCTCCCCCTCTAAAATTCGAGTTTGTCCTCGAACTCATCAGCAGTCGCTATATGTACATGGGACATAAGGAGAAAATTGATTCTGAACAAAAGCTAACCTTATTGGAAGAGATAAGGGAATCGTTGTTTCATATCATCTTCCACCTCCCATGTTGCTTCTCCAACGCCATGTCGATTCCATTGAATCTTCACTAATGGAATAACCTTCGTTCGAAGTTGTTTCTCTTTCCGATCAAGAATCTGAATTTGTTGTTCAAAGTAACTCAGAGTTTCATCCAACTCAGCTTCTTCCGCAGGAATAATATGAGAAGCATCAGGCATATACTTTCTCAGCATAAATACATGAAAAACATCATGTATACCTGAAAGAGATGGAGGTAATGCCAGTCGATAATCAAGATAACCTATCTTCTCTAGAATTTCATAAGGACCAATGAATCTAGGAGACAATTTTCCACGTTTCCCAAATCTGATTGTGTGAGGATCTCTGCTCACAATTAATCGTCTAATCTTATCTTATGGGTGTTTAGTTAACATCTGATTTAACCTTCAAATTTAAGTGATGAAATCTGGAAACCCATTTCTTGTTTTTATAATTGGTCCCATCAGCTGGTCCTGGGTAACAATACAAGACTACATTTGTATTTCAAAAGCTATTTATTTATAACAGAACAAGCCAGTACAAATAAGTATTACATGTGACGTCTGCTAATACAAAAGCTGACCAGCAGCAGTAAAACCAGGTTTCATGTTCACGCTAACTATATGAAAACTATGATATCAGCAGATGTCTAGTAGTTCTTCTCTTTTGTTGTTCTTCGTCTAGGTAGCCAGCTCTCACTGTCAGGCCTCGTGCTCTCAACAGATAAACACATGCGGAAGCTATCAAAAGTGGGTAAAATTTTCGCTTTTAGGCCCGACGGTTCTAAACGTATAATTTAAAATACAACAATACTGAAAATATGTTTCTCAAATCATAAACATTAACAACAAAGCATACATAAGTCCAACATGTATCATAACTCCCCTAAGGGTACAACAACAAAGCGTAGGGCATCCCCCTGGCTAACTGATACATATATATATATATATATGTTATATGCTACTGGGACAC
>KV001752.1:53066-65437 GCA_001598015.1 Dorcoceras hygrometricum | reverse complement strand
ATGCTTCCGGTTTTACAGATCTTCGGTTTTCAATATCCTTGATCGTCATTGTCCACCGTCTTTGGATGTCCTCCCACTAAATCTAGTAAGTTTACATTTAAATTTACCATGACATATAAGGGATACATTTATCAAGGGGTGGGAACGGGCCACAAACAGGCCCACTTTAAATAATGATAATCAATAACATATACAAACCGAAATCATGAAAACCTATCGCATACACCTAACAAATTGGGCACGACTCTCGATCATCCCAATCATGCAGATAATCTAATTAACATTTTTAAATTAAATAATCAAATTATTTATCGCAAAATCATATTTTAATCATAAAATCGTATTTTATAATAAAATCGTATTTTGTCGATAAAATCAAATTTTAATCAACAAAATCATATTCAATTATAAAATCATATTTTACAATTAAAATCTTATTTCGCTATTTTAATTATATCAAATTGGGCTTAAAACAATTCTAGGCCCAAAAATCTCAAAATTTCAAAATCGACCAAAATCGGCCCGATATCGAATATCGGCCCGAAAACTTAACGGGCTGCACGAGACAGGCCCGAACAAAACCTAAAGAAAACAAACCAGCCGTCACGACATCGCCGGAGCATCGCCGGGCGGCGGCCGCCGCCACCATGTTGCGTGCGGCGCTCGGCCGCACGCCCGCCGCATCGTGTGCGGCGCATGGCGCTGGTTGCGCCAACCAGTGGCGCAACGTTTGTCTCGTGGCCGGCAGCCGATCGTGCATCCTTGCGAGGAGGAGAAGCACAGCAGCACAACAATCGAGCCACCATGCGCGCAATCAACGCGCGATAAGCAGACATCGGCCGCGTGATGCTTCACGAGACAGCGGCCAGCGGGTGGCGCATCCAAGCGTGAAATCACGGCAAGAGCTCGGGCGGCCTTATCCTCATTTTGATGGCCCAATCTTGTTCAGAATACACAGTGACTATTAGATGTGTTTCATGATAGCCGTCATACCCACTATCACATCTAACATACACTATAGTGCATTCTAGGTCTTTACTCAACGCAATTGTTAATCATTATACAACACAATGAAAATAAAGAATGCCATAAACAAATGCGAATATCATATATAAAGATCGTTTCATACAAGAGTCTATGAACCCACACGCCACAAGTTGGCTAGTTGGACATCTACTCTAACATGCTATTATGAGAAAAGTATTAGAATGAATGACCTTTTTGAGCTCCGTGCGTCAAGTTGCTGATGTCGTGTCGCTTGATTTGGTTGGTAAGGTGGACCTTAAAAATTTGACGACAGATCTTAACGGATAATAATATCTTTGATGAATATTGAGATGGTGGTAAGTGAAATATAAGACTGATCTCTAAGTGATATGATATACCAACGGTTAGACACTCACCTTCCCAAACTCATAGCATAACAACCCGATCCTAATGCAAATAATAGGTGCAATCTAAGCTGCTACATGTATAAGAAAATAAAATGACACATTGTCAAACAACTATAGATTTGACATAATGGTAAGCAATTAATCCTAATGATTTTTTAAATTAATATTTTACTTGTGTATTACTTGAAATGTTGTTCAATAAAACTTTCAAAATCATATATAGATGAGATTTTATTTTTGTGCTTTAGATAAAATATTATTATTAATTAAATTATGTTTTTTAATTTTATTAATTAATTTTGAAAAAAAAGAATCAAATTTGGTTGAGAACATTTCTATTTTTATATTATACAACCCGACCCGAATGTAAATCCCTACTTACTAATGAGTGCATATGGGCCGGCCTTTCGGTGTAGGATAGATAGCCCATCAAGGCCCATTTTTAGCCCAAAAGAGGAGGAAAAAATACAATTGTTGAGAGTGGGATTTGAACCCACGCCCTTTCGGACCAGAACCTTAATCTGGCGCCTTAGACCAACTCGGCCATCTCAACTCTTGTGAGTTCTCTACTACGAGTTTGTCATGAGTATTTGGGCACTGTTACCTACACAAAGTTGTTCATTGTGAGATAAAAGTTAAAACGCCTCCCTTTGTAGAAAAGTTAGATACAAAAGTATATAAGTGAAGATTAATTTGTTTTAATTAATGAGTCCATTTGTTGGGAAAGTTCTATTTGGTTTTTTAACCTGTCTAGTCTGAACTTTTTTTTTATTTATTGTTCCTAGATCCATGCTCTTGGTCAATTGATGTATATATAGTCCTTGTAGTCCTTTTCAATGGACTGCTGACATAAAGACTCAAAAAATTATGATCTGGTAATATGTCTAAGACCATATCGATACTAATTAAAAAATTGACTAAAAAATTTGACAAATCACCGGACTATCCTTAAATTGTACGTAATTGATATCATGATAAAAAAAAATGAAAATGTCGATTTTACATTATAAAAGTACAACTTTTTTACCCATTCTTTAGTTGAGTGTATTCAAAGCACAAAAATGAAATTGTTGGATTGTTGGGCTAGATGCGGGACTTATTCAAAAACTTTGAAAAAGAAATATAAGAAAATTAGCAGGCATTTTGGGAAGAATTTTTTGATTTTGATATGGTGTAAACATGTATTAGGTTTGAGTTTTTTCTTGGGAACTTGTTGAATAATCCTAAAGCTACTGAAAATAGAGGAAACTGGCTCTAGATTTTCCTCAGGAATTCATGGTAAGATATTTATGTATGCTCTGTCTATATATGATGGACTGTTGGCAAGGTGCTCTTCCTACCATGACAACTTCGAAACCGAATATGGCGAATCTGCTACAGAGTGATCTTCCAACAACAGCTCAGAGGCCTGACCGGACCGAACCACATTGAATCAAGTTCTTCAAGTGGACATGGACGAGAGCATCGTAGGTCTCGTGGTAGCGGGGGCAAAAATCAAGTAGGCAAATACGTAAATAAATTACCCAAATACTTTTATTTTATATATATATATATATAGTTTCAAATTTTTCTGCCTACCTTTGTCACCATGGAGGCATGGAGATCTGACCGTGATTGAGCTTATTACTCCTTAAATAATTAGCAAGCACTACTGATGCGCAAATTAAAAAATGTACAATTGCTGACTTATCTTTTGTTTGAAACTTGTGATTTCATTTTGTTGGATCTGTTTTTACAGATCAAAATCTTAATTTTGATTAACACAAAACTTGCTGCTATTTTACTAACGATTTAACTTAAGTGCGCAGAGTTGAGCTGAAACATACAGAGGTGAACTGGACCAGATCGGACGCGAGCTGGAACAGTACGCTGATGTCGTTCACATGTCCAAGTTGGAACAGTGAGGGGACGCCCGAGTTGGTACAGTAGAGGACATGTCTAAGCTGGAAAAGTAAGGGGACGCCCGAACTAATCTAGCAGTAGACATCCAAGCACAGAGCAAGTGCAGCGTAGAGCAGTTCAATGGAGAAGAAGATGTACAACGCTCAAAACAGAACAGATTAGAATCATCTCAGACAGATTAGAAGCGCAATATTAATCAGGATAAGCTGAGCAACCAGCTGAGCGACCAACTGGGAGAAACCAGCTCAACAACTAGCTGGTAAAGACCAGCTCAGATACCAGCTGGGTGAGATCAGTTTAGTGACCAACCCAGAGTTCAGCAACCAGCTCAGTGAACAGAGACCAGCTCAGAGCAAAGCAGTTTGAACACAAATATTTGTGAAGATTGAATTAACGTTGTTCAAACTGATTTGCTTCGTCCTACAGATTCACGGAGCTAAAATTCAGCAAAGGTTGCGACGCAATTAATGAAGAGAGTTCAAAATCTATGTTGGATCTGTTTATACAGATCAGAATCTAAGTTTTGATTGCCACAAAATATGTTAATATATTACTAACGATTTATATGACTTGTGCAGTGCACTTGATTGAAGAAACAAGGAGATGTTCAAGCTGGAACGGTGAGGGGACGCCCAAGCTGGTCGAGCAAGAACATCTAAGTTGGAACGGTGAGGGGACGCCCAAGCTGGTCCAACATGAGATGCTATGCAGGTTCTGCAGGAATCCAGAACACAGGAAGCATCAAGATGGTTCACCAGCTTGATACAAGAGCAGAGTTTTCAAGTGCAGAGAGATGAAGTGCAGAACGGCTCAAGAGAAGATAAGATGAGAGCATCTAGAAGTAGAGACCAGCTCGGATAGCACAACAACAGATGCCATAAAATCTACGAGCTGGTGCAAATAACCAAGCTGGTTTTGGTCAAACCAGCTCAGCAAAGCAGAAGCAGAGTTCAAGAGCAGAATTGGACAAAACGACAAGTAAAGTGATTTGAACACAAAAATTTATGCAGACTGATTTTTAGTGTTCAAATCGATTTGCTGTGTTGTCTTCTCAAAGTACAGTGCTCACGTGCCTAAAGTGAAAAAAAGCCTGCAACGCATTTAAAGACAAAGGACGCAAAGTACAAAAGTGTCAGAAGACTTTTAACGGCTACAACTTTGTGTCCAACGGATTAATCTCCGTGAAAGGCTATAAAGAACAAGAGCAGAGCACAAGCAGAAACAATGCGAAAAGCGGAGAGAGTGTTGTGCAAGAGCGGAACAGAAAATGGAGTAATGCACAACACATAGCAGTGCTCGTCGCAAGTTTTCACACTCTGTGGCAGCTGGTGTGCAAGCTGGTTCAGTGCTTAGATGTGAGCTAATGCACTGATGGACCTCAAAGAACAATCAAGTCGACAGCACAAGCTCTAGGAAGACATTGGCAAACCAGCTTACAGAGCAACTTCCGAGTGTGTGAGATTTTATCCTTGAGAGATTGAGAGTACACTGTAAATCTCACACACGATTCACTCATATATTCGAGAGTTGAGCGAAACAGAAAAATGAGTGAATCAAATACAAAACTCTCCATTGTAGTCTTTGGACAGAGATGTTAAAAAAGTCTAGTTGTCTTTCGCAGTGAGACGTTAAAGAAGTGTCTGTAGCCCTTCTCACTGAGGCAGTAAAGAAGTGAGTTAGACACATGCAGCTTGCGGGCTGGTATGCAGTGGTGGTTGCTAGGAGTTCTTGCGGCTGCTGTTTGTAGGAGTGGGTTGTAGCGAGGGTCGCTGCAATCAAAGCATTCTAGTGGATCCTTCCCGATTGTGGAAGAGACGTAGGAGATTCAGCTTCGAACTTCCATAAAAAAATTGCAGCGTATTTTTTTACCGCTTACTGCATTTACATTCACACATTTCAATTTGTTTACTACGCTTAAACTGTTTAAAGGCTTTCGAATAACAGAGTTCAGTTTGAATTGTTTCCGCATGATTTTAACTCATAACTCAATCTGTATCTCGGTGCACAAACATTCAAGAACATTATGCTATTGCAGCTCAAGATTTTAGGAACCAAATCATTTGTGTTAAACCAGCTCGTAGAGCTGCTGGTAATCTGGACCAGCTTGTAGAGCTGTTGGTCCAGCTTCACGTCGATCTGGTTTCACAGTTGCGTGCTGGTTTTCAACTTGTAAATTTTAAAATGTATGTAACTTACGGGTTTGGTGTTTGGGTTGTGTGAGAGCCTACGTGAGTTGTGACAGAGCTCATGAACACCCCCCGAAAAACGATCCCAGCAGTCTATAATGCCTGCACACGCATTAAATGACAAAGGACACAAGGTACAATATTGTCAGAACTTTTCAGAAGCCTTTTCAACGGTTAGGAACTTGTGTCCAACGGATATAATTTGCATAAGAGCCTATATATATCAGAAGACAGCAAGCTGGAAAAAGATAGAACACACATACAACGACAGAGAAAAACAGAAAGAAAAGAAATGGGAAGAAAATGAGTTATCGGCTTTGAAGAAGCACTTCCCTGTGTGTGAGAATACATTTGAGAGAGAGCTTACACTATAATTTCTCACACACGATTCACTCACAGTTTTGATAAATGAGCTGTATAGATTAGTGAGTGAATCACAATACAAACAATCATTGTTGTCTTTCGCACTGAGACATTAAAGAAGTGTGTGTAGCATAAAAGAAGTGAGTTAGACACACGCAGCTTGAGGGCTGGTGTGCAATGGTTGCTAGGAGTTCTCGCAGTCAGCTGGGCTGTTGGAATGGGTTACAGCGTGGGACGCTGTAATCAAAGTCTTCTAGTGGATCCTTCCCGATTTTGGAAGAAGGGGAGACGTAAGGATTCAGCTCCGAACTTCCATAAATAAATTACAGCGTATTTTCTTTACTGCTTACTGCATTTACATCTACATACATTTGTTAAAACCTGTTTATTTAGCTTTCAATTTACAGAGGATAGTTCAGGTTTATTTCCGCATGATTTTTATCATACCTGATCTACTTCTCGATGCTCAAAACCTTCAAGAACATGAGCTATTGCAGCTCGAGATTTAACAGAACAGATCGTGCGACCAGCTCGCAGCAGCTATCAGCTTAGGCGTGATCTGGTTGCTGGTTGCGTGTTGATTTTCACATAATCTTTTAAAATGCACGTAACTTATGGGTTCAGTGTCTAGGTTGTGTGAGAGCCTACGCGAATTGTGTGAGAGCTACGAACATCCCCTTTTTCGACCCTAACAATTGGTATCAGAGCGATCTGGTACTGTATAACGGGACCAACATATTCGCATTTTTAGTTGGCCTCCAAATTAAATAATCCACATATTTATTTATTTTAGGCCACACAGGAGTTTAAATCAAGAGAGGTTTCATTGTTTCGACAATTTTTTCTAAACTTTTCTATTTCAATTTTTCTTACGAACAATACGCATCGAAAGTTACAAATATATTTCACATTTATTAATAAATTAATTATAAAACGTATTTCATTAAATTAATATTTCACATACACAACAATTCAAAAAGTTTTTTTAAATACACCTCTCAACAAAAATTTTAACACGTATGCGAACTATTATGTGCAGAAGGGCTACAAATTCCAAATTCAATTTCGACAACATAAAAAATTTAGGAGAAAAGATGAAATTAATATTTGGTACGTTTGCGAAACGTGAAACATAGTCGTAACCAAATTTTTTAGGGTTTAAAAGATTAAATAAGTTTGGTACGAGTTTAAATATAACGTTTTAAAATTTTTGTTACATTTTTTGTTTATAAAAAATGACATGACACGTATAAGATATTAATTGGACTTAAACATTCGGTGATTACTGTAACGCCCAGGAAATCCATAAATCTATAATGATATATCTTAATTTTGAAGGGTTTAATTACTAATTTCAGTACCCATCTTTAGCTTCAATTTACCGAATCAGTATTTGTCCAAACTAAATGTTTAGATTTGAACAGGAACCCAGTTCGCATGAGTTGGCCGATAGAATACTATCAAGCACGGTTAAGGCTATTTTAAATCCAGTTCGATTTTTGTTGGCTTGTGTAGAACGCTGTACATTCAAAGATATTTTAAAATGGTGAGCTCATGCTTCCTGTTTTCCTATAAAAACATATAACATCACTTTTCACACCACAATCAAACTCTTTCAAAAGAATTTTCATTTTAAAGCGGTGAAGAGCTCTCCACCGATCGACCGAATACTTCAACTCTTTCAAAGTAATTTCTGGATCGCGCTTGTAAGTGGTTCAACGTCGGAATATTTCTGTTAGCTGTGTTCAGCAGTTGAGGCAAGTAAACTCTGTTTCTTTCTGCACTTTTGAAAGATATATTGATTCTGCTTGCATGTTTGTATGAGTTTTAAAGGTTTGCGAAATATTTTTGAAGGTTTTCAAACTCAGAGTTAAGTTCTTGCAGATTTCTTGAGAAAGTATTGGTTTGCTGAAATTTTGTTTCATTAAAAGTTTGTTTGGAAATGTTTTACGATGTCCAAATCTGGCATCTGGAGGTATTCGAATATGACCTCCATGGACTTGATCCAGCTTTCAGCAGCAAGCGGATCGGTTGTGTCACTAAACTCTTTCCGTCTCTGCCTTCGAAACATCTCCTGGGGATTGTCATGATTGGATACTCTGAAACGCCCTCACTCTCCTTTTCTAATAAAATAAATGCGGAAATATGTTTTTTAAATGTTAAACTATTAAAACTTTTAAATGATTATATTCATGTAAAATTTCTAAAAATTCAAACTTACTGGTATATGTTGTAAATAATATTTGAAAGATCAAAATTTCCAACAATAATATAATTCACCAACTCAATCTCGAAAAAACATAACTCAAAAGAACATATTTTCACCAAGTAATGTATTTCAAAATTTATGCATTAATAAAATAATCCTTCAAATTATTTGCGAGGTCGCTGGGTCGGGTGCCTCGTTGGACTACCGGTCGCTCAAGAGTCCTGTCCCTCGATCTCAGCCTCATCTGCACCAATCAAGCATAGTGGGTCTAAAGACTCAACAAGTACAAAACTTAGAAATAACGAATACTAAATAATACACGCACATGCAATTATAATATTACTACTCAAAATAATTTTCTGATATTAAGTGCGTAAGGAAAAAGTAGCTCAAATCTTTTACTTAAAACACATGCAATAAAATTCAGCTCATAAATATAAAGTCTTTTCTGTGAATTCAATTTCCTGACTATGGTCCCTCATCTCATAGTTCACTTGATCAAGCTATTAAATACCATGGTACTAGTTTGGTATGGCTCCCCAGTACTTATCTGGTTTCCATACACGTCAAATTTTGGTATGTCTCCTCGGATATCTCCCAACTCTCATACCCGTAATGTTGGTATGGATCCCAAAACGTCTTTCGACACCATACCTCGTAGTTTGACATGGCTCCCAAGATGTCTCTCGACCCCATATCTCGTAATAGTACAACCACAATCAAGTTACATCATTCAAAACATTTTATTTTCTTCTCATTCTAACCTCTTCTAAAAACGCCTCATTTTTCTCCACTCCAGGACCTGACCAGCCCCTAGTACAACCCATGGATGACCCATAGACTCCATACTAACCCCTCTGGACCAAAACCTATGCCATGCTATACCTCTCCTTCATCCAAAACCCTAGCCGACGCCCACACCCATCTCTCACGTCTAAATCTGGTCAAGGCTGCCAAGTTAATGAAAAATTTACGTTAACCATCACTCCATTCATAAAATATACATTTAAAACAACAAAAGTCCTTAAATCTACACACATGAATATATATTGCTTGAAGGATGCATCAATGAATCGTTTTGTGCTTGCCTTCTCTTACAACAATTGCTTCTAGGCTTCAAGAGGATTGAGAAACACCAGGAAACCTCTGAATTTCTTAGAGAAGAGCTTGAAAAAAAATCAATGGAGATCAAAAGTGGGAAGGGGGCGGCGGCTATGGGAGAAAACCTTAGCCTTCTCTCTTTTTATTTTTTTATTTGTGTGTGCATGTTGAAGAGGGGCGGGGGAGACGGCTGAATGTTGAGGATTAAGGGAAGGGTTTGGTTTTTAATTATAAATTAGGGTTTGAGAGTTATTAGTTAACTAAATAAAGCTAGTTAATTAGTAAGAGTTATTAATTTACTAAATAAAGTGTTAGTCAACAAATGAAAATGTTTAATTTGAAAGTTTAACTATAAAAGTGATACTCATATTTAAATAATCAACTACATGAATTTCCTATTCCCCCAAATAATTTTCTAATATTTAAAAAGGATAAATAGACTTTTAAAATTATCACTATAAAACCTTCTAAGATATAGGGAGGGATCTCAAAAAATTTAATTTTATATAAAAAAAATCTTCTTTACCTTGGTGTTCCCGTCTCCTCTTTTCCGGCGTCGAAACATATAAACTAAAAGTTTGAAAAGAAACTATCATTAAAAAATTCAAATAATGATTATGACAAAATCATGAAATAAAATTAATACTATCAATAGAAAGAAAGATACTAAGGCATTCGATTTTGGGTAGGAAAATTTTTAGGCGTTACATCCTCTGTTGGAAGATTGGCCATTACCTCGGCTTGACTGTTCTACCAGTTGTTCTATAAGTTGGGTCATCCCAGCTAAAACACGGTGTTGCTGTCTGGGTTGGTCTCCTCTTCAGGGTTGCTTCTCCTACCCATTCCTCTACCTGCCATAATGGTCTGAAGCCCGAAATCCACCACAAATGAACATCAGAAACTCAAAAGAGAATGACTCTATAACGTAACAACAAAACTCACAGTCAGGAGATGCGGTCGGCGAGAACTGTCCCAGACAGGAATTATGTGTTTATCTCTAGGACCATGCTCTGATACCAAGTTATGACACCTTCACTCGAAGGAGTCAACGGATTGGAGTAAAAAGATTAAAGTGGAAAGATAAAAGGGATAAATGCATAATGTCACGCCCCGAGACCGGGCCTGGACGTGAACACCGGCGATATTTAATAATTATTCATTACAAAACATCAAGCCTCATAGTGCAGCTCAAAACCAGTCTATTACATAATCAAAATGATCGTCTTTACAACTGAAAATCGGAGAAATTGAATAACAGAATGCGAAAGCGAAAATTACATTAACAAAGAAAAGCAGAGTCTTCACCAGCCCCAAAACAGATCTTGTTCCTCTTCTTCAACATGTTCTTCATTCTTATCTGGGTGGAGACGTAAGGGGTGAGTGTTTGGGGAAACACTCAGCAAGTGGGGGATACCATTCGAGCATAACAATTATACATATATATATATGACTGAATTCAGAGCAGAACATAACCAGAACAGAGCAGAGCATAACAGAGCAGAGCATAACAGTTACACCAAGTAACCCAGAGTCGGAAATATTCCGTAGACCCATATTACGATAGCAAAATCAGTGCAAGCGGAGTTTGAATGAGAACAAAAAAAAATCTGAACAAAAGGTGCTCGAACAGTAGACTTAAAACTGAACTTTCGAAATGAATATATATAATATAACCAACGAAATATATATTAGCGAAAGCCCACTTACTTGATTACTGCTCAAAACATAAGAAATATGGTGGCAATGCTTGATTCCGTATCTGGTTGCTACTTGAAGTGGATCACGAATGTAGAGATCTTCAGACGTTGCATACTTATGAAATCACCGATCTTTCATAAGCGTCTTCGGTATACGAAACCCTCCGATTAAGCTCAAGGTTGGTTGGCTTGTTCACAAAAGGAGAAAAAGAAATTGTGAACGGGAAATATTAGATTTGTAAGCCATTTGAATCCATATCGGATCGGTGAATTGAAGCTATAGTTTTATCGTAAATGGTCGATACAATAGAATTGAAAAGGTATTTAGATAAAATCTAACCTTTGGATCAAGATGAAATTTGAACAGAATATGTGAAACATGATGAAATAACTTTTGAACGGTCAAGATCGTTTTTTAGAGGAACTTTGAAGCCATTTCTAAGTGATGGACAAGAGCTGCTGATTTCTCGTATGGAATCTGTACAGAATTATGGAAAAGGGGTTTAACAAAAATCTAGCCGTTGGATCGAAATTAAATTTATACACCATATTCAGGACATAACGAAGTAACATCTGAACGGTGGGGATCGGAAATAAAGGTCGTATGAAATCAGTTTAAGAGGATAAACAGAAGCTGCAGTTTCCTCACATGTAATCTGTGCAGCATTCTTGCGAATTTGATTTACGGAAATTTAACCGTTGGATCAGACTGAAATTCTTACCTAGTATTCAAACCATGGAGAAAACGATTATGGACGGTGGAGATTGGATTCTAACGAACGGAGCAGTGGCAATAGGTTCCGGACTGTAGGCCTTCAGATTATTGCTGGAATGCTCAAAACTTCAACCTCTTGTTTCTGAAAGAGTGCAGCCTCTTGCACGATTTTGAGAGGATTTTTTGATGTTTGTAGAGTGAATTATTCATCCTTGAAGTACATTATATATAGGAGATGTTGGAGAATTTGAAGGGTCACCTCTTTATGGCCATTAAACACCACTTTATGGTCATAATTGGACACTAATTGACTACATAATGGCTACTTATGGTGTGATTTTTGTGAGGAATCAGATTTTAGATTAGTGATTGATCGAATTGATTGGGATTAGTCGCGAGGTTTTTGAGAGAAAACTGATCTCCAGTAGAAGCAGATATTTGAATTCAGCAGTAGCGCCTGTTGGTGAAAGCTGATCAGCAGTTGATGGCGCGAGAGTAAAACACCGTCGTTTCATGGAACCAGCAGTTGCGCGTTGAATTGGTTACTGTGCGGAAGGGATTGATACGTTGTCGTTTCGATCTTAGAGGTTGCTGCTGGCAGGCGTTGCTTTTAGCACGAGAGTGATCGAGAGGGCGACACGTGTTAGTCAACGTTTTGAGTATTGACTACTGGATCAGCAGATGCGCGAGAAGAGGAGCGAGAAACTGCTGGTTTGAAGAACCAGTCGAAGAGGTAAAGCGACGTCGTTTCGATAAGTTGAAACGCTGTGTTTTGAGTGTTGCGTCTGGTACCAGCCGCAAGAG
>KV001752.1:39929-51353 GCA_001598015.1 Dorcoceras hygrometricum | reverse complement strand
AACCCTCGTCGAGCTACTGTTCACCCGAGACATTTCTTCCTTAGATTTTCGTCGTTCTCCGCCGATGATTTGAGTGTTTTCGGTGGAGCTGAGTTCCCTGTGAGGTTCTATTTCGATTGTTACTCATTTGAAGCTGCAGAACGATCTTGGGAGAGAATTCGAAGCTGCTGGTTGCTGGTTGTGAGGTTGTCGTGCCCCTGTTCGAATTTGTGAGGTAGAATTTGTGGAATTGAGGTACGATTGAGCAGCCCTTAGCAGCTTTGAGCATGAACATGTCTTCCGCCGATGATTTGAGTGTTTTCGGTGGAGCTGAGTTCCCTGTGAGGTTCTATTTCGATTGTTACTCATTTGAAGCTGCAGAACGATCTTGGGAGAGAATTCGAAGCTGCTGGTTGCTGGTTGTGAGGTTGTCGTGCCCCTGTTCGAATTTGTGAGGTAGAATTTGTGGAATTGAGGTACGATTGAGCAGCCCTTAGCAGCTTTGAGCATGAACATGTCTATATTTCAATGTGGTGGAATCCGTGACTTTGATTATTCGTGGAGAATAGAAATATATGATAAGCTAAGAATTCAATTGAATAGCATTTTGAAATTTTCGGGTTATTTCATCCTCCCCACCTTAATAGAAGTTTCGTCCTCGAAACTTGAGTCCTCATATTATCTTCCGCGGATGTGGTTAACTGTGATCTCCAGCTCTTCTTTGATGGTATCCGGTTCGCATATAGATTTTGTTAAAGATGAGAAGCAGAAGGAATCATCTTATTAAATAAGTGATGTTGAAATGACAACAGGGGATTTCCATATTATTTCATGGAGGTGAGTTGTAAGGATTTGTTGACCCGAAGAAAAAGATTATTGTCGAGCCGATGAAAGAAAAATCGACTTGGTAAGAAAATCCTCCTGGAGAAACTAACTCGAACAGATCCAAAAATCTAGGTGGCGAAATAAAAGTTTATCCGGATCAAGAAAATATTATCGATGAAGAATCTCATGAATTCTAGAGGATGAAATAGAAGATTTCCGAATAAAGGATAATTTTTCGAAAAAGGCAAAGGATTCCAAAAATGGGTGACACCAAAAAAAATTTCGGATGGAACTAAACTTTTCGAATGAAATCAGAAACAATCGGATGAAATGAACTTTGCGGATAAATAGGAAAGTTTGGAAGAAATTGAAATTCCCGGATCAAATTGAAATTTCAACAGAGATATGAATGTCTGAATAAAGTTGTGATTTCGTAGAAAAAAATCACTTCGGGAAAATTTTTTAACTTTCTGAATGAGGATGATCTTTCATTAAAAATTATTCCTTCGGATGAAATCGGAACTCTTTCTGCTAGAACTTTCCATCCGGATTATGAACCTGGTTAGCTCTGATACCACTAAAATGTCACGCCCCGAGACCGGGCCTGGACGTGAACACCGGCTATGTTTAATAATTATTCATTACAAAACATCAAACCTCATAGTGCAGCTCAAAACCAGTCTATTACATAATCAAAATGATCGTCTTTACAACTGAAAATCGGAGAAATTGAATAACAGAGTGCGGAAGCGAAAATTACATTAACAAAGAAAAGCAGAGTCTTCACCAGCCCCAAAACAGATCTTGTTCCTCTTCTTCAACATGTTCTTCATTCTTATCTGGGTGGAGAAGTAAGGGGTGAGTGTTTGGAGAAACACTCAGCAAGTGAGGGATACCATTCGAGCATAACAATTATACATATATATATATGACTGAATTCAGAGCAGAACATAACCAGAACAGAGCAGAGCATAACAGAGCAGAGCATAACATAACAGAGCATAGCATGACAGATAGCACTGATGATTACTTCGTGTTAGAACAATATTTATTAAGTTTTGGTGATAACAAAAAGACAAAATGGATTGTTCAACAGTGCTATTTTAACAGTTGGAGTTCTTCGTGAAGAGATCAGCAGTTGATTAGTTGGAGGAGTGCTAAACGATGGCGTCTTGATAAGTTGGAACGACGTCGTTGGTATGTACAGTTACAGTTCAGCAGATAGATTCTTCAAGAGCAATCAGCAGAAGTTGTTATCGCGATCAGCAGATATCGTTTTGGTCTTCAGCGTGTTTTTGCTAAGAAGTGCAAATGACAGCGTTTTGATTAGTTGGAACGACGTCGTGGAGTGCACTGTTTAGTTTCAGCAGATGAAGTGTTCAGCAGATACTTTGTTGAAGAAGTTCAGCAGTTGGTTTAGTCTATTTGTTGAATCTCTGTTGGTTTGGGGAAACCAGTCGTAGAAGTGGAGCGACGTCGTTTCGTTAAGTTGAAACGCTGCGTTTTGAGTGTTGCGTATGGAACCAGCAGCGAGGGGTTGTTGTGAGTAATGCGTTGCGACTGGAGAACCAGCAGGTGGTAGCGATGCTGACGTAACCTTTACGATGTCGTTTGGATTAGTTAACGCGTCGTCGTTTTGATTGATTTCACGTGACCAGCCGTTGGTATTTGCTTGAAGAGATCTGGTACCAGCTTTTGGTTGTGTAGCAAGCGATAGATGTACCAGCTGGTGGAGCGCAACGATGTCGTTTAAGTTAGTTGGAACGGTTTCATTTTGAGATTTTTCTCGTGAATGATTCGACTGGTTGTTGCTGCTGGTTTTAGCGCAAGAAAGAGAAGGCACCTGCTGGGAGATTGTTTACCGTTCATGTCGGTTGGACTGACGAAGGAATTGAGATATATAAATAGAGGTGTTGATTGACACTTAGAAGTATTGAGAACCAGATATTCCTTATCTCTTTTCCGAACCCTCGTCGAGCTACTGTTCACCCGAGACATTTCTTCCTTAGATTTTCGTCATTCTCCGCCGATGATTTGAGTGTTTTCGGTGGCGCGTGAGTTTTCCGACGAATCTGTTTCGATAGGGTCTTCTTTGACCAGGAGAGATCTGTTTTGGAGAGAATTTTTTTTTTTTAAAGAGAGTTGAATTTCTGGGTTCTCACATCCCTCCCTCCTTAAAAGGAGTTTCGTCCTCGAAATATGAGTTCTCATATAACCTTCCGATGGATAAGATTAACTGTGATCTCCAACTCTTCCTTGATGGTATCCGGTTCGGATATAGGTTTGGTTTCAGATGACGAATCACTCGAGTTTGATTGCTAACTGTTATCTGCTTCATATGAATGGTGGTTGTAGAATTGGTACGGGAAGTAGAAGGAATCATCTCATGAAATAATTGATGACGAAATGACAATAGGGGATTTCGATATTATTTCATGGAGGTGAGTTGTAAGGATTTGTTGACCCGAAGAAAAAGATTATGGTCGAGCCGATGAAAGAAAAATCGACTTGGTAAGAAAATCCTCCTGGAGAAACTAACTCAAACAGATCCAAAAATCTAGGTGGCTAAATAAAAGTTTATCCGGATCAAGAAAATATTATCGATGAAGAATCTCATGAATTCTAGAGGATGAAATAGAAGATTTCCGAATAAAGGATAATTTTTCGAAAAAGGCAAAGGATTCCAAAAATGGGTGACACCAAAAAAAATTTCGGATGGAACTAAACTTTTCGAATGAAATCAGAAACAATCGGATGAAATGAACTTTGCGGATAAATAGGAAAGTTTGGAAGAAATTGAAATTCCCGGATCAAATTGAAATTTCAACAGAGATATGAATGTCTGAATAAAGTTGTGATTTCGTAGAAAAAAATCACTTCGGGAAAATTTTTTAACTTTCTGAATGAGGATGATCTTTCATTAAAAATTATTCCTTCGGATGAAATCAGAACTCTTTCTGCGAGAACTTCCCATCCGGATTATGAACCTGGTTAGCTCTGATACCACTAAAATGTCACGCCCCGAGACCGGGCCTGGACGTGAACACCGGCGATGTTTATAATTATTCATTACAAAACATCAAGCCTCATAGTGCAGCTCAAAACCAGTCTATTACATAATCAAAATGATCGTCTTTACAACTGAAAATCGGAGAAATTGAATAACAGAGTGCGGAAGCGAAAATTACATTAACAAAGAAAAGCAGAGTCTTCACCAGCCCCAAAACAGATCTTGTTTCTCTTCTTCAACTTGTTCTTCATTCTTATCTGGGTGGAGAAGTAAGGGGTGAGTGTTTGGGGAAACACTCAGCAAGTGGGGGATACCATTCGAGCATAACAAATATACATATACATATACTGAATAACAGATTTCAGAATGCACAGTATAGTTTCAGCAGATGAAGTGTTCAGCAGATACTTTGTTGAAGAAGTTCAGCAGTTGGTTTAGTCTATTTGTTGAAGATGGTGATACGACAGCGTTTTGATTAGTTAGAACGACGTCGTTGGGATGCCAAGGCAAAGATCAGCAGATGCTTTCTTGAAGAGATCAGCAGAAGCGTTCTTGTAGAGTTCAGCAGATGGTTAGAACATTTCGTTGCGGAACGACAGCGTATTGGATAAGTTGCAACGACGGCGTTTGGTTTAGTTGGAACGACAGCGTTTTGGATTGATTCAGCAGAAGCGTTCCTTTTGTCAAACCAGCAGATGCTTTACTTGTTGTTATCCAGCAGATGTATTTTGAAGATAGCAAAACGACGTCACTTGATTAAGTTGACACGACATCGTTTTTGCTAGAGGAATCAGCAGATGGAAAAACGCGTACGCATTTCAGCAGATGAATTCTTCTTAGCGTTTTTCCAGTCGAAGCTTTCAACGACGATGGATGTTAGTGCTGATGTTCAAAGTAATTTCAGGCGCAAGCTCTAAGTATTTGATATACGATCGTTTGCTTATATGGAAGAGATTTATTGGATCGTACAGTTGCCTGGAATGAAGGAAACAAGATAGGTACTATTTTGGGTGAATAGTACAGTGTACAGTGGCCGTTTCTCTATGCTTGCACAGATATGGAAAGAAGACAAATTGGCTCTGTGAATGAGCGTTTGACCTTGCAGTGGAGCAGAGATTACGGTGTACTATTTTGGCAGTAATTCAAACGGGATTTATTTCCTTTGGAGGAGTTAATGTTACCGTTGCAATCGAAGACTATAAATATCAGCAGCGGTGACTGAAGAACATACCAATCGCTATTCTATTGCTATAACGCTGCCAAAATATTTACAGAGCTTTTCTCTACGTTCATATTTCAAAAAGCTCAAGACTCGAAGAACAATTCGTTTTTGATCTTCATTAGATAATCTTTCGAGTCAAATTACAGTCTCTAGCTTCGTGTTCTCATTGATATATTTGATAGAGTCTGTAAACGAACTGTCTTTTAAGAAGTTCGTAAAACGTTCAAACATTGTAAATCAGCAGCGAAGTCTGCATTGAGTTGTGTTGTAAAGTGCTAAGAGTTCTTGTAGCTGCGGGTTACAGGAGCGGGTGTTTGTAGAAAGGCTACATACATCAAAGTCTTTTAGTGCTACCTTCCGAGGAGGAAGAAGGGGAGACGTAGGATATTTATATCCGAACTTCCAGAAACAAACTCTCGACTCAATCTCTTATTTACGCATTTATTTTGAGTTGCGCTTAGTTTATTGTTCACAAACCAATCGGCCTATTTCCGCACTTATTTTAGTTGGCTGAGAAGTTTGCTTATAACTGAGAACCAAACATTTTAAAAGAACTTTGAAACAGAAAAATCGAAGGAGTTCATTCAACCCCCCCCCTTCTGAACTCCTATTTGCTTAGATCCTATTTCCGGGGACCATCAAGTGGTATCAGAGCAGGAATCTCAGTTATTGAACAATTATCTTTGCGTCTTTCATCATTTAATATGTCTACCTCTCAAAATAAGATTCCTTTGTTTTCCAGAGACGAATACGACGATTGGAAGATTCGCATGCAGGCTCATCTTGCTGCGATGGACGATGAGATGTGGAACGTTATCACTGACGGGCCATTAAAAATTATGAAGCCAAATCTTGCTTTCTCTGTATCTAATGGCGAGGCGCAGTTCCTGGAAAAAGCCAGACATGAATATACAAATGACGACAAGAAGAAAGCCAATCTGGACAACGTAGCCAGGGATATTCTTTACAAGACGCTGGACAAGGACAAAAATATGTTCAGCAAAATCAAGACCTGCGCTACTGCCAAAGACATCTGGGAAAAGCTTGTCCAAATTTGTGAAGGCAGTGATGAAACCAAGGAGAACAAGCTGGCTGTGGCTCAGCAAAAGTATGAAGCTATAAAGATGAAAGATGGCGAAACCATGGCTGATTTCGACGAGCGCTTCAGTGCCATTATTATTGAATTGAACAGCTTGGGCAAGGAGTACAGCAACAGGGAGTTGGTGCTGAAAGTTATGAGAGCTCTACCCAGAGAGTGGGATGTAAAGACTATGGCCATGAGGGAGTCCAAAGATCTGAACAAGATGGAGCTCCACGATTTATTTGCAAATCTTAAGGCCTACGAGTTCGAGCTTGAGACCAGATCAGAAGCGCCTTCAACCTCCCAACCTACTAAAGCTCTTGCTGCCGCTACTGCTGAACCATGCTCTCCCAGCACGAGCAAATCAGCAGATCAACTCTCCGATGACGTCATGTCCCTCTTCGTCAAGAAGTTTGGGAAATATTTGAGAAGATCTTTCAACCCTGCTTATACTTCTTTTAATTATAACAAATCCGATAAAGTCTCTAATGATTTGAAATGTTATAATTGTGATCGTCCAGGTCATTTTGCTGCTGATTGCAATAGACCAAAGAAAGACGATAGGTACAAGAGAGAAGAAAGAAGAGCTGATGATCGCTACAGAAAAGACGATCGATACAAACGCGACGACGAAGACAATGAAAGAACTGTCGAGAAGTCCAAGGACAAGTCCAAGGACAAATATAAAGAGAGAACAAGCGACAGGAAGATGAAGTCAAATAACAACAAACGCTTCAGTCGCAAGCATGATCGAAAAGTGTTGGTTGCTGAAGAAAGCACCAAAAGCTGGGCTGATAGCGACTCAGATACTTCCAGCAGCAGCTCATCGTCAAGCGATAGTGAACAAGAGGAGGTTCACTGTCTCATGGCTGATCAAACTGATGAAGATGAGGTATTCGATTTCTCTAACGTTGAATTTACACGAGATGACCTTGTCATTGCACTTAATGACATGGTAAAAGAGTACCGAAAGCTTACTCATTCATTCGAGGAAGCTAAAGCTGAAAACATAAGTTTAAAGAGTAGTTCTGCTGAATCAAGTTCTGATGAGCTTGAGGATGCTGACACTCTAAAAACAGAGTTGAGTAAGCTGCAAGCGGTAGAATGAGATGTTGAGAAATGAAATCAGCGAGCTCAAGGCTGAAGTCGCTAAATCGACTGTAGAAATGAGCTCCTATAACAAGTCTATTATTACTCTCCAAAAGATATGTGAAAGCCAAAAGCAAGCCAGTGATAGAACTGGTATTGGATTCACCAGTAGCGAGTTTTGTGAAGGAGAGTCGAGTACTCAATCAAGACCAGCCTATGACAAGTTCAATAAAATGAGCTTTGTCAAAGCTGATATGATATATAATTGTCTTGAGTCGGTTAATTATTATAATCAGAACTCTCCGACGCTGAATGAAAATGGAAAAGCTGGTATAGGCTTTTCAAAACCTGAGAGTTTCAAGCCTAACTGGCTAAAGAATAGACTGGATAAAGACAAGGCGAAAGCTAGTCATAAACCATCTGTTCCACACCAGTCACTTGCGTTACAATTTGATTAGCATTAGTCAACTTTGTGACAAAGGTTATCTTGTTAATTTTCAACAGCACACGTGCACAGTTCAGAATTCAAGTGGTCTAACTGTGTTGGTGGGTAAGCGTTCTGGGAACGCTTATGTTATCAACTGGTTAGAGCAAGTGAAGTCTGAACATTTGTGTCTAGCAGCTGGCTCTTCCAAGAGCTGGTTGTGGCACCAGCGAATGAACCATTTGCATTTCAAAACTATTGCTAAATTGAGCAAGCATGAGATGGTTTCTGGTCTGCCGAATATATCTTTTTCAAAAGACAAGATTTGTGCTGCTTGTCAACTGGGAAAACAAATCAAATCAACTTTCAAAACCAAAGGCGGTGAACGTTCTTCCCGAAGCTTAGAGCTTTTGCATATGGATCTTTTTGGTCCTGTTTCTATAACAAGCTTAGGGGGAATGAACTACACCCTGGTTGTCATTGATGATTTTTCAAAATATACATGGGTGGTGTTTTTAAAAGCAAAATCAGATACCGCTGACCAGTTGATTAAGCTTTTGAAACGTTTACAAAATGATAAATCTTGTACTGTCAACCGGATAAGAAGTGATCGAGGTTCAGAGTTTTTAAATCAAAAATTATCTTCTTATCTGGATGACATTGGAATAAGTCATGAGCTTTCAGCAGCTAGAACTCCTCAGCAGAATGGCCTAGCTGAGAGGAGAAATCGTACTTTAAAAGAAGCTGCTAGATCTATGATTGCTTACTCAGGCATTTCACAAAAATTTTGGGCAGAAGCAGTTAATACAGCTTGCTACACTCAAAACAGATCAATGATAAATAGGATGGTTGATAAAACGCCCTATGAGATCTGGAATAGCAAGAAGCCTGATATTTCTTATTTCAGGGTGTTTGGATGCAAATGTTTTATTCATAACAATGGCAAAAAGCATCTAACAGCTTTTGAACCAAAATCTGATGCAGGTATCTTTTTAGGATATTCAGCAGTAAGCAAAGCTTATCGAGTGTTCAACAGCAGAAGTTTGAATGTTGAGGAAACTGCTCATGTAGTTTTCGATGAAACTAGCTTCAAATCCAACTCAGCTGCAAGCCTTCACGATTTGTGCTCACGTTTGGAATCAACAAGTCTCGACGACTCAGACGATGACGTGGCACCAAGAGAATCAGCTGAGGAGGAACAACCAGCAGTGGTCACGACGCACTTCAATGTTCAACAAGATCCAGCAGGTAATCCAGTTGTTATTGATTTAACTAACTTGGATCAGCAGGATCGGATTACAAGTGCACCAGCTGCTGGAGAAGAAGCGTCGAAGCATCAAGAGAATATACCAGCAGACGACGCTCAACTATTGACTGGTCAATCAGCAGGATGCAATTCACAAATAGTATCAAGTACACCTGCTGAACATCCAGTCGCTAGCAATCATCAAGTGGTATCTCCTGCTGATAAATTAGCGCCTAGCGCATCAAGTCTACCTGCTGATGCATCAGCAGCGAGAAATTCCAATCAGCAGGAAGCAGACGCACAAACTAGCGATGCAAATCAAATGGCGTCTGCTGATCCAGCAATTGCAAATAATCCAGCAACGCAGGGGGAACAACATCAATCAAATCCCATTGGACTTGATCTTCGGTGGAATAGAAATCATCCACCTGAGCAAGTCATAGGTAATTTTGAATCCCCTGTTCGCACTAGAGGCCAGCTATCTCAATATGAACATTTTGATGCTGCATTCATCTCGCATATAGAACATAAGATAATAGATGAAGCCTTAGCTGACCCAAGCTGGATAGAAGCCATGCAGGAAGAATTGAATCAATTTGCACGAAATAAAGTATGGCAACTTGTACCTAGACCTAAAAATCATTCAGTCATAGGAACTCGTTGGGTCTTCAGGAATAAGCTGAATGAAGATGGAATAGTTACAAGAAATAAAGCTAGACTGGTAGCACAAGACTTTAGGCAAATGGAAGGAATAGATTTCGATGAAACCTTTGCTCCAGTAGCTAGATTAGAAGCCATTCGCATGTTTCTTGCATATGCTGCATATAAAGACTTCAAAGTCTTTCAGATGGATGTCAAGAGTGCTTTTCTTAATGGCATCTTGACAGAGGAAGTGTATGTTGCACAACCTCCTGGCTTCATTGATCATACAAATCCTGAGTTTGTTTACAAACTGGATAAAGCTCTGTATGGGTTGAAACAAGCACCCAGAGCTTGGTATGATACACTCACGAATTTCTTGCTAGAACATAAATTTACTATAGGCACAGTTGATAAGACTTTGTTTAAATTTGTTAAAAATGATCATGTTCTACTTGTTCAGATATATGTTGATGATATCATTTTTGGGTCATCTAACCCCAAGTTGTGCAAGAAATTTTCCAAGCTAATGCAGGACAAATTCGAAATGAGTATGATGGGTGAGCTGACTTTCTTCTTGGGCTTACAAGTGCGCCAGTTGGAGAATGGCATATTCATCAACCAGGCCAAATATACAAAAGAACTGCTGAAGAAGTTTGGAATGGAGAATAGTTCAGCAGCAGCTACTCCCATGAGCTCCACGATCAAGATGGACAAAGATGAAGCTGGATCTGCCATAGAGGTATCTTTGTATCGTGGAATTATAGGCTCTTTGCTTTATTTGACTGCTAGCAGACCAGACATTATGTTTGCTGTCTGTATGTGTGCTAGATTCCAAGCAGAGCCAAAGCAATCACATTATATTGCTGTCAAGCGTATTCTAAAATATTTAAAGGGTACTTCCAACGTGGGTCTTTGGTATCCCAAAGACTCAGGCTTTAATTTAATTGGGTATAGTGATGCAGATTACGCAGGTTGCAGGATTGATCGCAAGAGCACGAGTGGAACTTGTCAATTCTTAGGGGATCGATTGATCTCTTGGTTCAGTAAGAAGCAAACATCGATTGCCACATCAACTGCTGAAGCGGAATATCTTGCTGCTGGCAGTTGTTGCGCTCAAATTCTATGGATTCAACATCAGTTGAAGGATTATGGCATTGATGCTTCTGAAGCACCTATTCTCTGTGACAACACAAGTGCGATTGCCATCACTTAGAACCCTGTGCTGCATTCACGAACCAAGCATATCGACATAAGGCATCATTTCATTCGAGACCACGTGCTTAAGAAGGACGTTCGGCTGGAGTATGTGTCAACTGAGCAGCAAGTTGCTGATATTTTCACAAAGCCTCTGCCGGACGCTAAGTTTTCTTACTTTAGAAATTCTTTAGGTCTTCTTGAATTGCCTTAATTCGTTGTGCACTAACGCTTTTACAGGTTAATAAGCCATAGCTTAAATCAGCAGCAGGTTTGTTGTTCAGGGGGAACGACGAATCTACCTGCTGAAATAAGTTTTTCATGCGTTTGGAGTATAATAGTCGTAGGGGGAATCAGGTGCTGATTTAATAAGTATGAAGTCAGCAGAACATGTCGCTGCTGGAAATAATCAGCAGTTGCGTGTATACTGCTGATGCTTGTAAAATATCAGCACTTGCCACCTCAGCGCAAAATTAAATCAGCAGTAGTGTTTTTACACTATCAGCAGATGTGGCTATTAAACCTTTGGCGCGAAGTTATCTTTTTCTGTATTTTATTTGATTAAAATATTTGAAAATGATTTTCACCGTACGATCTAAAGTTTTTGAAAAATTTTCAAATCTTTTCAAAACAGTACGCGCTAACGGATGGATGACACGTGTCTATCCATGCAAACAGTCACATCAACATTCTCTCACTAAAAAGCTTTTCG
>KV001752.1:22872-39868 GCA_001598015.1 Dorcoceras hygrometricum | reverse complement strand
CGAAAGATTCTATCTTCGATGCAAGGAGCATAGTGTCGTTATCTGGCGAGCAGATCAACTTATCGGGCAGAAAGAATCAGATGAAGATGCCCTATCGCCTTCTCTGCGACATCGTGGCGAAAGCAATTTCTGTAAAAGCTGGATCTTTCAACGCCATTACTGTTGAAAAGTTTCTTTGATGACGGCGGTGGTGTGTGGCGTAAAGTTAAACTGGGCGAAGTTCTTATTTGGTGTTCTTAAGAAGATGTTCTCTGCAAAGTCGAAGCAAGCCAAAGGGTTTGCAATTCAGATCAGTCGATTGTTGGCGACTTTTCCTACAGTGGAGTTAGGTGAAGCTTCTGAGTTTCCAGCCTCCAAGGTTCTTTCCAAGAAGACAGTACTTCGCTTTGTCTCTATAAACGATAGGGATGGTGGTGAGGAGATCAAAGAGGCAGAGAAGAAGAAGGTTGTAACAAAGAAGAGAACTGCTGCTGATATTAAAGCAGCAGTCCCCAAAAAGAAAAGGACTTCCAAGAAGAGATCCATTTCTTCTATTTCTTCATTGGAGATGGTGGCCGTGGCTGAAGCGGCTGTTCCCATTCAGCAGGTGGCAGAGCAGTTGGATGTTGAGGAGCCCAGGTGCTCTTCTGCTGATGCGGTAGATATGATCATTCAGCAGGTGCTAAATGAAACACGAGCTGATGATGCACCTGCTGATACAACAGAACCAGCAGTAACTGTGGAGAAGAACTGGTTTGATTTGCCATATGAAGATATTGTCCAGAGGTGGGAAGATGAGAATCCAGTGGTCACGGCGAGTGACACTGAGGATGAAGATGTAGCAACTGCTGATGTTGCTCCTGCTGATCCAGTTCAGCAGGTAGAGGATATTGAGGCCCCAGTTTTCTGCTGAAGAGGTGCTTTGCGCTGATGAGACAACGTCACTGGATGATATTCTATTGTCTATTCCAGTTGATATTCCTTTGCCCTCTTCATGCATGGAGATCACCAAAATAACAATGGGCCAAATGATAAAGATTCCGGGTGTTACGAGGTGGACCTGGTTTCTCAAACAACTTCCTCGTATTCCTGCCGATGACAAAGGCAAGGAAGTTTTGGTGGATAAAGACCCTATTCAGGGCAATCCGCCTGAAGAGCATTTTTCGTTGATTTGTGCAGATATTGATCTTTTGGTGAGTTTGCGATCCAAATTTATTGATGAGGTTGCTTCATTCTTTAATTCTTTCAGTTTGAGGAAATTTTCCTCAATCAATTTTGAAGAAATGTACAGTAAAGAGGATCAAGTTTTGCGCTGGGGAGAAACTGAGTCTCCTCAGGAAGCTATTAAGAGGAAGTTTTATATTCTGCTAAAATATAGGACAATTTTGGTATGGAAATTTTTGGACGCATGGAGGGCTAATTTTGCTCCAGGACAAGGATCTACAGCTGTTGATATTCAGGTTATTGAGCTGCTGTCGGAGCTTTATCTTTCTTTGTTGGAGGAGCTGGCGAAGGAGGCACGGGCTCACAATCTTACTTGGAACAAGCCCTGCTGCTCCAAAATTTTTGAAGGAAGTTCCGGCGATCGAGGAGCTGTTATTGCAAGAACCAACACTACAACTCGATCGCTGTGTTGGATCAGGAGGAAGTTTTTGGTGAATGGAGTGTGGGCTGTGGAGCAGTGTGCTGACATGTGGGTGAAAATCCCCAGGAAGGTGGTTTCTACTGTCGTCCTTCGACAGAGGCAGTATGATGACACTCTTCCATCAATGAGTGTATTTTTCAAGTTGTTGAGGAAGCGATGGGCGGATGTTTGCTTAGAGGCCGTTGAGTTTTGTGTGTAGAGACTTCTTCCAGTTGGTTCCTCACAGTTTTGCAGATCTTTACAGATAGTTGAATCAGCCTCCAGTTTTGCTCCCAGCAGTTCTTCAGTTTTTGCTCTTAGATTCACTCTGTTGGTTTGGGGAAACCAGTCGTAGAAGTGGAGCGACGTCGTTTCGTTAAGTTGAAACGCTGCGTTTTGAGTGTTGCGTATGGAACCAGCAGCGAGGGGTTGTTGTGAGTAATGCGTTGCGACTGGAGAACCAGCAGGTGGTAGCGATGCTGACGTAACCTTTACGATGTCGTTTGGATTAGTTAACGCGTCGTCGTTTTGATTGATTTCACGTGACCAGCCGTTGGTATTTGCTTGAAGAGATCTGGTACCAGCTTTTGGTTGTGTAGCAAGCGATAGATGTACCAGCTGGTGGAGCGCAACGATGTCGTTTAAGTTAGTTGGAACGGTTTCATTTTGAGATTTTTCTCGTGAATGATTCGACTGGTTGTTGCTGCTGGTTTTAGCGCAAGAAAGAGAAGGCACCTGCTGGGAGATTGTTTACCGTTCATGTCGGTTGGACTGACGAAGGAATTGAGATATATAAATAGAGGTGTTGATTGACACTTAGAAGTATTGAGAACCAGATATTCCTTATCTCTTTTCCGAACCCTCGTCGAGCTACTGTTCACCCGAGACATTTCTTCCTTAGATTTTCGTCATTCTCCGCCGATGATTTGAGTGTTTTCGGTGGCGCGTGAGTTTTCCGACGAATCTGTTTCGATAGGGTCTTCTTTGACCAGGAGAGATCTGTTTTGGAGAGAATTTTTTTTTTTTAAAGAGAGTTGAATTTCTGGGTTCTCACATCCCTCCCTCCTTAAAAGGAGTTTCGTCCTCGAAATATGAGTTCTCATATAACCTTCCGATGGATAAGATTAACTGTGATCTCCAACTCTTCCTTGATGGTATCCGGTTCGGATATAGGTTTGGTTTCAGATGACGAATCACTCGAGTTTGATTGCTAACTGTTATCTGCTTCATATGAATGGTGGTTGTAGAATTGGTACGGGAAGTAGAAGGAATCATCTCATGAAATAATTGATGACGAAATGACAATAGGGGATTTCGATATTATTTCATGGAGGTGAGTTGTAAGGATTTGTTGACCCGAAGAAAAAGATTATGGTCGAGCCGATGAAAGAAAAATCGACTTGGTAAGAAAATCCTCCTGGAGAAACTAACTCAAACAGATCCAAAAATCTAGGTGGCTAAATAAAAGTTTATCCGGATCAAGAAAATATTATCGATGAAGAATCTCATGAATTCTAGAGGATGAAATAGAAGATTTCCGAATAAAGGATAATTTTTCGAAAAAGGCAAAGGATTCCAAAAATGGGTGACACCAAAAAAAATTTCGGATGGAACTAAACTTTTCGAATGAAATCAGAAACAATCGGATGAAATGAACTTTGCGGATAAATAGGAAAGTTTGGAAGAAATTGAAATTCCCGGATCAAATTGAAATTTCAACAGAGATATGAATGTCTGAATAAAGTTGTGATTTCGTAGAAAAAAATCACTTCGGGAAAATTTTTTAACTTTCTGAATGAGGATGATCTTTCATTAAAAATTATTCCTTCGGATGAAATCAGAACTCTTTCTGCGAGAACTTCCCATCCGGATTATGAACCTGGTTAGCTCTGATACCACTAAAATGTCACGCCCCGAGACCGGGCCTGGACGTGAACACCGGCGATGTTTATAATTATTCATTACAAAACATCAAGCCTCATAGTGCAGCTCAAAACCAGTCTATTACATAATCAAAATGATCGTCTTTACAACTGAAAATCGGAGAAATTGAATAACAGAGTGCGGAAGCGAAAATTACATTAACAAAGAAAAGCAGAGTCTTCACCAGCCCCAAAACAGATCTTGTTTCTCTTCTTCAACTTGTTCTTCATTCTTATCTGGGTGGAGAAGTAAGGGGTGAGTGTTTGGGGAAACACTCAGCAAGTGGGGGATACCATTCGAGCATAACAAATATACATATACATATACTGAATAACAGATTTCAGAACAGAGCTTAGACAGAACAGAGCATGTCAGAACTTAACAGAGCATGTCAGAGCTTAACAGAGCATAGCATAGCATAACAGAGTGCACAGTATAGTTTCAGCAGATGAAGTGTTCAGCAGATACTTTGTTGAAGAAGTTCAGCAGTTGGTTTAGTCTATTTGTTGAAGATGGTGATACGACAGCGTTTTGATTAGTTAGAACGACGTCGTTGGGATGCCAAGGCAAAGATCAGCAGATGCTTTCTTGAAGAGATCAGCAGAAGCGTTCTTGTAGAGTTCAGCAGATGGTTAGAACATTTCGTTGCGGAACGACAGCGTATTGGATAAGTTGCAACGACGGCGTTTGGTTTAGTTGGAACGACAGCGTTTTGGATTGATTCAGCAGAAGCGTTCCTTTTGTCAAACCAGCAGATGCTTTACTTGTTGTTATCCAGCAGATGTATTTTGAAGATAGCAAAACGACGTCACTTGATTAAGTTGACACGACATCGTTTTTGCTAGAGGAATCAGCAGATGGAAAAACGCGTACGCATTTCAGCAGATGAATTCTTCTTAGCGTTTTTCCAGTCGAAGCTTTCAACGACGATGGATGTTAGTGCTGATGTTCAAAGTAATTTCAGGCGCAAGCTCTAAGTATTTGATATACGATCGTTTGCTTATATGGAAGAGATTTATTGGATCGTACAGTTGCCTGGAATGAAGGAAACAAGATAGGTACTATTTTGGGTGAATAGTACAGTGTACAGTGGCCGTTTCTCTATGCTTGCACAGATATGGAAAGAAGACAAATTGGCTCTGTGAATGAGCGTTTGACCTTGCAGTGGAGCAGAGATTACGGTGTACTATTTTGGCAGTAATTCAAACGGGATTTATTTCCTTTGGAGGAGTTAATGTTACCGTTGCAATCGAAGACTATAAATATCAGCAGCGGTGACTGAAGAACATACCAATCGCTATTCTATTGCTATAACGCTGCCAAAATATTTACAGAGCTTTTCTCTACGTTCATATTTCAAAAAGCTCAAGACTCGAAGAACAATTCGTTTTTGATCTTCATTAGATAATCTTTCGAGTCAAATTACAGTCTCTAGCTTCGTGTTCTCATTGATATATTTGATAGAGTCTGTAAACGAACTGTCTTTTAAGAAGTTCGTAAAACGTTCAAACATTGTAAATCAGCAGCGAAGTCTGCATTGAGTTGTGTTGTAAAGTGCTAAGAGTTCTTGTAGCTGCGGGTTACAGGAGCGGGTGTTTGTAGAAAGGCTACATACATCAAAGTCTTTTAGTGCTACCTTCCGAGGAGGAAGAAGGGGAGACGTAGGATATTTATATCCGAACTTCCAGAAACAAACTCTCGACTCAATCTCTTATTTACGCATTTATTTTGAGTTGCGCTTAGTTTATTGTTCACAAACCAATCGGCCTATTTCCGCACTTATTTTAGTTGGCTGAGAAGTTTGCTTATAACTGAGAACCAAACATTTTAAAAGAACTTTGAAACAGAAAAATCGAAGGAGTTCATTCAACCCCCCCCCTTCTGAACTCCTATTTGCTTAGATCCTATTTCCGGGGACCATCAAGTGGTATCAGAGCAGGAATCTCAGTTATTGAACAATTATCTTTGCGTCTTTCATCATTTAATATGTCTACCTCTCAAAATAAGATTCCTTTGTTTTCCAGAGACGAATACGACGATTGGAAGATTCGCATGCAGGCTCATCTTGCTGCGATGGACGATGAGATGTGGAACGTTATCACTGACGGGCCATTAAAAATTATGAAGCCAAATCTTGCTTTCTCTGTATCTAATGGCGAGGCGCAGTTCCTGGAAAAAGCCAGACATGAATATACAAATGACGACAAGAAGAAAGCCAATCTGGACAACGTAGCCAGGGATATTCTTTACAAGACGCTGGACAAGGACAAAAATATGTTCAGCAAAATCAAGACCTGCGCTACTGCCAAAGACATCTGGGAAAAGCTTGTCCAAATTTGTGAAGGCAGTGATGAAACCAAGGAGAACAAGCTGGCTGTGGCTCAGCAAAAGTATGAAGCTATAAAGATGAAAGATGGCGAAACCATGGCTGATTTCGACGAGCGCTTCAGTGCCATTATTATTGAATTGAACAGCTTGGGCAAGGAGTACAGCAACAGGGAGTTGGTGCTGAAAGTTATGAGAGCTCTACCCAGAGAGTGGGATGTAAAGACTATGGCCATGAGGGAGTCCAAAGATCTGAACAAGATGGAGCTCCACGATTTATTTGCAAATCTTAAGGCCTACGAGTTCGAGCTTGAGACCAGATCAGAAGCGCCTTCAACCTCCCAACCTACTAAAGCTCTTGCTGCCGCTACTGCTGAACCATGCTCTCCCAGCACGAGCAAATCAGCAGATCAACTCTCCGATGACGTCATGTCCCTCTTCGTCAAGAAGTTTGGGAAATATTTGAGAAGATCTTTCAACCCTGCTTATACTTCTTTTAATTATAACAAATCCGATAAAGTCTCTAATGATTTGAAATGTTATAATTGTGATCGTCCAGGTCATTTTGCTGCTGATTGCAATAGACCAAAGAAAGACGATAGGTACAAGAGAGAAGAAAGAAGAGCTGATGATCGCTACAGAAAAGACGATCGATACAAACGCGACGACGAAGACAATGAAAGAACTGTCGAGAAGTCCAAGGACAAGTCCAAGGACAAATATAAAGAGAGAACAAGCGACAGGAAGATGAAGTCAAATAACAACAAACGCTTCAGTCGCAAGCATGATCGAAAAGTGTTGGTTGCTGAAGAAAGCACCAAAAGCTGGGCTGATAGCGACTCAGATACTTCCAGCAGCAGCTCATCGTCAAGCGATAGTGAACAAGAGGAGGTTCACTGTCTCATGGCTGATCAAACTGATGAAGATGAGGTATTCGATTTCTCTAACGTTGAATTTACACGAGATGACCTTGTCATTGCACTTAATGACATGGTAAAAGAGTACCGAAAGCTTACTCATTCATTCGAGGAAGCTAAAGCTGAAAACATAAGTTTAAAGAGTAGTTCTGCTGAATCAAGTTCTGATGAGCTTGAGGATGCTGACACTCTAAAAACAGAGTTGAGTAAGCTGCAAGCGGTAGAATGAGATGTTGAGAAATGAAATCAGCGAGCTCAAGGCTGAAGTCGCTAAATCGACTGTAGAAATGAGCTCCTATAACAAGTCTATTATTACTCTCCAAAAGATATGTGAAAGCCAAAAGCAAGCCAGTGATAGAACTGGTATTGGATTCACCAGTAGCGAGTTTTGTGAAGGAGAGTCGAGTACTCAATCAAGACCAGCCTATGACAAGTTCAATAAAATGAGCTTTGTCAAAGCTGATATGATATATAATTGTCTTGAGTCGGTTAATTATTATAATCAGAACTCTCCGACGCTGAATGAAAATGGAAAAGCTGGTATAGGCTTTTCAAAACCTGAGAGTTTCAAGCCTAACTGGCTAAAGAATAGACTGGATAAAGACAAGGCGAAAGCTAGTCATAAACCATCTGTTCCACACCAGTCACAAAAAAAAAATCTGAACAAAAGGTGCTCGAACAGTAGACTTAAAACTGTTGGATCTGTGTAAACAGATCCAGATTATGTTTTGAATTACACAAAACCTATTATTGTGTTTCTAACATATTTACGTAGTGCGCAGAAGTAATATTAGGAATTGTATCGAGAAGAAAAGAATGCGAAGAGAAATCTGGACGTTGATAAAAGGAACAGTGATCAAACGCTAAGTGAAGTTTGATTGTGAAGATATATTTACATCAGCAGAAGTTTAAAGGAATTCAGCAACGCTAGACAGTATGAGAAAGATGTCTGTGAATAAAATACATTGATCTTGCCGATAAAGTCTGTTTGAGAAGTGAATTGAGAAGAAATCTGGAACGCAATCAAGGAAGAAATGATTCTGAAAGTAAAGTCTGGTTCAAGGTGAACAGTGAGAAATCTGGTAGAATGCGATGAAGAGAAAATAGAGAATCAGCAGGTGGACTTCTCAGAGGTGACCAGCAGTTGGATTCCTCCAGGGAAAAATCAGCAGATAAATCTTTTGTAGTAACCAGCAGGTGCAGTTATCGAAGATATCAGCAGATGAAATATTGAGATGTCAGCAGGAGAAGTTTTCGAAATTATCAGCAGACAAGAGGAAACAACAACGTTTTGGACTTGTGTTGAATTCAGCAGGTAAGAAGTTTACGTTATACCAGCAGGAATATTCTCTAAATATAAACCAGCAGAGGAAGAAACTCCTGCTGATCAATCAGCAGAAGTAGCGTGAACCAGATGCTGAACTAAAGAGGAAATATCAGACGCAACGCATAGCTAACAGGAAAAACCAGATGAAAGAATTAAATTCCAGTCGTTGAAGATTGAAGAAATTGAACCAGACGTTGGATAAAGAGAAATGAATCAGACAATTGCAAGAAGCAGAACCAGACGCAGTAGTCAAAGGAAATTCAGATGCAAAGAATAATTGATCCAGACGGTGCAAAGCAAATGAACCAGACGCAGCAATTGCAAAAGAAAAGAACCAGATGCAGAGTTGTGCATAAACCAGTCGACTGGAACAAAAGAAAAGAAGATCAAAAACCAGTCGACTGGAACAAAAGAAGCAGAACCAGACGCACAAAATCAGATGCTGCAATGAAATGAAAAGGATTAATTCCAGGCGCAGAAACAGTTGAAGAAATTAATCCAGACGCACAACAACCAGATGCAACGCATAGATAAAGAAAAACCAGTTGCGAAGAATTGGGAACAAGACGTCGAAGAAGCTGTGTTGGAGAAATCTGGAAGATTTCTCCAATTGAGGAATTCTGCTATGCTCAAAAGAAGATAAGTTAAACATGAGGAATCTGTGATGTTTGCAACAAAAGAAAATCGATTGAACAGAAGAATTGTGGTTCGAGGAAAACAGGTAGAATCTGATGAACAAGAGAAAGTGGTTGAACAAAAGAAGTTTTGTGAACAGTAGATGTACCTAAAGAAGACGCGAAGAAACAGGAGAACGAACTGTGAGGAGATGTTGCAAGTCGAAAGCAAAGTCTGATCAGAATAAGAAGATGAAAACAGATGTTATTCAACTGTTGGAATAAATTAATTGAGGGAGCAATCATTAATTGCAAACAGCTGTTGGAACAAGAAGTTGACAGCATTTGAAAAACAATAAAGAAATATGAAGAATATCAGTCGTTGCACTAAGACGAAGTGAACAGTTGCATTGAACAGAAAATACCAGCTGCTGGAATTATTTAGATGTGAGAGCAACCAGCTGCTGGTACAAAGCCAAATCAGAAGATGACAAAAAGCCTGCAAAAGAAAAGGACACAAGGACAATCCCTGTCGGTACTTTACAAGACATATTTTGAACGGGAAGAAAAGGGTGTCAAATGGAAAGAAATTTGAACAGCAATATATTTATACAAGAACGCCATTGAAGAGTTGAGAAGTTGCAGAAAATGTTGGTTGCACAGTGCACCAACAGAGGAAAAATGAACCTCAAGTGAAGCTGTCAACTATCATACTAGAGAAAGCTTAATTGGGAATAAATTAATTGTGGGAGCAATCATTATTTGCAAACAGCTGTTGGAACAAGAAGTTGACAGCATTTGAGAAACAATAAAGAAATAGAAGAAAAGCTAGTGGAACATATAAGCCAAAACATTGAAGTCCGAACTTCCATACTTCCATAAACAAATCCGAGGTGGAAGAAGGGGAGATGTATGACATTGAAGTCCGAACTTCCATAAACAAATCGTTGTGTATTGTATTCTGTTATTCATTCAGCACTTGCATTTAATTTAGCATTGCTATGAATTGTCACACATATGCACAGGCGCACATCCGGGCAGATTTCTGTCTAACAGAAATCTGTTTGGTTCATGTTTTGTTAAATCTGCTTGTGTTGAGTTTTAAAATATAAGGATTCATTTCTGGTGTTTTCCGCATGTTTTACAACATACCAGATCTGTCTCCGGTGCTCTATTTAATGTTCAAGAACCCGAGGTATTGCACCTCCTTGTGATAAGCAGCGCGCAAATTTTTTAATTTCTCAAAAACAGCGCTTGCTAACATTTGATCCTTTTTAAAACCGGACCAACAAAAACTGAACTTTTGAAATGAATATATATAATATAACCAACGAAATATATATTAGCAAAAGCCCACTTACTTGATTACTGCTCAAAACATAAGAAATATGGTGGCAATGCTTGATTCCGTATCTGGTTGCTACTTGAAGTGACGAATGTAGAGATCTTCAGACGTTGCATACTTATGAAAATCACCGATCTTTCATAAGCGTCTTCGGTATACGAAACCCTCGGATTAAGCTCAAGGTTGGTTGGCTTGTTCACAAAAGGAGAAAAAGAAATTGTGAACGGGAAAGATTGGATTTGTAAGCCATTTGAATCCATATCGGGTCGGTGAATTGAAGCTATAGTTTTATCGCAAATGGTCGATACAATAGAATTGAAAAGGTATTTCGATAAAATCTAACCTTTGGATCAAGATGAAATTTGAACAGAATATGTGAAACATGATGAAATAACTTATGAACGGTCAAGATCGTTTTTTAGAGGAAATTTGAAGCCGTTTCTAAGTGATGTACAAGAGCTGCAGATTTCTCGTATGGAATCTGTACAGAATTATGGAAAAGGGGTTTAACAAAAATCTAGCCGTTGGATCGAAATGAAATTTATACACCATATTCAGGACATAACGAAGTAACATCGGAACAGTGGGGATCGGAAATAAAGGTCGTTTGAAATCAGTTTAAGAGGATAAACAGAAGCTGCAGTTTCCTCACATGTAATCTGTGCAGCATTATTGCGAATTTGATTTACGGAAATTTATCCATTGGATCAAACTGAAATTCTTACCTAGTATTCAAAACATGGAGAAAACGATTCTGGACGGTGGAGATTGGATTCTAAGGAACGGAGCAGTGGAAATAGGTTCCGGACTGTAGGCCTTCAGATTACAACCTCTTGTTTCTGAAAGAGTGCAGCCTCTTGCACGATTTTTGAGAGGATTTGTTGATGTTTGTAGAGTGAATTCTTCATCCTTGAAGTAAATTATATATAGGAGATGTTGGAGAATTTGAAGGGTCACCTCTTTATGGCCATTAAACACCACTTTATGGTCATAATTGGACACTAATTGACTACATAATGGCTACTTATGGTGTGATTTTTGTGAGGAATCAGATTTTAGATTAGTGATTGATCGAATTGATTGGGATTAGTCGCGAGGTTTTTGAGAGAAATCTGATCTCCAGTAGAAGCAGATATTTGAATTCAGCAGTAGCGCCTGTTGGTGAAAGCTGATCAGCAGTTGATGGCGCGAGAGTAAAACACCGTCGTTTCGTGGAACCAGCAGTTGCGCGTTGAATTGGTTACTGTAGCGGAAGGGATGATACGTTGTCGTTTCGATCTTATAGGTTGCTGCTGGCAGGCTTGGCTTTTAGCGCGAGAGTGATCGAGAGAGCGACACGTGTTGGTCAACATTTTTGAGTGATTGACTGCTGGATCAGCAGATGCATGAGTTTAGAGTGACCAGCTGCTGGTTTGGGGAAACCAGTCGTAGAAGTGGAGCGACGTCGTTTCTTTAAGTTGAAACGCTGCGTTTTGAGTGTTGCGTATGGAACCAGCAGCGAGGGGTTGCTGTGAGTAATGCGATACGACTGGAGAACCAGCAGGTGGTAGCGATGCTGACGTAACCTTTACGATGTCGTTTGGATTAGTTAACGCGTCGTCGTTTTGATTGATTTCACGTGACCAGCCGTTGGTATTTGCTTGAAGAGATCTGGTACCAGCTTTTGGTTGTGTAGCAAGCGATAGATGTACCAGCTGGTGGAGCGCAACGATGTCGTTTAAGTTAGTTGGAACGGTGTCATTTTGAGATGTTTTCTCGTGAATGATTCGACTGGTTGTTGCTGCTGGTTTTAGCGCAAGAAAGAGAAGGCACCTGCTGGGAGATTGTTTACCGTTCATGTCGGTTGGACTGACGAAGGAATTGAGATATATAAATAGAGGTGTTGATTGACACTTAGAAGTATTGAGAACCAGATATTCCTTATCTCTTTTCCGAACCCTCGTCGAGCTACTGTTCACCCGAGACATTTCTTCCTTAGATTTTCATCGTTCTCCGCCGATGATTTGAGTGTTTTTGGTGGCGTGTGAGTTTTCCGACGAATCTGTTTCGATCGGGAAGGGTCTTCTTTGACCAGGAGAGATCTGTTTTGGAGAGAATTTTTTTTTTTTTAAAGAGAGTTGAATTTCTGGGTTCTCACACATAAATCGGAAGATTTATTTCCTTCAAAGGCTTGAATTATTGAACAATTGATATGAACAATAGTAAGGTCAACTTTGGTGTACAAAAATTTCGTTCGAATTACAAACAGGATATTACAACCTTTTGAATTCTATATGAATTCTCTATTGTTGCAATAGATCTTAATACAGTTTTGAAAATATCAAAAACAATGTTGGATCTGTTTCTAGAATCTGAATTTTGATTAACACAAAATCTGTTATTATTCTGCTAACGTTTTAAGTGCGATGTGCAGTGCACTTGAGTAAGAAGACAGGGAGACATCCAGACTGGAACAGTAAGGGGACGCCCAAGCTCGAACAGTTGAAGATTTCTACGCTGAAACAGTGAGGGGACGCCCGAGCTGGAACAAAACAAGACGAACAGGGTGCAGGGAACTTCAAGATGGTTCACCAGCTTAGTACAAGAGCAGCACAGGGATCAAGCGCAGTAAAGAGAAGAGCAGAATTGTTCAAGCGCAGATCAAGTGCAGCATACAAGTACAGTGTTCAAGTGCCGATGTATAGACAAGCGCAATGATCAAATGCAGGTCGGATCATTAAGCGCAAATATAATCAGTTCATCATAGGGATCTCACCCTTAGGTAGAATGGATCAGAACTGATTATTGTATCCCAAAGAAGAAGTGATACAATCACTGGTGCTGGATTGCAGTTCTACGGGGATAAGGTTTAAAGTATCCTTTAAGAACTAGCTCAATCAACCAATGAAAGAAAGGTGTGCTTGCTTATGGTTTGGATAAGGTGTATGAATGGACCAAGAGAACAAGCAAGTAACACAGTGGCTCTTGACGAGAAGAATAGAGCCAAACTAGTTAAGGACAAACCAGCTCCACCTGAAGAAAGCCAGCTCGGAGAAGAGAAAACCGTATCGGGAGATCTGCTCAAGCTGGATGCTTATGAGAGACATGAGGCAGTTGGCCGTATGATATCTGTGAGAAGTTTTACGAGCTCGAGGTAGCCTCATAGATGTAGATTCCTGTAGTGGAAAAAGTAACCAGCTGGGAAGGAAACCAGCTGGGAAACAAGCTCAGAGCCCAATAATGCCTTAGTATAATGAACAAGCCAGCTCAATGCAAAGAAACAAGCTGGTTAAGCTCAAACGAGCCTGGCAAGAAGAGCAGTGGCCAAGAGCTGGACAAGAACAGAACAAGAGCAGCTGAGTACAAGAGCAAATTAGAAATCAGCTCAAGAGCAGTTGCGAGCAAGAGCAGTAGAGTTGAAGAAGCAACCAGCTCGAAGTAAAGACCAGCTGCAAACCAGAACAGAGATAAGCTGGCAAGCTGGTTAAGGTCAAACCAGTCCAGATAGCATGACAGATGCTATCAAATCTATGAGCAAAGCTATTTGAATACAAGACTGTTAGGACCAAAGGATCAGATCTCTTTTAATGCGATACTAAATAAAACAAAGGCCGTGAGATCTGATCCAATAAAAAATAAAGAGAGATAGCGAGCGCTGCTACTGTTAAAAATTTTGCGCTGCTACAAAGAGGTGCAATACCTCGGGTTCTTGAACATTAAACGAGAACCGGAGACAGATCTGGTATGTAATAAAACATGCGGAAAACACCAGAACTGAATCCTAATTTTAAAACTAACGCAAACAGATTTCTGTTCAACATAAATCTGTTCGACTGTGCAAGTGTGCATTCTGAAATGTATGCGTGCTAAATTAAATGCGTATGCGGAAAGCTTAAAGAAATGGACCAGCTGTTTGTTTATGGAAGTTTGGATATAAATATCCTACGTCTCCCCTTCTTCCTTTTCAGGAAGGTTCCACTAGAAGAATTTGATCCATAGACCCAATCACCGAGCCTCGCTCCAGGTGAACTCCTAGACTTTACACCAGCCCTCGGCCGTGTCACTCACTTGTTTTACGCCTATGTGAGAAAGGCTACAAACACAGAGTTTAATGTCTTCGTGTTTGGATGGGATCTGATTTTGCATTTTGGGTTTAAGATTCATTCACTATACAACATCGCTCAACTCTCAAGAATGTGAATGAATCTCTGTGTGTGAGATATACAGTGTAAGAACAACTCTCGAAATAATAAATCTCACACACGTTGGGAAATGCTCCTAAAAGAGTTGATGAAGAACTCCTAGACTTTACACCAGCCCTCGGCCGTGTCACTCACTTGTTTTACGCCTATGTGAGAAAGGCTACAAACACAGAGTTTAATGTCTTCGTGTTTGGATGGGATCTGATTTTGCATTTTGGGTTTAAGATTCATTCACTATACAACATCGCTCAACTCTCAAGAATGTGAATGAATCTCTGTGTGTGAGATATACAGTGTAAGAACAACTCTCGAAATAATAAATCTCACACACTTGGGAAATGCTCCTAAAGAGTTGATGAAGACTCAGCAGTCGACACTGCAATAAGCTCCTATCTAATGATGGTCGACTGCTTCATCTTCCTGTTTTCTTCCCCTCTATAATTTTTCTGTGCTTCGTTACTTATGGATTGATCTATTTGTCTTCTTCAAAATCTTCGTATAAAATCTTCTCTCCAAAGATTAGCCGTTAGAGTAGATTCAAATCCCAAAAGGCATTACTAAAAACTCATAATGGCCATACCAAGTCCTGAAAGGTGTCTTATAGATATCGGCCTCTTTGATCTTAAGCTGATGGTATCCAGATCATAAATCTATCTTAGAAAACACTGCTGCTCCCCTCAACTGGTCGAACAAATCCTCAATCCTAGGCAGGGGATACTTATTCTTAATGGTAAGCTTATTCAACTCGCGGTAATTTCAACACAATCTTAAGCTCCCATCTTTCTTCTTAACGAACAAAACAGGGGCTCCCCAAGGGGATGTACTGGGTCGTATAAATCCTTTATCCAACAGATCTTGAATCTATTCCTTCAGCTCTTTCATATCTGTAGGAGCAAGCTATAGGATGGTCTGGAAACACGAGCTTCTCCAGGTACTAAATCGATAGCAAATTCTAGCTCTCTGTTTGGAGGTAGTCCACTGATGTCATCTGGAAACACTTCTGGAAATTCATTCACCACCTCCACACCAACCAGCTCGGGTTTACTAGGAACAGTTAGGGGAGATAAACTTGCTAAAAATCCTACTCCACCTTTCCTCAGACAACGATGGGCTTGCAAAGCTGAAATAACGCGAGGAAATTGTCTAAGCTGGTGTTAGAGTAGATGACCAACTAGCCAACTTGTGGCGTGTGGGTTTTATAGACTCTTGTATACGACAGTCTTTATATATGATATTCACATTTGTTAATGGCGTTCTTTATTTTCATTATGATTATAATGTTAACAATTGTGTTGGATAAAGACCTAGAATGCACCATAGTGTATGTTAGATGTGATAGTGGGTATGACGGCTATCATGAAACACATCTAATAGTCACTGTGTATTCTGAACTCGTTCCTAGTCGATTGGGCCGTCAAAATGAGGATAAGGCCGCCCGAGCTTGAGACTAGCATCTGCGATGTGAAGTACCATGTCATTGGTAGGGAACATTGTGATGTTCTGAGCATGTAGATGGATAGTGACCTGGTGATCTATCGAACTACCCTCGTTCGGACTTTCCAAGTGGTTACCATTTGTCGAGTGGATAAGTCCGAGGTCTTGGTTGTACTGATTAGTCCTCACTACTCGAAACGTCATTGAGACTCTACATGATAGGCGTCTCACTTTGACCCGTTTTTCGACTCTCTTGGGGTCATTAGGCGGCGGGATTGGGTGAGGTCCCGATGCATGTAGGAGTCGATGCTTCGTTGTCGAGGATTCACCGCTCGCTCTCGTGCGTGGATATCCTATGCTATCTGAGGGGATAATAGTGTATAAATCTATGGCCAGAGTACTAGAAGTGTTTTAGGTAAATGGGTTTACCTAGTAACACTCGTGATGTCACTATTCGATCTCCAAGATGTATGCATGACTATCGGATCTATAGCGACTCTCGATTTACCAATGGTCGTTGATCTGATCGGGATATATGTGTTGAAAGGACCGTACTGTACGCTAACCACGACCAACTGGTTCTTGCAGGCACTATCAGTGATACCTAGGGGATCAAGGGGCGATGTTGCTAGGCGCTTTACCATGATCCGTTGGGCAAGTCCGAAATTGTGATTTCGGAGCCGCAATGGTTGTGGGCCCACGGCTAGTTGTATCCCTGAACCATTGAGGGTCACACAAGTACTGGATTCATGATTCCCGCATGGAAACTGAGCTCAATGTGTTGAGCACTCGAGGAGGATTTTAGGGAGTGCGACTTCCTAAAAGTCAACAGGGGTCAAATTGCGATTTCCCGCTATTGAGGGGCAAAACTGTCATTTTGGACTAGGTATCTGAAAAATTGTTTTTCACATCATAATATTCAGTTTTGGAAACTGAATCGATCGGTCTGATCTGATCGTCGATCGGAGTTATGATGAAACCGCAGTGATTTAAATGAATCGAATATTCATATGGACCTGGGTTTGACCCAAGTCCATTGGGCCGGTTCAAGCCCATCTACCATCTTTATTTAATTAAGATGGATTAGGGCTTTGATAACAATTGCATTACACAAAATAACCTAGCCTCCACTACAACTCTCGGCCGCCCCCCTCCACAAGCCTCACGGCCACGCGCCGCCGTTGGCTCCTCCACGCGCCGCCGCCTCTTGCCCGACTTGCTCCGGCCACCGCGACGAGGAGTTGCCGTCCGTGCTAAATCCATCAGCTTTCTAGTGCAGGATGATTGGAGGAAGATTGAATCCGGTCGTGGACCTGATTGGAGAATC
>KV001752.1:0-14544 GCA_001598015.1 Dorcoceras hygrometricum | reverse complement strand
GAGTACATCGCAGCATCAGCTGCTGCTAAGGAGGCGGTTTGGATAAGGAATTTCGTCCAAGAGTTGGGCGTCATTCCTGATGGAGTTGGTCCAGTCCCAGTGTACTGCGACAACACGGGTGCCGTTGTGCAAGCAAAGGAGCCTAGGTCTCACCAAAGATCCAAACATATACTGAGGAAATACCACATAATCCGGGATATTGTGGCTAGAGGTGACATAGCATTTGAGAGAGTCGCCTCTACGGACAACATTGCTGATCCACTTACGAAGCCCTTGCCAGGACCGTTGTTTGAAAAACATCACGAAACAATGGGACTGCGTCTGATGAGTAGTTGGCTATAGGGCAAGTGGGAGATTGTTAGAGTAGATGCCCAACTAGCCAACTTGTGGCATGTGGGTTTTATAGACTCTTGTATACGACAGTCTTTATATATGATATTCGCATTTGTTAATGGCGTTCTTTATTTTCATTATGATTATAATGTTAACAATTGTGTTGGATAAAGACCTAGAATGCACCATAGTGTATGTTAGATGTGATAATGGGTATGAAGGCTATCATGAAATACATCTAATAGTCACTGTGTATTCTGAACTCGTTCCTAGTCGATTGGGCCGTCAAAATGAGGATAAGGCCGCCCGAGCTTGAGACTAGCATCTACGATGTGAAGTACCATGTTTCATTGGTAGGGAACACTGTGATGTTCTGAGCATGCAGATGGATAGTGACCTGGTGATCTATCGAACTACCCTCGTTCGGACTTTCCAAGTGGTTACCATTTGTCGAGTGGATAAGTCCGAGGTCTTGGTTGTACTGATTAGTCATCACTACTCGAGTCATTGAGACTCTACATGATAGGAGTCTCACTTTGACCCGTTTGCCGACTCACTTGGGGTCATTAGACGTCGGGATTGGGTGAGGTCCCGATGCATGTAGGAGTCGATGCTTCGTTGTCGAGGATTCACCGCTCGCTCTCGTGCGTGGATATCCTATGCTATCTGAGGGGATAATAGTGTATAAATCTATGGCCAGAGTACTAGAAGTGTTTTAGGTAAATGGGTTTACCTAGTAATACTCGCAATGTCACTATTCGATCTCCAAGATGTATGCATGACTATCGGATCTATAGCGACTCTCGATTTACCAATGGTCGTTGATCTGATCGGGATATATGTGTTGAAAGGACTGTACTGTACGCTAACCACGACCAACTGGTTCTTGCAGGCACTATCAGTGATACCTAGGGGATCATGGGGCGATGTTGCTAGGCGCTTTACCATGATCCGTTGGGCAAGTCCGAAATTGTGATTTCGGAGCCGCAATGGTTGTGGGCCCACGGCTAGCTGTATCCCTGAACCATTGAGGGTCACACAAGTACTGGATTCATGATTCCTGCACGGAAACTGAGCTCAATGTGTTGAGCACTCGAGGAGGATTTTAGGGAGTGCGACTTCCTAAAAGTCAACAGGGGTCAAATTACGATTTCCCGCTGTTGAGGGGCAAAACTGTCATTTTGGACTAGGTATCTGAAAAACTTGTTTTTCACATCATAATATTCAGTTTTGGAAACTAAGTCGATCGGTCCGATCTAATCGTCGGCCGGAGTTATGATGAAACCACAGTGATTTAAATGAACCGAATGTTCATATGGACCTTGGTTTGACCCAAGTCCATTTGGCCGGTTCAAGCCCATCTACCATCTTTATTTAATTAAGATGGATCAGGGCTTTGATCAATTATTGCATTACACAAACCCTAGCCTCCATATACACACACACGGCCGCCCCCCTTCTCGGCCGATCACACGCGCCGCCGCCTCTTGCCGCACTTGTTCCGGCCACCGCGTCGAGGTGATTCCGTCCGTGGCAAATCCATCAAGTCTTCTAGTGCAGATTGACGGAGGAAGATTGAATCTGGTCGTGGACCTGATTGGAGGATCTACCGCCGCCTACCGTGAAGAGCCAGTTTTCTTGTAAATCTGGTTGGAGCCAGGCGCCTAGACGCCAGCAAGGTAGCAATCTATGAACACCCTATGTATGTTTGTAGATTAATTCTGATGTATTGAACGCTTTCCGGGGCTAATTTTTGTTTTCCGCTGCGCCCCCGGGAAGTGGGATCCGGATCCACCACCGTATGCCAACAGTTGGTTGGCTTCAAATGAAAACTGGGATCCCTTGTGTGAGGATTGAGAAATTCAAATTTAGAATTTTCGAATTTTCAGATTTCAGATTTGAGATTTTTGGTGATATCTGATTTGAGAATTTCAGATCTCTCGTGAGAGTTGTTCAGATTTTAGTTCGGGGTTATCGGGTGAAATTTGTGCAAGATTAGGGTTGATTTAGTGAACTATAGATAGAAATCTGATTCCCTAGAATTTAGAAGTGAAACGCTGTCGTTTAGTGTGAAATCTGATGTTCCCGAGTGTTTGTGAGAGCTACCACGAACTTTTGGTGAAACGATGTCGTGGTGATGTCTGGTGGAGTGAGAGATCTGCCAGGGAGAGAGAGATCTGATGGTAGCGATTGGCGCTAGAAGCGCTACGTCGTCGTTTCGCAGTTCAGATGTCTCGCGGTTGGTGTAATAAGATGTCAACAATTATTCAACGCAGCTGGAGAGTAGCGAGAGATCTGTTAGCGCTAGCGTGTGGACAAGAGCATATGTTAACGTTGGTCAACATGTGTTAGCGATGCTGCGTCGTTTTGATAAGTTGTAGCGATGTCGTTTGATGTAGTGCCTTAGCAATGCATCGAGAGATCTGATCAGCGATGAGCACTAGTGTTGGTTTCAGATGTCTCAGATGCGTCGTCGTTTTGACTAATTAGCGCTTAGCGTGATCGAACTTGTGCGAGCGCTGAGAGATCTGATGTATGTAACGCTAGAGCATTTCAGATGTCACGCATACGACGTCGTTTAGTCTAGAGTGCAGGCGTTTAATGTAAGCGCTAGAATCTGTTGAATTGAACGCTGCTTCGAGAGATCTGTTTGGCGCTATGTTTTGATGCAGGAATATGTTTTGGTCGGGAATTGTCTCGTTCAGTTGCTATTGAATTGAGGAATTTAAATATAGGTTTTGGAAAACACTTAGAATATTTGAGACACTAATATTCCTCTGTTTTTCCCCGATATTCTTCAAGCCCACGTTTAAGCTACTGTTCACCCGAGCATTACGTTCTTTGATCTTCATCGATTTCAGCCTCTGTTTTGGACGATTTAGGTGGCGCTAGGTTCCTTGAGAGTTTCTCTTTCGATTGCTACCTTGTTAGAGGCTGTAGAACGACTTGAGGAAGAAGCACAGAGTTGCTGCTCGTTCAAAGATTCTTGAGAAATCTGGTCCGGTTGTTCATCTGTTAGTTTCGAACTTCTGGGTAAGAGTTCTTCTCGGTTTTGAGCTTTGCCCTTGTTGTTAATACCTGCGTAGACTTGTAGAACCTGTTTGAGTTCAAAGCCGTGGGTAGGATATTTAGAAGTTCAGACCTGGACTAGAATTGATTTGAATTATGCGATGCTTTAGCAGATTTCGGCTCCTGGGAGTATTCTGCCGTGGTTGAGGAAGCCCGGAGAAAGCTGGTAGCCTAGGCCGTGAGTTGCAGTGACTTGTGAGAAATCTGTTGAGGTATTTGAGGCTTGAAGGTACGAATTGAGCAGATTTAACAGCTTTGAGCGTGGACATGGTTGTAATTGATGTTATGAAATCTGCTGATTTGATGATGTGAATTACGTGAAGCAGTTGTTGAATATTTGATTGATTTCATGTTCTGTTTTGCGTAAATTATGCATGTAAAATTTTTATATGGCTTATTGGCATACATGCATACATCTTGAGCCTGATTGACAGATTGATTGATGACCTGATTGAAAGCCACGTTGTGACTGGCCGACTGATGAGTTGTGCCTGAAAAGTCCAACGCTATCATCGGAGTGGTGACTACCAGATTCGAGTGTCTACCACCGAGTTGTGATGGGCTGACGGGCTCTGAAGATCACGGATCGATGATTCCCCGATTGATACACCGTGCGGGTATAGAGGCTGACAGAGATGATTTTCCAGTTGATGCACTGGTCTAGCTATCCAATTCCTTGATAGCCCGCATGCATTTCATAGCATTGATTTATAGCATGTTGCATGATTAGCTGTTTTGATAGCTCTTCGTACTGAGGCTTGACCTCGTATTTCTTTTCCTGCTTTTGTGTTGTTTGGGTCTGTGTTACCCATTTGCAGGATCTTCAGGTAACCAAGCTGGACCGAGTGGAGTGCCAGCTGGTCGATCCCCGTTCACTTGATTCCCAGCCTATTTTATTATGTATTAAACGGGGGGATGCCCCGTGTTTTATGTATTGGGGATCTATATTTGAATTGAGATTTGATGTCACCTGTTTTATATGAGTTTGAGTCAACTCGTATTTTGAGTATCGATATTTTGAATGTATGTTTTGAGTTCAGGCCCAAATGATTTCGAAAAATTTTTTAGCCCTGTTTTACGCTTCCGTGATTATGTGCTTAATTGTGCTGTAATCTTATGGGATTAGCACGGGGCCTGACAGTGGCGTTACCACCCAGCTTATCGGCAGTGCATAATGTCTTCCACATCTCGATGCTGCGGAAGTATGTTCCGAATCCGTCTCATGTGTTGGATTTTGAGCCGCTCCAGTTGGCGCTAGATTTATCTTTTGAGGAGCGACCAGTGCAGATTCTATCTAGGGAGGAGCACAGGCTGAGAGCGTGGAGTATTCCGATGGTCAAGGTCCGGTGGTAGAATCACTCAGAGGATGAAGCTACCTGGGAGACTGAGGCCGATATGCGGACGCGCTACCCGGAATTATTTGTACGTACTCAATTTCGCGGACGAGAGTTGTAACGCATAGAAATTCCTGACTACGTAGAAATGAGTGCATGACTAAGGAGAAAATAATTTTAGTTGATTACATGCCATCTTAATTGATTTATTTATGACTTTATGCTGCATCTTGCGAGTGGCTGAGTATGCCCGACAGTTTTCTGCTCTTTTGATCTATGTGCCACACGTAGCCAACCAGGAGAGGACGAAGAGGAACAAATTTTTGAAAGGCTTGAGGCCTGATCTGTACCGGATGATTTTGTCTGGTTCACCTACGACCTATATCGATACAGTGAACCGAGCGGTGGATATTGAGGAGAGTTTGCTGGAGGAGGATGCTCCGACTCGGCTGACTACTGGACGCACCTATCAGCCTGTGCAGGATGCGTCGCAATCTTTCCATTCTCCTCAAGGGTCGTAGCAGCAGACGAATCGCCAAAGGTTTCGACCTCGAGGGAAATAGTTCAAGAAGAAAGCGAATTCGAGTTCCTCTGGTTCTGCGAGTTCTGGTTCTGGCAGTGGTTCTGGCAGTGGTTCTGGCGGCATGTCTTGTGGATAGTACGGAGGAAGGCATCAGACTTCGAAGTGTCATGGAGTTCAGGGGTTTTGCCATAACTGTGGACAGCTCGGACATTTTCAGAGAGTATGTCCTTTGTTGAGGGGTCAGTCTTCAGTTCCTTCACAGCAGGGATCAGCTGGTGGTTCTTCTCAGAGACCGCAGTTTCCTGCCTCTATCCAGCGATCTGGATTCCAACCCCGTGAGCCTTCTAGGTTTGGAGCACCATCGAGACCTCATTTCCAGATTCCACAGCAGGCTCAGGCGAACGGCTTGACGAGAGAGCAGGCTGAGGAGACGCCTGCCATAGTGATCGTAGGTATATGCTCTATTTTCGATTATCCTCCGAGAGTTTTCCCGCGCAAGTGGTGTTGGATTGTGTGCTTCGATTTGATGAGCATGTTTTGGTGTCAAATCTGATTGTTTTGGGAATCCGAGATTTCGATTATATCTTGGGGATGGACGTATTGTCTAGCTACAAGGCTACTGTTGACTGCTTTAATGGTGTGGTGAGATTTTGCCCTGATTTAGATGAGAAGTGGGAGTTCTATGGTGCTGATTCACGCTCGAAGGTTCCACTGGTGTCTGCCATGGAGATGTTTATCCTGCTATCGATGGATAATGATGGATTTATGATTTACGCGCTTGACGTTTCCCAAGAGCCCCGATTGGAGTTGAGTGACATTCCGATCGTTCGAGAGTTTTTCGACGTGTTTTCAGATGAGATTTCTGGATTTCCTCCGAGACGTGAGATCGACTTCAGCATCGAGTTGGTGCCTGGTATCGCCCTGATTTCTAGAGCTCCGTATCGATTGGCGCCAGCAAAGTTGAAAGAGCTTAAGGATCAGTTGAGATATCTCTTGGAGAAAGGCTTCATCAGACCGAGTATGTCGCCTTGGGGAGCTCCGATTCTTTTTGTGAAGAAGAAGGATGGGTCTATGAGGATGTGTGTTGATTTTATACAGTTGAATAAAGCAACGGTGAAGAACAAGTATCCTTTGCCGAGGATTGATGACTTGTTCGATCAGTTGCAAGGATCGGTCGTATACTCGAAGATTGATTTGCGCTCTGGTTATCACCAGTTGCGGATTAGAGACATTGACGTGGCGAAGACAGATTTTCGGACGAGATATGGGCATTATGAGTTTCTTGTGATGCCTTTTGGGTTGACGAATGCCCCAGCTGTTTTCATGGATTTGATGAATCACGTCTTTAGAGAGTACATCGATTGGTTCGTGATCGTCTCCATAGATGACATCTTAGTTTATTCGAGGAGCATGAGAGAGCATAAGGAGCACCTTAGATTGGTGTTGCAGAGATTGAGAGACTCGCAGTTGTACGCCAAGTTCAGCAAGTGCCAATTTTGGCTTGACCGAATTATCTTTTTGGGTCATGTGATTTCGACACAAGGGATTTCAGTGGATCCGAGTAAGATCGAAGCAGTTCTTAACTGGGAGAGACCTAGGAACGTTTCCGAGATCCACAACTTCTTAGGATTGGCTGGCTATTACAGGTGTTGCATCGAGAAGTTTTCTTCGATAGCCAGGCCGATGACTCAGTTGACTCAGAAGGATCGAAAGTTCGTTTGGACTGATGAGTGCGAGTATAGTTTTCAGACGTTGAAGGAGAAGTTGACTACTGCTCCTGTTTTGGCTCTACTGTCTGGATCCGGAGGATTTGTTGTGTGCTCCGATGCTTCTCTCAATGGTTTGGGATGTGTTCTGATGCAGAACGGGTACGTGATTGCGTATGCGTCTCGACAGTTGAAGTCTCACGAGACAAGGTACCATGTTCATGATTTGGAATTGGATGCGATAGTGTTTGCCTTGAAGATTTGGCGGTATTATCTGTATGGTGAAGAATTTGTGGTGTACACCGACCACAAGAGCCTGAAATATATCTTCACGCAGTCTGATCTGAATATGAGGCAACGGCGATGGATGGAATTGCTCAAAGACTTTAACTGTGAGATTCAGTATCAGCCTGGGCGGATGAACTCAGTAGCAGATGCTTTGAGTAGGAAGACCCAGCCTGTGATACTTTCGTTTTTGAGTGTTTCGAAGGTCTACGAGCAGTTGAGTACTTCTGGTTGGCGATTTAAACCGGGTGATCAATACTTCATGGTTTCTTCGATTCAGGTAGAACCGCAGATTGTGAGCGACATCAGGGAGGCGCATAGGACTGATCCATATATTCATGAGTTGAAGATTAAAGCCCGAAGTGGTCAGTCTGATGATTTTTCTGTTGCTTCTGATGGATGTTTGAGATTTCGAGGAAGATTAGTGGTTCCGAACCTGATTGATTTGAAGGAGACCATTCTGAACGAAGCACATTGTAGTCGGTACAGTGTGCATCCTGGCGAGAGGAAAATGTACCATGCCTTGAAGTCTCACTACTGGTGGGAAGGTATGAAGAGCGACATATCTGGTTTTGTTGCTAGATGTCTGAATTGCCAGCGGGTCAAGGCTTAGAGGATGAGACCTGGTGGATTGTTGCAGAGTTTGGAGGTGCCCCAATGGAATTGGGAGCACATCGCCATGGATTTTGTGACTCATCTACCTCGGTCGAGTAGGGGATGCGATGCGATTTGGGTGGTGATTGATAGACTTTCGAAGTCAGCCCATTTCATTCCCTATGATGTGAGGTGTTCGATGAAAAAAATGGCGAAGCTGTACATCGACCATGTGGTTAGATTGCATGGAGAGCCTATTTCGATAGTGTCTGACAGAGATCCAAGGTTCACTTCTCGTTTTTGGAAGAGTCTGCAAGCAGCGATGAGTTCGAGATTGGCTATGAGTACAGCCTATCACCCACAGACGGATGGTCAATCTGAACGGACCATTCAGACTTTAGAAGATATGCTGCGTGCAGTTGTGATGGATTTCAGTGGTGGCTGGTAGGATTCGCTATCCTTGGTTGAGTGTTCGTATAATAACAGCTACCAGGTTACTATCGGGATGGCTCCATTTGAAGCTTTGCATGGCCGCAAGTGCAGATCTCCGATCTGTTGGGAAGAAGTTGGTGAGAAACAGCTTTCTAACCCTGAGTTTGTGCAGCACATGACAGATCAACTTGACTTGATTCGGAGTAGAATGAAAGCTGCTCAAGACCGTCTCTAGCTATGCTAACAAAAGACGCAGACCTTTGAAATTTGAGGTTGGCGATCGAGTATTTCTCAAAGTTTCTCCTTTCAAGAGCGTGATGCAATTCAGATTTAAAGGAAAATTAGCTCCTAGATTCGTTGGTTCCTTTGAGATCGTTGAGCGGATTGGACAGTTGGATTATAGATTGAGACTGCCTGACGAATTAGCAGCGATACATGACGTTTTCCATGTGTCAATGTTGAGAAAATATGAGACAGATCCGTCCCATGTTTTGAGAACCGACGAAGTTGAGCTGGATTCTGCCTTGAGCTATGTCGAATATCCAGTGCAGATTCTGGATCGGAAGGAGAAGCAGCTCAGGAACAAGATAATTCCGTTGGTGATGGTCCAATGGAGTAAGCATGACCGAGAAGAGGCTACCTGGGAGGTTGAGGAGAAGATGAGACAAGACTGGCCTCATCTGTTTGAGCACTGAATGTGAGAATTCCAGGTAATTTCTAAGCTTTGATTCGAGCTTGTTGAGATGTTGTGATGATTTGAATGCTTTGATTATTTTTCTTCCCTGAGTTTTCCTTTGATTTCGAGGACGAAATCTCTTAAGGTGGGGAGAATGTGAGGATTGAGAAATTCAAATTTAGAATTTTCGAATTTTCAGATTTCAGATTTCAGATTTGAGATTTTTGGTGAAATCTGATTTGAGAATTTCAGATCTCTCGTGAGAGTTGTTCAGATTTTAGTTCGGGGTTATCGGGTGAAATCTGTGCTAGATTTGGGTTGATTTAGTGAACTTTAGATAGAAATCTGATTCCCTAATATCTCTTCTTTTCTCACCATTTATGCCATATTATACTGTTTTTAATGAACAATGTCATGAATTGTATGTGATTTGGATTGATCCATGCATAATGTTTGAGATCCATGCATGTTTCATCGTACTGTTTTTAATGAACAATGTCATGAATTGTATGTGATTTGGATTGATCCATGCATAATGTTTGAGATCCATGCATGTTTCATCGTTTTCAATACGTTTTTGATTCGATCTTGTGATGCTTTGGCCAAGGGCCGTTCAAGGGGATTGTGCTTGGTTCATGGTGGTCCTAGGATGGTCTAGTAGTGGTCCACGATTGAGAGAAGACGGCTGGAACATGGCTGTACCAGGGACGACGCAGGTTGCGTTCTTGGAGCGTCGCTCGTGCGGCTATTTCACGCGGCTCGTCCGCCCATGTGTGATCATGACACGGACCATGGTTGGTTCGATAGGATCGGCTGGACCTGGGGGTGGTCCAGCCGGTGGGGCTCTGGCCATGGGCGGCCGTAGCAGGTCGTGCGTAATGGAGAAAGCGGCGGTGTCGCGTGCATGGGTGGCGTGCAGCTAGGTTAGGTTGCATGTGTTGCATGGGTCGGTTCGGTTGGGCCGATGGGTCAGTTCAATCGGACCGGGTAGAGTCAGTCAAGGGCTGGGTTAAATTTTATGGGTCTAATTCCTTTTATTAAATTTTAAAATCAAAATTGAAGTCAATAGGACTTTTATTTAGTCAATTTAAAGTTGGATATTAATGGAGGATTGAGTATTTCATAAATTTCTAAAGGGTAATTTTAATGTTTAAGGGTCAAGTCTTGTTTATGGTTAAGTGTCATTTTAAGTTAAGTCTAGGCTTCTGGGCACAGAATTAGTGGGCCAGACACCTGAACCAGTCCTTAGCTGGAGTAGAAAATGTAGAAGCCCGTGAATATATATTTAATTATATATGTAGTATTTTATGTACGATAATATTTTAAATGAAGGAATTAAATATATAATGACGGGCAGAGCCTTTTAAATTGCATGTTTTTATGAAATGCACTGTAACGCCTAGAAATTTCCTGACTACGCAGAAATGAGTGCATGACTAGGGAGAAAATAATTTTAGATGATTACATGCCATATTTTATGATTTATTTATGATCTTATGCTGCATGGTATGCATGACTTGTTTTTCAGCTGTTTGAGTTACGGACGCGTGGACGTGACTGGGGTCGACCGGAATGAAAATAATTTGAGATTTTTAAGTTATTAGATTTTTAAGAATAAATTTATTTTATTTTAAGCAACAATTTCAGAAAATGAGGACTTTTATTAGTATTTTTGAGGGGAACCCGTTTTTGCCTATACAGGCTGTTTAATTGAATTTTAAGGTGTTGTAAAATTTGAGGAGGCTTTAATTTCAAAAATTAGCCATTTTCAATGCCAAGTCAAAGTTTTAATTATCTTTTCAATTAAATGAAGGGGCAATTATGTCATTTTTCTTCCCTTTTCTTAATTAAATCAATAGGGGTCATTTGTGTCACGTTCTATTCTTTCATAACTCAAAATTATCACTAAACCTAGCCTCCAAACCTCTAGCAGCCGGCCCCCTCCTTCCCCTCAAGCTCTAAGTTTCGAAAATTCCATCCCTTGGTGAAGCTTTGTGATCCAAAGCCGGTGGTGCCCCGATCTCGTGTCTACAGCGTCGGTAACTCGTAGATCTACCTTCCTACGAACCAGGCATGTTACATCTTTTCGTTTTCTCACCATTTAAGCCATAGTAATCTGTTTTAACAAAATTATGCATGAATTTTATGTGTTTTATTTGGATCTATACATCCTTGCTTGAGTTCATGCATATCACGCAACTTTCCTCATATTTTTGGCTTTGATCTTGTATTGCTCGGTTTGTGAAAGGTCCAGGGGTCATAGCTCATGGCTAGATCATCGAGTGAGGGTCCTAGGGTGGGATAGATATGGTTCATGAAAGTGTTATGAAAATGTTAAGGCATGAAAGATAAGAAAAATATTTTCGAGGGATTGGTGTTGTGTGGCAAGTTTACGATGGGCGAAGTCGGGATACCGGGCCAGAGGAACCCCTGTTTTAATGTATTACAAGCTTATGGATCCATGTGATCAAGACATGGTGAAGTGGCATCATACAGGTGTGAGGAATCCCGAGTAAGGTCGGGTGAACCGCATCGCCGCGTACGTTGGTTCTTTAGATTGATCAATCACTTATGTTATGGCTCACACTTCATGGATACGACTCACACGCCCTTTTACGCACGTTATGCTATGTCATGCCTTATTATGTATGCTATATGATGATTTTAAATTACGACTGCTTTATGAATCATGTTTTACGATCATTCATACACGCATGTTTTGAAGTTATTTTACTATACACATGTGCTGCATGCGATTATGTACGTTTATTCAGATAGAGCATGCTGGGTCTTTAGGCTCACTAGGTTTAAATGGTGCAGGTGATGATCCTGTTGACTTTATGCCGACCGGCGGTGAGGATCTATGAGTGCACGTTGCAGCTGTGGCCCATGACCACTCTGACGTCATTATCTATGTTATGATATATTTCTATCAGTCATGTTCAGTTTTCCGCAATTTTTACATATACTTATTTTAAGCCGTTTGGTTGATTTAATGTTTTGAGATATTCATTTTATTTATGTTTTAAGGTAATGTTGAGAAAAATATTTTAAAGGGGACGAACCATACTTTCAAATTTTGCTTATTTTGCACTTTATTTTAAAAAAAAATTCTAGAGTACGGTTTGTTTTAGTTGGTATCAGAGCCAGGTTATGGTGGGGTACTGCCTGCTGCGTGGAGCTCGGAAGTCGCACTGCCAGTCTGTAAGTTTTAGGGTTTTACGATCCATGTTTATTTTCGTATGATGCATGTTCTATTTTCAACATTAGTTTTACCTTAAGAGTTTAAAGTTAGACGCTTAGTCATGCACTTAGATTTACGCAAATGGGTTTTTCATTCCAGTATGCCTCCCAGACGCGACAGGACCCAGCAGGATGATGCCACGCCTCCTCCTCCTCCTCCTCCTCCTCCACAGTTGACACCGTATGAGAAGGCTAGTGTGGACATGCTAGCCGGGATCATTAGGTTGCTGGAGAGACAGTCAGAGCGACCTGGAAAATTGTATGAGGAGGACGTCGCCGAGCGGTTCCGCAAGCAGGGACCGAAGGAGTTTTCGGGGACTACTGATCCATTCGTGGATCCGATCGTTGGATACCATCTTTGCCTATATGGGTCTCCCGGATGCTGACAAGGTTCATTGTGCTATCTTCATGATGAAGGGAGATGCCGCTCTTTGTTGGATCCGGATCACGCCCCCCGGCTAGGCAGCGGAAGAACAGAAAATAGATGCCGGGAGACGATCAATACGATAAAAACAATTAACAAACTACGACATTCATAGGATGTTTAGGTGACTACCTTGCTGGCACTTGTGCCTGGCTCCAATCGGAATTACGAGAACGCCGGCTCTTCAAGGTAGACTGCGGTAGATAACGCCAATCAGGTCCACGATGCAAAACTCCTTCGTCAGCCTGCACTAGAAGGCCTGACGAGATCTGCACGGACGAATTCTCCTCGTCGAATCGGCCGGAACGAATTCCGGCGACTCGGGGCGGCGACGGCGGCGGCGGCGGCTTTGTGAGAGAGGAGGGGGCGGCTAATTAGCACTTAGGTTTAGGGTTTGTTGCAAGTTGATTGTGTTATGAAGTCTCCTAAGTCTAATTAAATAGACTAAGTGGTAGGCTTGGACCGGCCCAACGGGCCCGGGTCCAACTGGTGAACATTCGGTTCATCCCTACCACTGTGACTTCATCGTAACTCCGATCGCCGATCAGATCGGACCGATCGACTCAGTTTCCAAAACTGAATATTATGATCTGAAAAACCATTTCTCAGAACCCCAGTGCAAAATGACCGTTTTGCCCCTCAACGTCGGGAAATCTCGATTTGACCCGAGTTGACTTTTAGGAAGTCGCACTCCCAAAATCCTCTTCTCGTGCTCAACACATTGAGCTGAGTATCCGTGTGGGAATCTCGAATCCAGTGCTTGTGTGACCCTCAATGGTTCAGGGATACATCTAGCCGTGGGCCCACAACCATTGCGGCTCCGGAATCACAATTCCGGACTTGCCCATCGGATCATGGTAAAGCGTCTAGCAACATCGCCCCATGATCCCCTAGATATCACTGATAGTGCCTGCAAGAACCAGTTGGTCGTGGTTAGCGTACAGTACGGTCCTTTCAATCCATATATCCCGATCAGATCAACGACCATTGGTAAATCGAGAGTCGCTATAGATCCGATAGCTATGCATACATCTTGAAGATCGAATAGTGACATCGCGAGTGTAACTAGGTAAACCCATTTACCTAAAACACTTATAGTACTCTGGCCAGAGATTTATACACTATTATCCCCTCAGATAGCATAGGATATCCACGCATGTCTGCGAGCGGTGAATCCTCGACAACGTGCATCGGGGTCTCACCCAATCCCGACGCCTTATGACCCCAAGTGAGCCGGCAAACGGGTCAAAGTGAGATGCCTATCATGTAGAGTCTCAATGATGTTTCGAGTCGTGAGGACTAATCAGTACAACCAAGACCTCGGACTTATCCACTCGACAAATGGTAACCACTTGGAAAGTCCGAACGAGGGTAGTTCGATAGATCACCAGGTCACTATCTATCTGCATGCTCAGAACATCACAATGCTCCCTACCAATGAAACATGGTACTTCGCATCGCAGATACTAGTCTCGAACTCGGGCGGCCTTATCCTCATTTTGACGGCCCAATCGACTAGGAACATGTTCAGAATACACAGTGACTATTAGATGTGTTTCATGATAGCCGTCATACCCACTATCTCATCTAACATACACTTAGGTGTATCCTAGGTATTTACTCAACGCAATTGTAAATCATCATACACACAATTAAAGTAAAGAATGCCATATAATAAATGCGAATATCATATATATAAAGATTGTTTCATACAAGAGTCTATAAACCCACACGCCACAAGTTGGCTAGTTGGGCATCTACTCTAAAAATCTCCCACTTGCCCTAAAGCCAACTACTCATCAGACGCAGTCCCATTATTTCGCGATTTTTTTCAAACAAGGGTCCTGGCAAGGGCTTCGTAAGTGGATCAGCAACGTTGTTCGCAGAGGCGACTCTCTCAACTGCTATGTCACCTCTAGCCACAA
>KV001751.1:43314-67090 GCA_001598015.1 Dorcoceras hygrometricum | reverse complement strand
TGATCGGCGATCGGAGTTATAATGAAGTCTCGGTGATGGGGATGAACTGAATGTTCATCCGTTGGACCCGGGCCCGTTGGGCCAGTCCAAGTCCACCTTTAATTCTACTTAAGGTAGAATTAAGCCTAGACTTCATAACACTTGATCATTAGACTCTAAACCCTAACCCTAAGCATCAATAGCCGCCGCCCTTCCTCTCCTCCCCTCACTCCGCCGCCGCCGCCGCCGTCGCCGCTTGTCGCCGCCGCTCGCCTGACTTGTTCCGGCTAGTTTTTCGAGGAGAATCCGTTGGCGATAAAATCCTTCCGCCTTCTAGTGCAGACTGATTGGAGGGAGATCGGTTCCGGTCGTGGACCTGATTGACGAATCTACCGCCACCTACCGTGAAGAGCCGACGTTCTTGTAATTCCGGTTGGAGCCAGGAAAGAGTTGCCAGCAAGGTATTCCTTTAAAACACCCTATGAATGTCATAGCATGCTTTGTTTATATCGTATTGATCGTCTCCTGGCACATGTTTTGTTCTTCCACTGCCTCGCCGAGGGGCGTGATCCGGATCCCTACACTAACACTGTCATCACATCTGGATTCTGAACTGTGCACGTGTGCTTTTGAAAGTTAACTGTGTAACCATTGTCACAAAGTTGACTTATGCTAATAAGATTATAGCACAAATTCTCAACAACTATAATATCATTAATGAAAAGATTACCATGGGTAAGCTTACCCTTACCCACAGTGTTACCGTGAGAATTATCGCCAAATACAATTTTGGGTCCTTTATGTGGCGTCAGATCTGATACAGCTTTGGGTTTCCAATCATGTGCCTCACACAACCACTGTCCATATGCTTGATTCTTCTGAAGCTCTGTACCTGTTATCCTGCAATCATGAAAATAAACTTTTGGTATCCAATTTTACTTGGTCCAGATTGGATTACCGCTTTCGGGATCCATACTTGAATTACCTTTACAATTTTCCCAGTATGGACATCCACAAGGGTTCGTGCAGAAATCTTATGTGATCTGTTGAGATTTGGCTTCGCACTTTGACCATTCAGATCTTGCTTGGGCTGAAACTTTAACCATACATATTTGGCCTTATTTGAACCATGCCTTTGTTGGTTCGGAACAGACGAATTAGGTCCAGCTTTCTCTTTGTCCTTCTCAAGTCTGTTTGTTAGCCAGCTGGGCTTAGAGTTCTCAGGCTTGGTATACCAATACCACTTTTGCCCTTATGGTTTAGCTGTTGTGTGATCTGATCATCGTACTTAACCGACTCACATATATCATGTATCACACTGGCTTTGACCAAATTCATTTTCTTGAACTTGTCACCAGCCAGATCTGACTGAGTACTCGTTCCCTCAGAGCTGCTTTCACCAAAACTGAAACCTAAGCCATATCTGTCATTCAATGGCTTCTGGGCCTCATGCAGCTTGCCTAAGGAAACTGAAGACTTAGTCCAGGAGTTCATCACTTGACTTAATCTCTCATTTCAGATGAGAGCTCACAGGACTTAGTTCTCAAAAGATCATTCTCAATCTTCTTCTTACTCAACTCTATTTGTAAACTGTCAGAATCCTCAAGCTGAGCAGTGCTTGATTTAACTGAACTATTTTTCAAAAATCCGTTTTTAGCTTTGATCTCCTCGAATGTCTGAGATAGCTTTTGGTACTCATGGACCATTTCGTTGAGTGCATTGATGAGGTCCTCTCGTGTAAATTTACTGTTGGAAAAGTAAAATACCTCATCATCCGTATATTGGTTGGCCATCAAGCAGTGGACATCTTCTTGCTCACTCTCGCTGGAAGAACTGCTTGATGTTGTCTCCGAGTCTGAATCTGCCCAGTTCTTGTTGCTCTCCTCAGCAACAAGTACTTTTCGATCATTCTTTTTGTTGGGCTTCTTCTCATATCTGTTACGCCTTCTTTCTGTGGACCTTTCTTTTGATCGCTCTATGGACCACTTCTCATCTTTCTTGGGCCTGTTGCAATCTGCTGCGAAATGCCCTGGTCGACCAAAGTTATAACAATTTAAATCAGTAGAGATCTTTTCAGATTTGTGTGCAGTGTTATAAGAAAAATAAGGGTTTTGAGTTCTTCTCATAAATTTCCCAAACTTCTTGACGAAGAGGGACATGACGTCGTTGCTCAATTGCTCTGCAGATTTGATAGTGCTTGGATAATTAGGTTTAGAGGTTGTAGCAGCAAGGCTTTAATAGGTTGTGATGTTGATGGCGCCTCAGATCTGGTCTCCAGCTCAACCTCGTAGGCTTTCAGATTAGCAAACAGATCGTGAATCTCAAGCTTGTTTAGATCCTTGGATTCTCGCATCGCCATTGTCTTTACATCCCACTCCTTCGGCAGTGCTCTCATCACCTTGAGGGCTAGCTCTCTGTTACTGTACTCTTTACCAAGACTAGTAAGCTCGATCACAATAGCACTGAATCTTTCATCAAATTCCGCCATGGTCTCTCCTTCTCGCATTTTGCTAGATTCATATTTCTGCTGGGCAACTGTCAACTTGTTCTCTTTGGTTTCATCTTTGCCTTCATAGATTTGCGTCAACTTCTCCCATATCTTCTTAGCAGTAGCATAGGTCTTAATCTTGCTGAACGTATTCTTATCCAGCGTCTTATAAAGAATTTCCTTCTCCACATTATCCAAGTTCGCCTTTTTCTTATCTTCTGCTGTATACTCCATTCTTGTTTTCTCAATCCACTGTGGGGCACCAGCTGTAATCGCCATTGCCGTAATAGCCTTCATTGTCTTCATGGGTCCGTCTATAATGACAAACCACATGTCATCGTCTTGTGCGTCTAAATGGGCTTGCATCCTGATCTTCCAGTCATCATAATCCTCCTTGGAAAAGGTCTTAATCTTGCTGAACATATTCTTATCCAGCGTCTTATAAAGAATATCCTTTGCCACATTATCCAAGTTCGCCTTTTTTATTATCTTCTGGTGTATACTCCATTCTCGTTTTCTCAATCCACTGTGGGGCACCAGCTGTAATCGCCATTGCCGTAATAGCCTTCATTATCTTCATGGGTCCGTCTATAATGACAAACCACATGTCATCGTCTTGTGCGTCTAAATGGGCTTGCATCCTGATCTTCCAGTCATCATAATCCTACCTTGGAAAATCATAGGAATATTGTTGTAAGTAGACATATTGAATATATAAGCACAAAGATCAGACTGTTCAATAACTGAGAGTTTCAGGCTCAGATACCAATTGATAGGATCAATGGAATCGAAAATATAGTTAAAATAAGTTTAGGAGTTCAGAAGGGGGAGGGGGTTGAATGAACTCCTTCGATTTTTTTTTTTTTCGAAACCTTAAAACTATTTTTACAAGCCTCGGTTAACTCAGATCTGAGTGACAAAATCTGAGGCTCTCAGTCCAAATACGTTTTCTTGGTTAACAAATATTGTGCAGAAAGAAACCGATTAAACAGTGAACAGTTAACAATAAATACAATGCAAGTAAGTAAAATATAGAGTCGAGAATTTGTTTTTAGAAGTTCGGATCTTAAATCCTACGTCTCCCCTTCTTCCTTTTCAGGAAGGTTCCACTAGAATATTTGATGTGTACAGCTTCTGTAGACACCCGATCACTTGAGCCTCGCCCACAGTGAACTCCTAGAAACTCCAAATACAAGGCAGAACGCACTGTTGTTTATAATCAAATGAATTTTTAGAACTGCTACAAGAAGCAAGTTCGTTACAGACTCTAATCAGATTTTACAAAGAACACGATACAATAGAGTTCTAAATCTTCTGGTTTCTTTATAATGAATTTTTTTCACAAATTTAAACCAAAAGATATCTCGAAGGTTTTTCTAATATGAACTGAACGAGATAGTTCTTCGAGATGGTATATGCTGGTATGTCGAAAGACTGTGAAAATAAACTTTGAAGAACCAGTGACTGAGAGAATGATAGACGAGAACGTGAAGTGTCCAAAACTTCTCCGTTCGAATTTCTTAGCTATATATACATCTCCATACTCAACGGTCATAAATGAGCCAGTAGACACAAACCTTGTTTGCATATCATCATCGTATCAATGCATTAAATGCTCCATTAATACTATGCAAAGGTCTGTCTAAAGTTGTCAGAGCTTATTTGAATTTAATACCCAAATAGGTAAACATCGAATAGACCAACTATGCGTCCTGCAAATTATTCTCCAAATAGCTCTGAACTGAGTCTCTTTTATCCACTTTGTCTAACAGGCTTTATACGATTGAATCTCGATCGTTGATTCCTCTGGAATGTAGAGCTGTTAAAAACTGAAGCTCAAATCTGTTTCGGCATTGAGACCTGAAATCTGCCCTCAAATATAAAAGCTTATCCTCCCCCTTTAATTTCAACACAATTGTATAAGTGTTAGATCTGAGTTCTCTCCTTTACGAGTCTTCCTCTTTTCTTTAACGATATCTCCAGATCTGAAATCTCTCTTCTTTACACATAACGACAGCTGTTATCTCTATTCATATCTGAAATACCCTGTTCTGATCTGAATCTCTGTTTCTGAAATCTAATATATAATCTCTGAACTGAAACTGATATATAACCTGATCTAAAAAACTCTGTTTCCCGAAACTGAAATAACGACCCGATTACTCAAATAATCCGAATCTAATAAGCTCTGATCTGAAATACTCTGATCCCAAATCTTCAACCCAAATAACTGAGATCTGAAAACCTCTGTTAAATACGCTCGGCTCTTCTCTGATCTGATATACTCATCTTGATATAGCATAATGTCCAGATCTGAAATTCTTACTTCCCCCGAAAGCTCGATTACTTAAGATCCAGATCTTAGTCTTAGGTTTAGTTCTTAGTCTGTTTTCGTTATCACCAAGACTTATAAATTTTATCTTAACATTTCACGACCGGTGAAGTGGCAACATAGTGGCGTTGGGAATCCCGAGAAAGGTCGAGTGAACTGCATCGCCACGTATGATTGATCAATCATTAATATATAATTTCCCACACATCATGGATACGACTCCTACGAATTTTATGTTATGTTCATGCCTCATTATGTTATGATATAGACTATGTACTGTTATGACTAGTTTATGAACCATGATTTACGATTATTCATGCATGCACGATTTTAAGTTATTTTACGATATTTATGTGTTTGCGTGCGGTTTTATTATATGTACCTTGTTATTATCAGATAGAGCATGCTGGGCCTTTAGTCTCACTAGATTTAAATGGTGCAGGTGATCCTGCTGTTGATTTTATACCGATTGGGGGTGAGGACCTCTGATCGCCCACTGCAGCTGCTACCCCATGACCACTTCAGACACTTCTATTTATTAGACATTTTTAGATACAGCATTTTTACTTTGATTTTAAACCAGAATAAATGATTTAATCTTTTTGAGATGTTTATTTATTTATGTCATACAGTTACGTTGAGGAAAGGCTTTAATGATCGAGTTATATTTTAAAGAATGTTTATTCAACACTTTACTTTACAAAAAAAATTCTAGAGTTAGGTTCATTTCAGTTGGTATCAAAGTGGTGGTTCTGGTGGGGTACTAGCCTGCTGCGTGGAGTTTATAAGTCGCACCGCCAGTCTGTAAGTTTTAAGATTTTTACGATTCATATTTCCGCATGATGCATGTTTTATTATTGTATTAGCCTTTAGGAGCTTTAGAGTTAGACGCCTAGTCATGCACTTGGATTTACGTGAAGGTTTTTGAGTGACAGTATGCCTCGAGACGTGCTAGGGATCAGCAGGATGATGATGCACCTCCTCCTCCTCCGCAATTGACGCCTTATGAGAGGGCTAGTGTGGACATGCTATCCGGGATCACCAGGTTATTGGAGAGACGGTCGGAGCGATCTGGGAAGTCTCACGAGGAGGATGTGGCTGAGCAGTTCCACAAGCAGGGACCTAAGGAGTTTGTCGGGACTATCATCCACTAGTTTCTGAGGAGTGGATCCGTTCTCTGGATACCATATTCTCTTATATGGGCCTCTAGGATGCTGACAAGGTTCGGTGCGCCATCTTTATGATGAAGGATGATGCAGCACTTTGGTGGGAGAGTGCAGTGGTCGGGTTGGTGTTGGAGGACCTGACCTGGATGAGTTTCAGAACCGTCTTCTTCGAGAGGTACTTCACCGCGATTGCCAGGAGTTAGTTGATCACGGAGTTCATGAGTCTCCGCCAGGGAGACAAGTCTGTAACGAGTATGTCCGGTAGTTCGAGCGGGGGTGTCACTTTGTGCCCTCGATCGCGCTGGTGGAGAGCGAGAAGTTGAGGCAATTCACTGATCGAATGAGATCGGACATCCACCACAATGTCAACATGGCGGACGTGACTTCGTACATGGCTGCAGTTAACCGAGCTTATCGGTCTGAGAGGGACCAAAGGACATGAGAGACGACTTCCAGTGGAAGAGACAGTTACAGCAGCCCGCCAGGGGACACTCTTCGCAGCAGTCAGCGAAGAGACCTTATCAGGGGCCTCCTAAGGGCCCAAATCCTCAGGGGCCACAGCAGTATAGGCCGCAGGGCCAGTAGAGACCGCAGCAGCAGGGAGCCAATACCCCTAGTCCTGGAGGGACAACGGTTTGCAAAGAATTTCATAAGAAGCATCCAGCATCGTGCATGGTAGGGTCAGACAGGTGTTACCATTGCAAGTAACAGGGGCATATTTCTAAGGATTGCCCTAAGAAGAGACAATCTTCTGGTCGTGTTTATGTGATGCAGACGGAGGCTGCAGACCCAGACACGACACTGATCACAGGTATTCCACTTTAGAATTTCCATCGTTTCCGTGATTCTGTAATTTTGGTAATTGATGTGTTCTAAATTGCATGCTGAGTAGAGTACAGCTAGGAGATTCTATGCCTTAGGTTGCTGGGTTGAATAGACCTTCTAGGACTTTCCTTGGGAATTTAGACGGGTAGGACTAGCGAACCTAGAAATGTTATAGTCATCTAAACCGTCTATGAAAATCTAGATTGATTATAAACGCATGCTTGTGTTGACGTTTAGATTTCAGGAAGGATCCGTGTTTTGCGTGTCACTACCATTGCCTTGCTAGATTTAGGGGCGACTCACTCGTTCATCTTGAGTGCGTTCATTCATAGTATGAGTATTATCCCGGAGAGCTTGGGTGTGGCTATCGTACTGACTATGTCATCTGGGGAGGAGTTAACAACGGCCAGTGTTGTTCAGGGGTTGGTGATGATGTTTCAGGGTCATGCAGTCAGAGTAGACTTGATCTTACTTCTGATGTTGGGATTCGACCTCATTCTAGGGATGGACTGGTTGACCGAGCATGGAGCAATGATTTATTTCCATCAGAGGTCAGTGACGATCAGGCTGCCAGGGCAGGAGACTTTCCTCTTCGAAGCAGCGAAGGGACCACGGAAGCCCAGATTTATCTCTTTTCTGTAGGCTAGGAAGCTAGTCGAGCTGGGATGTCAGGTGTTCTTGGCCAGTGTTACCACCTCAGTGGATTCAGCAGGCCCTTCACTGTCTGAGGTGGAGGTAGTCAGGGACTTTGCAGATGTTTTCCTCAATGACGTTGTGGGAGTTCCACCAGAGCGAGAGGTGGAGTTTTCGATTGAGTTGGCACCAGGTACAGTGCCCATCTCTAAGGCACCATACCAACTGGCTCCTACCGAGATGAATGAACTGAATGAGCAGATTCAGGAGTTGCTCGACAAGGGATTTATTTGTGCTGGATTTTCTCCATGGGGCACACCAGTACTGTTCGTGAATAAGAAGGATGGTAGTATGAGGTTGTGCATAGACTACCGGGAGTTGAACCGGGTTACAGTGTAGAACAGGTACCCACTATCGAGGATCGAGGATTTTTTTGATCAGTTGCAGGGGGCTTCTATTTTCTCCAAGATCGATCTGAGATCTGGTTACCATCAGTTATGAGTCAGAGAGGAGGACGTGTCCAAGACTGCATTCCGAACACGTTATGGCCACTACGAGTTTTTGGTAATGCCGTTTGGACTGACGAATGCCCCAGCGATCTTCATGGATTTGATGAACCGAGTTTTAGACAGTTCTTAGATCAGTTCATCATCGTATTCATCGATGACATCTTAGCCTACTCCAGGAGCTTAGAGAAGCATAGAAAGCATTTGCAGACCACACTGCAGACACTGAGAGAGCACAGATTGTACGCTAAGTTCAGTATGTGCGAGTTTGGGCTTGAGCGGGTGGCATTTTTGGGGCATATCATTTCTAGGATGGGATTTCCGTCGACCCATCGTAATCCGAGGCAGTACAGAACTGGGGGGTTCCAAAGAATGCAGCAGAGATTCGCAGTTTCTTGGGTTTAGCCAAATATTACCGCAAGTTCATCAAGGGCTTCTCCTCGATTTCAGTGCCCTTGACAGCCCTGACCAAGAATAATGTGAAGTACGTTTGGAGTCCCAAGTGTTAGAGGAGCTTCTATCAGTTGAAAGAGGCTCTCACATCAGCGCCTGTCTTAGCGATGCAGGTAGATCAGGAGGAGTTTGTGGTGTATACAGATGCTTCCCTGAATGGTTTAGGTGTGCAGTTCTGACGCAGGGTGGCAAAGACATTGCGTATGCATCGAGACAGCTGAAAATTTATGAGCAGAATTACCCGACGCATGATCTGGAGCTTTCAGCAGTAGTGTTCGCACTGAAGATTTGGAGGCACTATTTGTACGGTGAGAAGTGTCAGATTTTCACCGAACATAAGAGCCTCAAGTACTTCTTCACCCAGAAGGAGCTGAATATGAGGCAGCGCAGATGGCTGGAGTTGGTTAAGGAGTACGATTATGACATTGGGTACCACCCGGGTAAAGCTAATGTAGTAACAGACGCTTTGAGCCGGAAAACTTCGGTAGTGGCATGTTTATCGGTCGAGCGACCACTACAGGCTGAGATTCAGAGATTCGGGTTGGAGTTTTACTCAAGGGGCTGTGCACCCAGTCTAGCAGCACTCACAGTTCAGCTGACTCTTCGAGATCGGGTTAGGGACGGACAAGCCACTGACGAGCAGTTACAACAATGGAGACAGAGATATGAGACCAGAGGCCGGGGTCTGTATACAGTTGAGGATGGGATCACTCGTTTCAGAGGTCGTATGTGGTTGCCGAATACTAAGCAGTTGAGAGCTGAGATCTTATCAGAGGCTCATGCATCAACGTACTCCATCCACCCAGGGAGTACGAAGATGTACAGGGATTTACAGACTCTTTATTGATGGCCGGGAATGAAAAAGGACATCGGGTGATTTGTATCCGAGTGTTTGACCAGTCAGAAGGTCAAGGCAGAGCACCAGCGACCAGCAGGGTTGCTACAGCCACTCCCTACCCTTAAGTGAATGGGAGAACATTACGATGGATTTCGTGGTTGGATTACCCAGGAGTCCCAGAGGCTACACAGCGTTTTGGTTGATTGTGGACCGACTCACCAAGTCCACGCATTTCCTACCGGTGAAGACCATGTTCACCTTGACACGGTATGCAGAGCTTTACATTAGAGAGATTGTTAGGCTGCACGGCATTCCAGTCTCTATTGTGTCATGTCGGGACACCAGGTTTACATCGGCATTTTGGAGGAGCTTGCACACCACGTTGGGGACCAAGTTATTATTCGTACAACTTTTCACCCACGGATAAATGGTCAGTCGGAGAGAGTCATTCAGATTCTAGAGGACTTGCTGAGGGCATGCGTGATAGATTTTCAGGGTACTTGGGGTTCTAGATTTCCCTGGGTAGATTTCACGTGCAATAACAACTTTATGGAGGGGGAGAGTTGTAACGCTCAGAAATCCTGATTAAGTGAGAATGAGTGCATTACTATGGAGAAAATTAGTTTTAGAAAATTATATGTCATTTTATGTGATTAAGTGATAATTTGATGTTTTAAGATGTTCATGATATTTTTTAGCCTGATTGAGTTCCGGACGCGTGGACGAGAAGACCGAAGAGTAAGTTTATTTAATCTTTAAGCCCTCAGATTTTTAAGAGCAAAAATTTTTTATTTTAAGCAGTATATACGAAAAATAAGATTTTTATGTATATTTGTCGATGGAAACTCGTTTTTCGCCTTACAGGCTATTTTAATGAACTTTACTACATTTTAAAATTTTGAGGATTTTATATTACAAAAATTAGGAGTTCAAAGTATAATTTTGGAGTTTTGATCAACGTTTTTAATTGGTGGGGTTAGTAAGAGAAAACTCTACGAAAAATAAGATTTTTATGTATATTTGTCGATGGAAACTCGTTTTTCGCCTTACAGGCTATTTTAATGAACTTTACTACATTTTAAAATTTTGAGGATTTTATATTACAAAAATTAGGAGTTCAAAGTATAATTTTGGAGTTTTGATCAACGTTTTTAATTGGTGGGGTTAGTAAGAGAAAACTCTTTTAATTTCCCTAAATAAAATCCTTGGAGGGGTCTTTTGGTACATCTTTCATTCATTCCACTCCATATTTCAAAAAAATCCTAATCACTCTCCTCCACTCCTCCCTCAAGCCACCACCCCTATCCCCTAGCTCGAGCCATCGGTCTTCTTTGGTGGTTTCAAGGTTTGATCGTCCCAATCTCTTGTCCACCGCTCTGGTAACGCGTATTTTTTCGTAATTCTTCAAAAAGGCATGCTCGATTCTTCCTTTTTCTCATCATTTAAATCAATATTATACTTTTTTCAAATGATATTGCATGATTTGTATGTGTTATGATTCGATCTATTTATGTTGTTTGCGATCCATGCATTGATCATGATTTTATTACGTATATGTTAAATTCTTTGATGTGCTTCGGTCATGGACGGTTCATAGGGATGGGGTTCGATTCATGGAGGGCCGGTGGTGGTCCGAGGCTAGGAAGGAAGTGGCTCGACCACCTGGTCAAGCCAAGGTCGAGAAGCGAACGACCGCTTCCCACAAGCGCCGCTCATCTGTCGCGTTTGCGTGTCTCGGCCGAGCCATGCACACCATGGATCAAGCCATGGCTCGGCCAAGGGTGCCGACCGGACCTGGGGGTGGTCCTTCCGGCAAGGCTCTGGCCAAGGGCGACCGGAACAGGTCGGGCAAGGGGCTGGACATTGGGCGTGTGTTTTAGACGGCGGCTAGGGTTTTGCGTTTAGGGTTCGGCCGATTCGGTTGGGCCGGTTGGTCGGTCCAGTCGGGGCGGGTCGGGTCAGTTGGGGTCGGGTCAAATTATTCTAAGTCGGGCCCGAGTTATTTTATTACTGGACTGGGTATTTTTATTTTAAAGTTTAAGGTCTGATTTTAGCTGTAATGGGCCGAATATTATAAGTCAAAATTTTTAAAGTCTAAATCTCTTTTTATTTATGGGCCTAATGTTTAATTTAAATTTTAAAGTCTGATTTTAGTGAATGGACTGTTATTTAGTCAAATTTTAATGTCTGGCTTAAAGTTGTAGGACCAAGTACTTTTATCAATTTGAAATTTAATTTTGAGTTTAATGGGTCAAGTTCGAGTTCTGGGTTGAGTTGCAGGCCTAGGCTTTTGGGCTTAGAGTTAGTGGGCCAGATTCTTGAATCAGTCCTTGACCGGGGGAGAAAAACATTGTAGAAGCCCGTAAATATATGTTTAATTATTGTAGTATTTTACGTATATGGTTATGTAATGTTTAAAGATAATTAAATATATAATTGACGGGGTAACCCTATTTAAGCTGCATAGTTTATAACGTACACGCATCATGAAAGTATTACGAAATGTTAAAGGCATGAAAGAAAAGAAAAATATTTTTGAGGAATTGAAGTGGTAGTCTCAAGTAATGATGAGCGGAGTCGGGATGCCGGACCCGATGAACCTCTGTTGATGTTGTAATGAGCTTATGGATCCATGTGTTCACGACATGGTGAAGTGGCAGCATAGAGGTGTTGGAATCCCAAGAAAGGTCGGGTGCACCGCATCGCCGCGTACGTTGGTTCTTATGATTGATCAATCATTAATATATAATGGCCCACATATTATGGATACGACCCGTACGACTTTTATGTTATGTTCATGCCTCATTATGTTATGATATACAACTTTGTACCGTTATGACTAGTTTATGAACCATGATTTACGATTAATCATGCATGCATGTTTTTAATTTATTTTATGATATTTATGTGCTTGCGTGCGGTTTTATTATATGTACCTTGTTATTATCAGATAAAACATGTTGGGCCTTTAGTCTCACTAGATTTAAATGGTGCAGGTGATCCTGCTGTTAATTTTATACCGAGTGAAGGTGATGATCTCTGATCGCCCCTTGCAGCTGCTACCCCGTGACCACTTCAGACGCTTCTATTTTATTAGACATTTTAAGATACAACATTTTTACTTTGATTTTAAACCAGAATGAATGATTTAATCTTTTTGAGATATTTATTTATTTATGCCTTTACAGTTACGTTGAGGAAAGGCTTTAATGATCGAATCATATTAAAGAATGTTTATTCCGCACTTTACTTTACAAAAAAAAATTCTAGAGTTAGCTTCGTTTCACACAGTAGCCCACATATATAAAGTCAGATTGAACATGAAATTTCTTTTCAAAAGACTCCGATATAAAATAATTTGTAGCAACAGAATCGATCAAAGCAGTAGTAGGCATGCCAACTAAAATAATCATACATGTGACCACGGTGGTATCCAGATCCACCTACTCCACAGTCATCACAAAGGCTCGGCCTGCCACGGATTGCTTCAGCTGTGGACAATCTTTAGCATAGTGACCTGATGCTCCGCACTTTAGGCATACATTCATCCCTAATCTGCACTGACCGGTATGGTTCTTGTGGTACTTCGGACATAATGGCTTATTGTCAACCTTAGGAGTAAGGTTGGTGGTCGCTGATACCAAGGACGTCGTCCCTGTGATCGATGTGGCCCTACATTCTGCCTCTTGAACTATCTCTTGTCTTGAGGTTGAGATACCTGCCGATTCAATAGGCACTCCTCTTCAATCTCCTTCCAGTCTTGTTCAGCCCTCAAAGCTTTATCAACGGCTGCCCTATAATCCTCAGGCTCTGCCACCTAAAATCATGCTTAATCGTCAGTCGGAGGCTGTCAACAAAGTGTCGTAGATTCTCCTATGCATCCCCTTCAATCAAAGGAACGAAATAGCAACCTCACTCAAATTTTCAAACATAGTCCCGCACAGACAAATCCTACTACTTTAGTGTCATAAACTCTCTCTTCAACTATGAATGCACATCAGCAGTGAAATATTGATCAAAGAATACCTACTTGAATCCATCCCAAGTGAAAGCAGCCAGGTCAACTGTCAATTTAGCTCTCTCCCACCAGATCATGGTGTCATCCCTAAGCATATATATGACACATCTAGGTCGGTCACGATCCGTCATCTAAAGGTAGTCAAAGATAACTCCAGGGATTTGATCCAGCACTTCGACACGAGTGAATCAGTTGTTCCAGAAAACTCATTGGGGCGCTGACACCTGAAGAGCTCATGTGGATCCTCATGGCTAAGCCCTCGATCGGCTGACTGTCCTACCTGCACGACCGGATTGTCCCACAAACTGCTCTAACAGTTGAGCCATCCCAGCTAGAACACGGGTGTTGCTGCCCGAGCCGACTGAGGAACTTCTTCTCCCTCGCCCTCTTCCAGACATTATCTGTAACCAATAGCCTGATTCACCACTGACCAACATAAAGAACATTTAAACCTTAAATAAAACTTTACCCTTTACAATATAAATTTAAACTTCATACAAAAAACAATTAACTCAAACGTAGCATTTTTACTTAAAACTTACAGACTTGGTGGTGCGACAGAACGAGAACTAGCTCGGATTGGAGACGAGCGCTTATCTTATAGGAGCATGCTCTGATACCAAGTCGAAACGCCGAAAATTTTCACATAAAAAATGCGAGATTGTTTTTTGAAAATAAAAACCTAATACTAAACAAATCGTAAAAACAAATTTGATCAAGCGTTGTCACATATATCAAATCATGAAATATCTAAAACTCAATGGTACATTCATAAATGGAATTATTCTTCAAAGAAAAGAAATTAAATAAATAAATTAAATTAAACTATGGAAAACGTGTGTCCATAGATAAGGGCCTCTCACCCCACCCGAGATCCCGCCAACCAGCATCACCTAAACGTCCTCGCCTGCATCAATGAAACTAGTGAGCCTAGGGCACTAAATAGTAAACTCCGTAGATAGAAAATAATAGATAATACATGCAAGTGCATGAAAATAGTTTTAAATAAAATAACCATAATTTCATCAACTTTCAATTAAAAGGTCACCAAATAAAATCAGTCAATAAAATTATCATTTACCATCATATAATCATTTCCAATAAATTACTAACGTCAAATAAAATCCTTTAAAACATTCATCAATTTATTTTATGAAATGTGGCTCAACCTGCAGTTATCAGCCAAGTCGCTTAAATAAGCTCAATCAGGATCCAGAATTTGGCGGACATCCCGACCCGAAGGCCGACATTCACACGCCCATAATCAGTCAAGTTGATGGGGCACAACAACCCGTCGGTCGATATACACACGCCCGTAATAAACCGATGGGGCACCCTGGTCCATTGGCTGCCATCCACACGCCCGTAATATCAGTCTTAATTTCGTCACAAGTCATTAAAATACTCAAAAAACTTTTTTTCTCAAAGAATTAACAAAAACAGACCAGTGCCATAACTGGTCCCTCCTTGCCCCAAACATCACAACCTCTACTAGAAAGTTCGAAGAAATAGTCGTTAGAACGCACGCAAGGTTTTAAACCGCCCTTTGAAAAATTTTTGTTAGATGTTCTATAATCGAACAGGGAGGAAAACTCACGCACACACAGCCCAAAACTCAAACCATACGTACCAGAAGGGGGTTCAGCTGCACACTCCTTGCTGTATCCTTTTGCAAGAAAAGGGAACACACAACTGTCAAACCCTCATCCCCAATGCGCACAAAGTGTCATCTGATTTTAATCACCAACCTTTGGACTCGCACAAGGGGAAACTCATCCAGTAGTTTTAATGCACCAAAACATGCAAACAACATTATACTTTCAGAAAATTTACGTGCAACATCCCTTAATCCACACACAAATCTATACGCACACGTAATATGATTTCAAAGATATATTAAAGAACTGAATGAACTTGCACAACCAAAGAGAAAAAGAACAGAACCTTAATGCTAAAAAAATTCATCGGTGCGGAAAAGAACGTGATTTACTTGCCTCGATCAAGGGATAGTCGGAAGGCGATCTCCAACGAGGAAGACACTCAGAACGTGATGCAATTTCCTCAAGATTTTCAAAAAACTTTTGGCACCCTGGATGAACCCTAGACGTCACCTTTAAGCCTCAATTCTCCTCTCTCTTTTTTCTGTACGTGAGTGGTTTCGGGAGAAGGGAAGAGGGTTGCCTCTTATTTATAAAAATTTTTATGACTTAAGTGTGGCAAATTTGGTATTAAAAATGCTAAAGCAACTTAAAAATAATTTTAAAACTCCTAAATATGTCCGTAAAATTTCAAAAGTGCTAAAATTTAAAGAAATTTAAAAAGCACACTTTAATTTAGCGGTAAAAATAATAAACGTAAAATCTAAAAAGAACTCTTTAAATTTTACCGGAAAAAGAAATAAAATAACTAGACTTCAATCCGGAATAAAATTTTATTAATTAACATTAAAATATTTTTCCCTCTCGAAAATGCTAACTAATAAGCTTTCAAATTGTCTGTTACCTGGGGTGTCTCCCACCAGAAATCTCTTCTAGAACCAAAATCCTGAATTCTAGATACCTTGGACGTTCCACGGGCGTCACATTAAGTATTATTCTGTTCTGTCCAGATACATCCTGAGCTTAGTTGTTTGTTATCACAAAACTTTGAATATTTTTATCTTAACAATATTTCCATTTTGGGTGATGGCAAAACTTAGACAAATAGACTTAAAAAGAATTTATATTTTATAACGAAGTCTATATATATATACACAATATGTAAGTACATTGATATCGATCTATTATGATAATTCTCTATCACTACTCTTGCAAACTGCTGAACTCTTATCTGATCTAATTAATATCCTTTTAAATTCCTTTCACCTTCTCCTATGTACAATACTACTACTTCCCCCTTTTAGGCATCACAACCACTTTTTAAGCTTTCAACCACCTCAGCCACTGAGTGCCAAGTCTGGCGACTTCTGTCGTAATCTCCACTTCACACTGATCAATCATGGTGAGCAAGTTCACATGCTGCCAACATTGAGACTAGAGATCAACACGTAATACCTTTCTCTCGCTCTTGTAAAGCCTGCAGTACGACATTCATTTGCTTAGATATATTGTCCTTAAAGTTCTACGGATCAGTTTTGGAAGATAGCAGATCCACATGCAGAACGTTGACCACATTCTTCAACGATTCCACAACTACATGTATGGGTTGATCGTTTTTAGAAAATTTAAAAATCGGCTCCACCAGGTTTGAGTACAGAACATGGATCCAAGGAAGTTCAATTTCTTCCTATGTTCCTTGTGCAGATGAGATTGGATAATTACATGTTTGCTCAGCAACATATTGAGCTACAATAGCAGCAACATCAGAAGCATCCAAAGAATATACCATTTCTGTACAAACACATCTTCTTTATCTCCTTGAAGAGGCATCCCGTTGAATCTCTAAAGAATAAGCGTGATGCTCAGTTGTATTCTATTTTTCTTCTCCTGACCCATCTTTCTGCTCTTCTGGACTCTGAGCTGGAAATTCAGAACTGTATAATGATGGAACCTGATGCTCCTCTTTATTTAATGGATGTTCTTCTTCCTCTATATGCTCAGGAGCCTGCTGCTCCTCAAAACTGAATTGAGCCTGAAATTGTCTCTTCTGATATGATGTCTTATGTCAATGTACTTGGTTCTCAAATGCAGCACAGAGTTCTGAGTGATCGTAATTTCACTGCTATTATCACAGAAAATTTGTGCCTCGGCTGCATCATCTCCATAGTCCTTTAGTTGTTGATGAGTCCAAAGAAATTGAGAGCAGCAGCTACCAGCTACTAGATATTCTGTCTATATGGTCGATTTCGCTATGGAAGTTTGCTCTTTGCTGAACTAGGAGATTAGTCTATCTCCCAAGAATTGAGAAGTCCCACCCATGGTATGCCTATCAATATTATAACCGCATAATATGCATCAGAATACCTAATCAAAATGAAATTTTAGTCTTTGGGATACCAAAGACCCGCGTTCTAAGTACCATCAAGATATTTATACGATTAACAACAATGTAATGAGATTATTTAGGATCACCTTGGAATCTAGCACACATGTATACAAAAAACATAATGTCTGGTCTGCTATCAGTTAAGTACATCATTGACCCTATTACCCCTCGATGCATCGATACCTCAATGGCAGTTCCAACTTCGTCTTTATCTAGATTGATGGGCGTCACTCATCGGAGTGGTAGCACCTGAGCTCTTATCTATCCTGAACTTTTCAGAAGCTCTTTTGTATGCTTAGCTTGATTGATAAATATCTCATTCTCAAGTTTGATTTGACTTGTAAACGAAGAAAAAATTTCAGCTCACCATCATGCTCATCTCGATCTTGTCCTGAATCAGCTAGGAAAATTTTTGGCATAGTTTTGGCTTATTAGATCCAAAATGACATTGGAACATAAATCTAAACTAACAGGATATGATAATTCTTAATAAAATTTGAACGGGGTTTTATCCACTGTCCTAATAAAAAAAACATGATCAATTAAAAATTTGTATAAAGTGTCATATCAAGCTCTTGATATTTTTTTCAGATCGTACAGAGCTTAAATCTAGCTTCTAACATAATCCAGATTTGTATGACATACAAAGCCAGGAGGGTTATATACACTTTTTCAGTTAAAATGCCATTCAATATTGCACTTTTGATATCCATTTGAAAGACTTTTAAATCTTTATATGCAACATATGCAAGAAATATTCTAATGGCTCCTAATCTGGATATTGGTGCGAAGGTCTGATCGATATCTATTCCTTCTTCATGTCTAAAATCTTGAGAAACTAGCCCAGCCTTATTTTGTATAACTACTCTGTTTTCATTAAACTTATTCCTAAAGACCTATTTAGTTCCTATGACATATTGATTAGATGGCCTAGGAACAAGTCTCCATAGTTTGTTACGCTCAAACTAGCTAAGTTAATCCTGCATCATTTCTATCTAGCTTGGGTCATCTAAGGCTCCATCTGTCAGGCCTCGTGCTCGTAACAGAGTAAAATCATACAACACATGCGGAAGCCATTAAAAAGTGGGTAAAATTTTCGCTTTTGGCCTGACGGTTTAAAACAATATAATTTAAAATAGTGCGATACTCAAAATATAATCCCAGTTGCAAAACCAGCCAAGTAAAAACAGTGTAGCATCAACACAAGTATCAGACTCCGATCAACAAATACAATCCCAAAGCACAGGGCATCCCCTGGCTAACAATGTTGATACATAAATATATGCTATACTCTAGCCACCTCCTGGGGTACCTCCAGTTGGGTTAAACTCACGACCAGCTGGGTTCCCTGAAAACAAGACAACAAGGAAAAAAAATCAAGCCCCAGAGGGACATGGGGTCAAACCCCAGTACGGACAGCAACTATAAACAGCAGTAAATAGCAATAATAAAATCCAGATGCTATGCATGAAATGAGGGACAACAACCGAAGGCTACGACCAAGGAAGGCAGCCAAATAACACAAAGCATAGCTCAACGAAGTCTGCAACAGAATATGTGGCCACGGTGAGTGTAGGACAGGTGGGAGCTACCCACTCACCCCTACTCGCCCACCAATACCAGATGCATAAATCGCTCGACCTGTCGTTGCCCAACCTATGAACTGTGGTAGTTAGCCACTCGGCGCATAGGGGCTAACAAATCCCAGCAGGGAGATGAGAGTGCGGAATCACCGCTCGCCCTCGCATCTTGGTAATAAAAAGAGCAACAACAACGAAACAAGCAATTGTTGCAACAGCTGAAAGGAATGACATGCGTGTATGAAACATGCTGGAATACAAACATATAAACATATGCAACACAGCAATTAAACACAATAAGCATACACAGTCCTCAACCAGGACATCAACTAGGCACAGTCATCCCATAACCACGCAACCACAACTTCATCCAAGCCATAAAACTTGCTGATTTACAAGCTCTAAATCAGTACCTAATTCCGCCTAAGCGTTCACCACAACAAAACCTGGGAGATCTGGTTAGCACCTGCTAGAACAACACACGCAAGATCTCAGGGAAACTGACAGAACGCTACGAAGGTCACGGTCTGGGAGCAACAGCTCAACCAGCAACTCATCAACGCATACAACTTAACTGGAAGCTTAATTCAAGGCTAGGAACAAGATCTCCTCGCGAAAGGAACGAAGTTCTACCTGAACTACACAACGCACAAACGGGCATCAACTTCGTGTTCCACAACTAGCCAACCGCAGCCTCCAAAAGTGGTATGGAATGGAAGAGCTTCTCGAGAGGAGTCCAACACTACCTCGAACGTACCAAACGGTGGCCGGAAACGACGAAAATTCGCCGGAAAAACTCACGGTGAACAGTAACCTAGGGTTCGAAGCGAAGAACAACAATCGGGGAAATATCGCTAAGTATGGAACAAAGACCAAGCCTTGCTGCTTATATACACGCGAGAAAACTGATATAAAATCCACCGACACTAACAGCTTCCCAAGACACTAACAGAAATCGCAAGCTGCTGACAGCAAAGGGAACAGTGCAAAGCTGATGAAGAAATATCCAACAGCTTCTTCAACAGTGCAAAGCTCACACCAGCAACCGCAACGAGCGCTAATCAAAAACGACGTCGCTCCCGACACGTCACCAAATCTGAAGACAGCACGCTAACGCTAAACGCTTAAACATTGATCGCTACAGGAAAGTTGACCAGCGTTGACATCTGTTGCCAGCAACCCACGCTTCACAACACCTAAAACGACGGCGTTTCCTTCGCTACAGGAACTTGCTGTCAACTTCAAGAATAACACAAGCGCTAACAGATAACCTTACGTCATCACATCCGATTGCTAACTCAACCGATACTCAACAGCAAAGCTTACGTCAGCAATTGCTACGCCAACGCGCAACAGAAAACATGACGTCAGCAAATCTGCCAATAGATTTCTCCTCCAAAACTCAAAAATACGAAAACTTCCAGAATTCTTAAAACCGATTAATCTAACATTAATCTTCCATTAAATCCAGGTCTCACATTTCTCCCCCACTAAAAAGGATTTCGTCCTCAAAATCAAACAACATCAATTATGAAAGCACAATACAGCAACAGAAATATGTCTAACACAAGACCAAGAGTTCAAGATAACTGAGCAAACAATTAACAACAACTAGGGAATAATTACAACCAAATGCTACAACTGCTGGAAATTTAGCTCAACGGCTACTCAAACAGATGCGGCCACTCGCGCTGTATCTTTTCCTCTAGCTCCCAAGTAGCCTCTTCCCTGCCATGTTTGCGCCACTGCACCATCACCAACGGAATGGTTTTGTTTCTCAACTGTTTCTCTTTTCTGCCAAGGATCTGCAAGGGATATTCCTGATAGCTCAACGACTGATCTAGCTCAACTTCGTCGGTTCTAAGCACATGAGACGGATCTGGCTCGTACTTCCTCAACATGGAAACATGGAAGACATCATGTAGAGAAGATAATTCCGGAGGCAACAACAGCCGATACGCCAAATAGCCAATCCTCTCGACAATTTCATACGGTCCGACGTAACGAGGGGCTAACTTTCCCTTGCGTCCAAAGCGCGTGACACTGCAAAACGGAGAAACCTTGAGAAATACCTGATCACCAACCTGAAACTCTAGAGGTAGACGCCTCTTATTTGAATAACTAGCTTGGCGATCCTGGGCAGCTTTCATCCACTGTCGAATTAGATCCACATGATCCTTCATTTGATACACAAAATATGGGGCAGATAGCTGCTTCTCCCCCACTTCTTCCCAACATACCAACGATCTGCACTTCCTGCCATACAAAGCCTCAAAAGGCGCCATGCCGATCGTCACTTGATAGATGTTATTGTAGGAAAACTCTACTAAAGACAACGCGTCTTGCCAGCTACCTCCGAAATCCAACACAACAGCTCGCAACATATCCTCCAACGTCTGGATAGTTCGCTCAGATTGGCCATCTGTTTGGGGGTGATGCGCTGTGCTCATAGCCAATCTGGTACCCAAAGCTATTTGCAAACTCTTCCAAAACCTGGAAGTAAACCTTGGATCTCGGTCTGAGACGATCGACACAGGCACACCGTGAAGTCTAACCACGAAATCCACGTACAGTTTCGCCATTTTCTTTAACGAGAACGTCATCCCATAGGGAATAAAATGTGCAGACTTCGACAGTCGGTCTATAACCACCCAAATAGCATCGCATCCTCTGCTGGAACGAGGCAGATGCGTCACGAAATCCATCGCTATGTGCTCCTAATTCCATTGGGGCACTTCCAAACTCTGCAACAGACCACCAGGTCTCATCCTCTCGGCCTTTACCATCTGACAGTTCAAACATCGAGAAACGAACCCAGCAACGTCGCTCTTTGGGCCAGCCCACCAAAAGTGCGGCTTCAACGCATGGTACATCTTCCGTGCACCAGGATGAACACTATGTCTGCTGTAGTGCGCTTCCCGAAGGATCTCCTCCTTCAAATCAATGAGGTTAGGCACAACAAGCCTGCCACGAAACCTCAAGCAACCATCAGAAGAAACAGAATAATCTTCAAGTTCTCCAGCCCTGACCTTTAACTTCAACTCGTGGATGGAAGGATCAGTCCTTTGAGCTGCTCGAATACTAGAAGCAATCTGCGGCTCCACTTGAAAATAAGAAACCACAACGCAATCATCAGCCGAATAAAATCTCCAACCCATAGTATTAAGATGCTCCTGATCCTTTGAGATATACAACGAAGCAAGCATCTCACTAGCCTTCCTGCTCAAAGCATCGGCCACTACGTTCGACTTCACAGGCTGATACTTAATCTCACAATCAAAGCCCTTTAGCAGCTCCATCCAACGACGCTGTCTCATATTCAAATCGGGCTGCGAAAACAGATACTGCAAACTTTTGTGGTCCGGGTACACCACAAATTGCTCGTCATACAGGTAATGACGCCAGATCTTCAGCGCAAAAACCACCGCTACAAGATCCAAATCATGGACTGTATAACGAGTCTCATGCGGTTTCAACTGCCGTGAGGCATACGCAATGACTCGACCATTCTGCATCAAAACACAACCCAATCCATTTGAGCGAAGCGTCAGAACAAACAACGAAACCACCTGATCCAGACGTCGGAGCCAACACAGGTGCAGTAGTCAGTTTCTCCTTGAGCAATTGAAACGCATTCTCACATTGCTCAGTCCATATAAACCGTTTGTCCTTCTACGTCAGTTGAGTCATCGGCTTGGCTATACTAGAAAATCCTTCGATAAAACGATGGTAATAGCTAGCCAGACCCAAGAAACTGCGAATCTCGGAAACATTTCTGGGACGCTCCCAGTTCAGAACAGCATCAACCTTACTGGGATCCATCGAAATCCCCTCGGCTGAAATAACATGACCCAAGAAAACGACGCGATCCAGCCAAAACTCGCACTTGGAGAATTTAGCATACAGCTGCTGGTCTCGCAACGTCTGAAGTACAACTCGCAAATGCTCCTTATGCTCCAAAGGAGTCTTTGAGTATACCAAGATGTCGTCAATAAACACAATCACGAACTGATCTATGAACTCTCTGAAGACCCGGTTCATCAGATCCATGAAAATTGCTGGGGCATTTGTCAAACCCAACGGCATAACCAGAAACTCGAAATGCCCGTACCTGGTACGAAAAGCAGTCTTCGCGACATCCTGATCTCTCACTCTCAGCTGATGATACCCTGAACGAAGGTCGATCTTCGAGTACACTGCAGAACCTTGCAGCTGATCAAACAGATCATCGATTCTCGGCAATGGGTACTTGTTCTTAACTGTCGCTTTGTTCAGCTGGCGAAAGTCAATGAACATCCGCATTGAGCCATCCTTCTTCTTCACAAACAAAATGGGCGCTTCCCACGGCGACATACTAGATCGGATGAAACCCTTCTCCAGCAAATCGTCCAACTGCACCTTGAGTTCTCTCAACTCCGCAGGCGCCAAACGATACGGGACACGAGAAATCGGAGCTGTGCCAGGCACCAGCTCAATGTTGAAGTCAATCTCCCGCCTCGGAGGAAACCCAGTAATCTCCTCCGGGAACACATCGGGAAAATGTCGCACCACGGGAACGTCGCTAAGCTGCACACGAGAAGAAGAAGACTCATCCAAAGCGTAGATCATAAAACCAGCATTCCCTAAGGACAACAAACTGAACATCTCCATTGCTGAGACTAACGGGATCTTCGATCGAGAATCCTGGCCGTAGAAGTCCCACTTCTCGCCAGACAAACGCCTAAAACGAACAATCCCATGGAAGCAATCCACGGAGGCCCTATAGTTGGACAACACGTCCATCCCAACGATACAATCGAAATCCCACAACATCAGACGGATCAGATTCGCCAACAACACATGCTCACCAAACCGCAACACGCCATCTAACAAAACCTCCTGGGAAAACAGGCTCACACCGCCAGGGGTAGAAACAGAAACAGCATCGCGCAAAGGAATGGTACACAGACCATGCTCAATAACAAACGAATCAGA